>CM073465.1:25176593-25776593 GCA_037074535.1 Gleditsia sinensis
GACATGGCATTAGGACAAAACATTCCTATATTACACAAACAATTTCAGCAAAGCAAGGGAGATTCAAGGGTTAGAAACTTGCCAATTAGAAAGGCAAACATATCATATTTGTGTGAGACAAAAGAAAAAGAAAAAGAATCTCTAAATCAAAGGGACCTTGTCCCTTATCTTAAGAACATTTTATCATGATTTTCAAAATACAAATCTTTTTTTTCTATGAATATCTTGACTAAGGGAAAGGAAGACAAGAACATGAGTTGTCTTCCCTCAAAAAGCAACCAAGTGCATCTTAATTGTGATAAGGTAGACCCATGATTATGAAGGAAGGACCACTTGACAGTTTATTTAAGCAAGAACCACCCCTATAACATTAGAATTTCGGCCCAGTGAGGGAGAGGAAAAAGTAAAAGCAAGGTAGAGTGAGGAAAAGAGAGAAAGAGAGGAGAAGAAAGAGAAGCCTAGAAGACTAAGTATTCAATGTAAGTTAGCTTAATCTCCACTTGAATCCATTAACATGTTGTAATTTAAGCATGTTGTTAGTATTATTTTAGTTAGTTTTTATTTAATTTAAGTAGAAAATAGATATGAATTAATTGAGTTTTGTGTTTTGTGTTTTAGGAATAATAAAGAAGGAAAGAAGAGGAAAAAAGAGAGAAAATTATGGAAAAATGCTGATTTCTGACCGTTTGTTACTAATTGAGGCATATCTCACTCATTTGGACTCCAATTGAGGTTATTACAGCAGCTAAAGAAAAGCAAGCAGAGAATATTCAATTGAAGCCCGATGGGCTGGGATTTAACATAGATACATTCCTACTTTGATTAGGAGGAGTTAATTTATAAAATGGGAGAAAAGCAAGCAGAGAATATTCAATCATTCATCCAAGTTCTTAGTTACATTCTTCAATTCTTCTTTTGATTTTCTTATGGTCCCGCATGGCTAGTTCTTTTTAGTTGGTTGTGGTAGATTGAAACCTCAAGGGATCTTCATGCATTGTGAGATGTGGATTTGATTTTATTATTTCAATTTGAATTGAGTATTGATTATTCATCTGCTCTTCTTCTCAATGATTATTCATATGATTGCTAGGGAAGCCTACTAGTATATTATTTGTCTTAATCTACTGCTGAATTATGTTTGGAACAAAGTCTTCAATTCTGTGATTCATGAGGCAAATAGGTTTGAGGATTTTGGATTATAAATCATTGAACTTGTGATGAATAATTAACTAAATTAGATATAACCGATGTGTTTATATTTGTTTAGCTCTGTTAGTTTCTCTAGTTCTTCATGCAGTTAATAAGTCATGCTTTACCGATGTGCTAAAGGATTGCTTATTAATTAGGGTTTAATTGGTGCGATTGTCATTAATTTACTAGACTTAAGGAGGATCAAGGTTAGAAACCTAATGATAGATTTTTAATTACAGATTGATTATGTTGTCAATGATCAATGTAATCCCTTGACGGTGGATATCAACTAAAACTAACGTCTTTATCATTAATCACTCTCTCTTAATTACTTTTGTTATTAGTTACTTTATTTTAATTGCAACTATCAATCCCCCTTTTCCCAATCACATAGGGCGTGTTTCGTTGGTAGGAATGGAAAGGAATCTAGAATGGAAAGTAGGATTCCAACGTTTGGTTTGATGGAATGGAACATTCCATGGAATGCTCTATTCCATCATGTGATGGAAAATGGACTCCTTCCAATAATGGATGGAATCCAAGATTCCATCACAAAATAATGCTAACTTCATATTTTTTTATTAAAATAATTTAATTTAATTATTAAAAAAATTAATTTGATTATATTTTGTAAAGATTAATTTTGTAGGAATTTTTTAAAAAAAATCTATTTTTTTTAAATTTTTTTATTTAAAATAATTAATTTAATTAATTTATATTAAAATTAATTTAATCATTTTACTTATCTTATCTTTCTATTCTTTCAATTTATCTATTAATCAAATAATAAAATATCACATTACCTCTTTTTTTTGCATCGCATACCAAACAAGGTAATGGCATTCCATTTTCTTTTCCATTCCTTCTTCCTTTTTTCTTTTCATTCCATTAAAATTTATTTCATCCAACCCAACGGGGCCATAAGGTAATTCTAGTCTCTGTGCGATCGACCCTTACTCCCACTACTACAAGTTAGTTTTGAGGTAAGGTATCAATTTGGGTGTACCTGCGACAGTACGCACCAAATTTTGGCATCATTGCTGGGGACTGCGTCTATTACTTTTTGTGATTTTATTTTGATTTATGCCTATAACTTGTTCTTCTAATTCTCAAAATTTAGAGTTCAATTTAGATATTGAAAAATCTATATACAGGCACAGAAGAGAACTTTAAGAGGACATTGATGAAGAAAAGGAAGAAGTAATCATGGTGAGGCACCCCACTTTGAAGGAGCTGGCAGCTCCAGATTTGCATCAACAACCCTTATGCATTACTTTTCCCAATCTTGACGACAATGTTAATTTTGAGTTGAAATCTGGATTAATTCATCTCTTACCTAATTTTCATGGTCTTGCAGGTGAAGACCCGCATAAACATTTGAAGGAATTTTGTAACAATTTTTTTTAATTTATTATTATACAATATAGAGTTTACAAACACGTCATTAATCAAAATGTACGTACAACATTTCAAACACATAAATATCTACATCTTATTAATTCTGGTTGACCAATTCCGGAGATACTGGTGTGGGTGGTTGCACCTTCACCGGGATCTGAGCCAACTCACCCACAAACATTTTCTTTAGGATCTGTCCATTATAGAGTAACTCGATCCAACGTGCATTAAAAGTCATAGCCATAGAAAAATCTACATAACTAATTTTCTGAACATGACATGGAAATATAGTGAGATTTAAATCCCAGTAAGTTCAACAATAAATCATCATCAATATAACTAATCACGTCATGTTCATCTGTATAAACTACAACAAATATCTTTGGTCACATGAATATACTTTATCTATGTACATGAGAATCGTATAGTAATGACATGTATGGTAAGATTGACTAATTTCAGAATATCATATCATGACTATTAATTTATTCTCATATCAAGCTACCCTGGTCAGGGTGAGTATTTTCTACTTTCCAGTACGGGCTTTTCTCGCTCTGACCGACATGGCACACTTTATCTTTCTTTTCTCATAATCATAACCGTTGGTAGGGCGTCCCCTACTGGTGCACCACACGGATTGCCATGTGACCGTACTTATTTCTTTTCTTTTTACAATAATAGCAAAAAATATGATTTCAATAACAAGTATGTTCATTATACTCACATACCATAATGTTTCATCAAAATATTTCCATGTCAAAATTACACACTTAGAATGGTAAGAAGTTCATGCATTGGCAATGGCTATAGCATCTTCTAGTCATTTATTATTTTCATTTATATGATTCTTTTTTTTTTAATATTAATTTTATTCCTTTATTTTCTTGATGCAGGTTTTCATCCTATCTGACATTCTCTAACTAATTAGAGCATAACTCCCTCAATTCAACTCCGATTTAGGTGATCTTGGTGTCAATTTAAAGATACAAACATTATCTAAAACTAATATGTTGAGTAGTTTAGCGAAAAATTAAGAAATCATAGTGATATTACTCCCTTAAAGTACAGGTTATTTCTTCTCGGGTAAGTTCTGACCTCTACTTACTAATCTGTCAATATCTCCCTAATGAGAATTCTAAATTGAGTGATTACAGTGGCTACATTTCTGTGACACATATAGCTATAATTTTTATGTTAGTAATTTATTTTATTTCCCAATAGAATGTTCCCTGAAATTAAAACACATAAGTTATCCTAACATATTCTTCCCCGATTATCCATTTTCTGACCTTTTCTTAGTAATCAAACCATATCTACCTCATATGGACTCTAAATTGAATGATTCTAGCGGCTAAATATCCGTGAGACATAGATCCACATTTTTTATGTTAACTATTTATTTTAATTCACTACAGAATGTTCCCATAACTTAAAACACAGAAGCTATCCTAACATATTCTTCCCTGATTATCCATTTTCTGACCTTTTCTTACTAATCAAACCATATCTACCTCATATGGACTCTAAATTGAATGATTTTGTTGGCTAAAAGTCCGTAAGACATAGATCTACATTTTTTACGTTAACCATTTGTTTTAATTCCCTACATAATGTTCCCAAAAATTAAAACACATAAGCTATCCTAACATATTCTTCGCTGATTAACCATTTTCTGATCTTTGCTTACTAATCAAACCATATCTACCTCATATGGACTCTAAATTGAATGATTCAATTGGTTAAAATCCATGAGATATAGATCTACATTTTTTATGTTAACCATTTGTTTTAATTCCCTACAGAATGTTCTCAGAAATTAAAACACGGAAGTTATCCTAACATATTCTTCGCTAATTAACCATTTTATAACCTTTGCTTACTAAACAAACCTTATCTACCTCATATGGACTCTCAATTGAATGATTCCAATGGCTGCAAATCTGTGAGACATAGATCTACATTTGTTATGTTAACCATTTGTTTTAATTCCTTACGGATTCTTCCTATAATTTTAAAAACAGAAGCTTAAAAGTTTACCGCCCATAGCCATACCTATGCAGAACTATCTACAGCAACCTAAGTATTCAAACATACATAATATGTAACATGATATAGCAACATCCATGAACAATCATTAAAGTTCTAAAATCAAAATCTCATATAAATATTACAAATTTCAAAACTTTTCTTCAAAAAGAAATATTGTTAAACTTACCTAGAGCACTTAGTCCTCTAGACTTCTCCTTCCTCTTTCTTCCTTTCTTCCTCTCCTTTCCTCACTCTACCTTGCTTCTATTTTTCTCTCCCTCACTTGGACGAAATTCTAAAGCTATAAGGGTGGGTTTTGCTTATATA
Organism: Gleditsia sinensis; assembly: GCA_037074535.1. Classification (NCBI taxonomy): domain Eukaryota; kingdom Viridiplantae; phylum Streptophyta; class Magnoliopsida; order Fabales; family Fabaceae; genus Gleditsia; species Gleditsia sinensis. The sequence continues at coordinate 25,181,538 of CM073465.1, forward strand.
GACTATCAAATAATTCACCTTTCATAATCATGGGTCTACCTTATCATAATTAGGATGCACTTGGTTGAATTTTTGGAAAATAAACGACTCATGTTCTTGTCTTCCTCTTCCTTAGTCTAGATATGCATAGGAAAAGGAGATTTGTATTTTGAAAATTATGATAATATGTTCTTAAGATAAGGAACAAGGTCCCTTTGATTTAGGGATTCATTTCCTTTTTCTTTTGTCTTAATCAATTATGATAGGTTTGCCTTTTTAGGTGGCAAATTTCTAACCCTTGAATCTCTATTATTTAGTTGAAATTATTTGTGTGGGATAGGAATTTTTTGTCCTAATGCCACGTATTATCATACCACTTACTAAAATTATGAGTTTAGTATATAGATGTTTTGTCCTAAAGCCTTGTATTATCATACCACTTGCTAAATTTTTGTCTTAAAGCCATGTAACCTAATCTTTATTATATTATCACATGATTTATTTTATTTTATTTTTCCTCTTGGATTTGGGCTTATTCCTACCCATTTCCTTTGCTTTGGATAAAATTCTACCTTTCTTGGAGTGCTTGGACACATTTTCATAATTTTTGGGCTATCGGTCCAATTTCTATATCCTAGTCCAAGTCTATGTTTTATTTCTTGCTTAGGTTATCCAATGGGCTTGCTAAAAACTTATGTGAAGTGAAAAAACTTATATGAAGTGTCCATAGGTGAAAGCGCAATGTATGGTTGAGTATGTTAAACTTAGTAACTCTAGTTCTTGAATTAGGAAAAATTACCCTAATCCAATGTTTTTTTGAAATTTTAAGACCTTTATTGTTTCCAAAAATTTATCTACCTTACCCAAGAATTTCACATTTCTTTAGTATATTTATTTCTAATTTTTCCTCTTAGGTTTTCTCTCTTTACCTATTCCATTAATGTTAGAACATTTCTATGCATACACATAAAGTGAAGAATTTCTAAGGATTATATTTCCTTAGATATCTAAAAAATTTCTAATAAATTTTATTTCCTTAATTAAATATTTATGTACCTTTATCAATAAAAAAAATGAAATTAGGGACGTTACTTTGAATACTTTTGTACTTTTATTAATTCATGAAACGAAATTAGGGATGTTGCAAATTTTATGTAGTATGTACCAGTATGAAGCCCCCTGGAGTAACTGAGGGACAAATAAAACTTAGGACTTTTCCTTTTTCATTAAGAGATTCAGCCAAAGATTGGTTGTATTATTTACCCTCTGGTACTATCACTACTTGGAATGAGATGAAGAGAATATTTTTAGAACGTTATTTTCCTACATCTAGAGCCTCTACTATCAGGAAAGAAATATGCGGCATTAGGCAATTGCATGAAGAAACACTTTATGAATATTGGGAGACGTTTAAAAAGCTTTGTGCAAGCTGCCCACATCATTAAATTAGTGAGCAGCTACTAATCCAATATTTCTATGAAGGTCTTTTGCAGGGAAATAGAAGCATGATAGATGCAGCTAGTGGAGGAGCACTAGTAGATAAAACTCCTGAAGCAGCTAAAAGCCTGATATCAAATATGGTTGCCAATTCCCAACAATTTGGCATTAGTAATGATTCTCTTATTAGGCATGCCCATGAGGTAAGTACTACTTCTCTTCAGAATCAAATAAATGAACTTACTTCTCTTGTGCGCCAAATGGCTACAGGTACACTACAGCAAGTTAAAGTATATGGAATATGTTTAGCCACAGGGCACCCAACTGACATGTGTCCTACACTTCAAGAGGAATCAACAGAACAAGCAAATGTTGTAGGAGGTTTTCCTAGCCAACCAAAGAGGTATGATCCTTATGCTAATATATACAATCCTGGATGGAAGGATCATTCTAATTTCAGATATGGGAATGCACAAAATAGGCCTGCAGGACAAAATTTTCAACAAAATCAGCAAGCCTATTGTCCTAGATAGAATGCATTCCAAGATCACCAAGTAAGTAATCCATTTGAAGATATTGTGAAAAATCTTGTACATAATTCTCATCAATTTCAACAAGAGACAAGAGCCAGCATTTAGAACCTGACAACTCAAGTAGGTTAGTTAGCAACCACAGTGAGTTGATTGGATGCTCAAAACTCAGGTAAGTTACCTTCTCAAACTGTGGTAAATCCTAGAGAAAATGTCAGTGCAATTATTTCAATGAATGGTAAGGAAACTGAAGGTCTACCATCCGTTTCTTCTCCTAAAAAGCAAGAGAAATTAAACAAGGAGAAAGAAGCATCTACAGATAAATCTCTATCTACTCCGAATTATGAAGTAGTGCCTTCTTTTCCTAAAGCTCTTAAAGAGAATAGGCTACATAAGAAGACTTTTGACTTGTATGAAACCTTTAGAAAATGTGAAGTTAATATTCCCCTTCTAGATGCTATTAAATAGGTGCCAAGATATGCAAAGTTCTTAAAAGAACTATGTACTCAAAAGAGAAGAAAAAAATTGAAGGTATTTCAAAAGGTTCAGATGAGTCAGAATGTATCTGCCATGATATAAACAAAACTTCCCACTAAATGCAAGGATCCAGGTATGTTTACTATTCCATGCAGAATTGGGAACATTCGTGTTGAACAGGCTATGTTAGATTTAGGAGCTTCCATAAATGTCATGCCATATTCTGTATATAATTCTTTGAAATTGGGACCCTTAAAATCAACAAATTTGATAATTCAACTAGCAAACAGGTCCAATACATATCCTAAAGGAGTAACTGAGGATGTCTTGGTACAGGTAGATGATTTGGTTTTCCCTACAGATTTTTATGTACTTGACATGGAAAATGGAGATCCTACTTCTCCAATATTATTAGGGAGACCATTTTTGAAAACCTCTCAAACTAAGATAGATGTTCACTGTAACATCCCTAATTTTGTTTCTTTTATTGATAAAGGTACATAAAAAATTTAATTAAGGAAATAAAATTTATTACACAATATTTTAGATATCTAAGGAAATATAGTCCTTAGAAATTCTTCACCTTATGTATATGCATAGAAAATGTTTCTAACATTAAGAGAACAAATAAAGAAGGAAAACCTAATAGGAAAGAAATTAGAAATAACATACTAAAGAGATGCAAAATTCTTGGATAAGGAAGATAAATTTTTAGAAACAAGTAAAGGTCTTAAAATTTCAAGAACATTGAATTAGGGTAATTTTTCCTAATTCAAGAACTAAAGTTACTAAGTTTAAAATCTTTACCCATACATTGGGCTTTTACCTATGGACACTTCATATAGAGTTTTTCCACTTCACATAAGTTTCTAGCAATCCATTGGATAACCTAAGCAAGAAATAAAACATAGACTTGGACTAGGATATAGTAATTGGACCAATAGCCCAAAAATTATGAATATGTGACCAAGCCCTCTAAGAAAGGTAGAATTTTATCCAAAGCAAAGAAAATGGGTAGGAATAAGCCCATAATGGGTAGAAATAAGCCCAAATCCAAGAGGAAAAATAAAATAAAATAAATTAGAGGATAATATAATAATAATAATAAAGATTAGGTTACATGGCATTAAGACAAAAATTTAGCAAGTGGTGTGATTCTACATTCATCATTTAGGCAAGTGGCATGATAATACAAGACTTTAGGACAAAAACATCTATATCCTACACTCACAATTTTAAAAAGTGGTATGATAATACATGGCATTAGGACAAAACATTCCTATCCCACACAAATAATATCAACCAAATAATGGAGATTCAAGGGCTAGAAATTTGCCACCTAAAAAGGCAAACCTATCATACTTGTTTAAGACAAAAGAAAATGGAAATGAATCCCTAAATCAAAGGGACCTTGTCCCTTATCTTAAGAACATATCATCATAATTTTCAAAATACAAATCTCCTTTTCCTATGCATATCTTGACTAAGGAAGAGGAAGACAAGAACATAAGTTATTTGTTTTCCAAAAATTCAACAAAGTGTATCTTAATTGTGATAAGGTAGACCCATGATCATGAAAGGTGAATTATTTGGTGGTCTATATAAGAAAACCCACCCTTACAACATTATAATTTTGTCCAAGTGAGGGAGAGGAAAAATAGAAGCAAGGTAGAGTGAGGAAAGGAGAGGAAGAAAGGAAGAAAGAGGAAGGAGAAGTCTAGGGGACTAAGTGCTCCAGGTAAGTTTAACAATATTTCTTTTTGAAGAAAACTTTTGAAACTTATAATATTTATATGAGATTTTGATCTTAGAACTTTTATGATGGGTAATGATGTTGATATATCATGTTACATATTGATCTTGCATGTGATGTATATTTCAATACTTAGGTTGGTGTAGATAGTTCTGCATGGTTATGGCTATGGGTGGCAGAATTTTTAGCTTCGGTGTTTTAATTTCTGGGAACAACCTATAAGGAATTAAAATAAATGGTTTAACATATGAATTATAGATATATGTCTCACGGATTTCTAGCCACTGGAATCATTCCATTTGGAGTCCATATGAGGTAGATATGGTCCAATTAGTAGGCAAAGGTCAGAAAATGGTTCATCAGAGAACAATATGTTAGGATAGCTTCTGTATTTTAATTTCTGGGAATTATCTGTATGGAATCAAAATAAATGGTTAACATAGGAATTATAGGTATGTGTGTCATGGATTTTTATCCACTGTAATCATTCAATTTGGAGTCCATATATGGTAGATATGGTCCGATTAGTAAGCAAAGGTCAGAAAATGGTTCATCAGGGAAGAATATGTTAGGATAGCTTATGTGTTTTAATTTCTGGGAATTATCTGTAGGGAATTAAAATAAATGGTTAACATAAGAACTAAAGATATATGTCTCACGGATTTTTAGCCACTGGAATCATTTAATTTGGAGTCCATATGAGGAAGATATGAGCTGATTAGTAGTCAAAGGTCAGAAAATGGTTCATCAGGGAAGATTATGTTAGGACAGCTTCAGTATTTTAATTTCTGAGAATTATCTGTATGGAATAAAAATAAATGGTTAACATAAGATTTATAACTATGTGTGTCATGGATTTTTATCCACTGGAATCATTCAATTTGGAGTGCATATGAGGAAGATATGAGCTTATTAGTAGTCAAAGGTCAAAAAATGGTTCATCAGGGAAGAATATGTTAGGACAGCTTCTGTATTTTAATTTCTGGGAATTATCTGTATGGAATTAAAATAAATGGTTAACATAAGAATTATAGATATGTGTGTCACAGATTTTTAGCCACTGGAATCACTCAAGTTGGAGTCCATATGAGGTAAATATTGTCCGATTAGTAGGTAGAGGTCAGAACCTATCCAAGAAGAAATAACCTATACATTTAGGGAGTAATATCACCTTAATTTCTTAATATTTCGCTACAATGTTCAACATAGTAGTTTTAGATAATTGTTTTATCTTAAAATTGACACCAAGATCACCTACATCAGAGTTAAAGTGAAGGAGTTATGCTCTGATTAGTAAGAGAAGGTTAGATAGGATGAAAACCTACATCAAGAAAATAAAGAAATAAAATTAGTATTTAAAAAAGAAGATGAATCTTAATAAATGACTAGTATAGCCATAGCCATTGCCATTGTATGAACTTCTTACCATCTTAAGTGTGAAATTTTGACATGGAAATATTTTATAAAGTAATATTTGAAATGGTTATGTTCATGGCATGATTACCAATGATTTTTGGCAATAATTATATTTTGATGAACATACTTGTTATTGAAAGTATATTTTGGCTATCATTGTGAATAGAAAAGAAATGTGCACGATCACTTGGCAATTCGTGTGGTGCACCAATAGGGGACGCCCTACCAACGGTTATGATCATGTTAATGAGAAAAGAAAGAGAAAGTGGACCATGTCGGACGGAGCGAGAAAAGACCGTATCGGAGAGTAGAGGATACTTACCCTGACTGAGGTAGCTTAAAATGAGAATAAGTTGATGGCCATCATATGATATTTTGAAAATAGTTAATCCTGTCATACATATCATTACAGTATGATTCTTATGTGCATAGATATAATGCATTATGTGACTAAAGATATTTTCTGTAGTTTATACAGCTGAACATGATGTGATGAGCTATATTGATGATAATTTATTGTTGAACTTACTGGGATTTAATTCTCACTATATTTCCATATCATGTTCAGAAAATTAGTTATGCAGATTTTTCTATAGCTCTGGCTTTTAGTGCACGTTGGATCAAGTACTTTATGTTGGGCAGATCCCAGAAGCAAATAAAATGTTTGTGGTCATGTTGGCTTAGATCCCGGTGAAGGTGCAACCACTCGCACCTGTATCTCCGAAATTGGTCAACCAGAATAAATAAGATGTAGATTTTATGTGTTTGATATGTTGTACGTATGTTTTGATTAATGACATGTATGTGAACTCTGTATTATATAAATTAAATAAATGTTATATTGAGTTAAGTTGTAATGAGGTAATAACTTCATGGTATTTTTTTTAAAAAAATTTGATACTTAAATGGAGTTGTTACATTCACAATGGCACACTCACTATGGAATTTGATGGTGAAGTAATAAAGTTTAATATGTATGAGACCATGAAACACCCAAGTGATGATATTCCTATTTATTCTATCAATGTCATTAGTTCTTTGACACATGAAGTAGATGGAAAGGATAAACTGGAAGTGATTGTGAGAAAATCCATAGAGGAAGATAATGGTGAGATAGAGCAGGATATAGAAACAAAAGAGGACTCGGCTGCAGGTAAGGTTGCTTACATAGAATCACCACTTATTGATACTACTCTTTTATCTTTTGTTGTTCAGGTTCCTACTCCTGAATTAAAGCCTCTTCCTGATCCTCTCCAATATGTGTTTTTGGGGAAAGTAGAAATACCTCCCGATAAAATTTCTAGCTAGCTTGAAACTAATCAGGAGGAAAAATCAATTAAAAAGTACAAATCTGTAATAGGATGGAATGGGCATAGGCTTAAACCATATTATGAAAGATTTCAGCAAGAAGAATCACAACGGACAACTCTTCAAGACCCTCCTTGATTTTTTTTAGTTTATGTCGAGCCAACGACGTAAAACAAAGGCGCTGGTTGAGAGGAAACCCAACAACCATTCTTCTTCTTTTTATATTTCTATTCATAGTTTAATTTTTCTTTATTTTTGAAAAAACAAAATTGGCAGAATTGTGGACGTACAAGTGCTCCGACGCCCATCGCCCAGATCGGGTAAGCGCCGCAGCACTCTGAACCCAGGTTGGGTAGTGCCGCAGCGCTCAACAACAGTGCCACAGCACTCAAAACCCAAATTAGGCGAGCGTCGCGGTGCCTCGCCTTTCAGCAGAGAGCGCCACAGTGCTCTCTATAAGAGGTCCGTGGACCTCTTTGTCCCAAACAGCTGCATTTTGCATCACCCTCACTCCCACATACAAAATCCTGCCTCTAATCACCCATAGCAACCTATCCATTACGTTTTCTTGCTTCAATTACATGGTTTTTCATCTTCTTTTGCAAGATTTAACAGCTCTTTCAGTTTTTGGATTGGATTCAATAGAAATTTTTTTTAGAGTTCTAAGACAAATTTGATTTTGCAGGTTTCAGCCACAATTCAAGCTCAATTGGGTATGGTTTTCTTCATCTTTCTGCTGTAGATTGATCTCCATACTCCATTATTACTTGGTTGCATTTAATTTGGACTCCACAGTTTCAATCTACCACCCATTCTGCTTGCATTGTACGAGTGCACACCAAGTGTTTGATAAAATGGCCTAGTGAATTTGCTAAGTGCAATGGCTCCGAAAACTTCAAAATTAAGCCTCTCAAAGAGGAAGAACAAAGCAGAGGACCCTCTAGCATTTGATAGCATGACATTTGTGAGTGAAGCAGTCTATCAACATAATAGTACGGTGGTGGTTCATAAATCTATTGTTCCTGAGAGGGGTTTCATTGTCACCATTGGGTTTCCTCATAGAGACAATATCCTACACAGGCATTGGGAGATTTTTTACAAGAGACCCGAACCAGGAGTCATTCCCATGGTACAGGAGTTTTACTCCAATGCTACATTCCATGACTGCCACAAAGCACAAGCTAAAGGCAAGATGGTGAATTTTAATCCTCATGCTATCAATGAATTCTACTATCTGCCTGACATTGAAGATGATGAGTATTCTGCCTTTATCCAATCAGACATAGGTTTTGAAGAGATTATATCCTCTCTTTGCTACAGAGGGGATTCCTGGACATTGGATAGCAATGGGTAGCCACTGTATTTTGCTAGGGCGAACATGAATAAAGTGGCTAAAGCATAGTACTATTTTGTGGCAGCACGATTCATGCCCAGCTTGAATATGAATCAGGTCAGGAAGGACAGAGCCATTCTGATTTTTGCTATACTTAAGGTTTTTTCCCTTGACGTGGGAAAACTCATCCATATATAGATACTTAGCTGTATTCGTTCTAGAAGTGGATCCCTCTTTGCCCCCAGTTTAATCACTGGTCTATGTGGGAAGGCTATAGTCACCTGGGATTCTATTGAGGCTCTCATTCAACCAATGAGACCTATTTCGTACGCAGACATTTAGAAATACAAGGGACAAGAGGAAGCAGTAGAAGTGGAGTTAGGCATTTAGCCTATGATTACAGAGGAACCTGGTAGCAGTTCAGCTCCACCACCAGCCCAGCACACTATTGAAGATCTATTGGAGTATAGATTTAGTGGTATGCAAGGTCGATCCCACAGAGATTGCCAATTGAGAGAAAATTTTAATATAGATCCGAAATAAATACTTCTAACCTAGTTCCCGATGTCTTGTTTTGTGAGAGGAATATTAAACAAAATATGCAAAGAACTAATATACTGAAATTAAATGAAGATGTATTCAAGGTAAAGAAGCATGCTAAGGTTAGAGGATCCACTCTTGGTATATCGAATAAAAATAAATTTAACTCTTTTAGTACTCAATTAGAATCTTTACACGAATAAAGTTCTAATCGGATGATATGTTAATTTAAGCTCAACTTTGTTTATACATGACTTCTATTTACCTCCTTTCTAATAATTAAAACATTCTTGTAAAATGGATTCAAGCGTACATTGTGCCAATCACCATATTGTCTACAATAAATCAAGAATGATTCAAGTATTTATTGTGCCAAAAATTGTCTACAATGTATCAAGGTTCACACTTTACAATATTAAAAATACAAAGATGCAAAAGCTAACTTGTAAATGGATTCAAGCATAAATTGTGCCAATCATTATATTGTCTACAATAAATCAAGATTGATTAAAGCATTTATTGTGCCAAAGATTGTCTACAATATATCAAATTTCACATTTTACAAGATTAACCTATGCAAAAAATGAAAGGTAGAAAATTAATTAACATAACAAAATAAAATGAAATAGAATCCAATAGTAAAATAAAATAAAGTAGGTGGCAAAGCCAACCATGAAAATAATAAGAGATAGACAGTCTAATAAAACCAGCCAATAACATAACAAGAAATCAGAGGTATGATAAAACCAGCCATTAAGAAATAATTATGAGAAAAGAAATAGGAAGGTAAATACAATATCAAAGATAAACATTAAGATTAAGAGTTAGATAAATTATTATTCTCATACCAAGAGTTTCACCCTTTCACCTTAGCATTACGAGATTAGATCTCCATAAACAAGGCAAGAAAGTGAAATGAAAGATGAAGAAACATGATAATATTACGAAAGAAAATGAAAAATACAAGATGTCTAAGGAGAGAATAACATTACAAGTTCGTAGAATTCCAACAAAGCTTTCCCAAGCTCTCTCCAAAGCTCTCCAAAAAACTTCCTAACTCACCCCTTAAGCCCTCTATTTATAGATACAATTAAGTGTGGTTGGTGTGGTAATTGTCAAAATTGTTAGGTAGGAAGTTGTACAAAGTTGACAATTTGAATTCCATCATGTGTACCGAAATTGATCCTTGCATATCATCTTGAAAACCATCGAATTGTCTGACTTCATCAACATGAAAGTTGTATAAAATTTCATTAGCTTTCCGTCAAGACAAATTGTGGACAAATTGGATACGTAATGTGTGAGTTATGGTCGAAATACTAGAGCAAAGTCGGGCTGGACTGCAGCAGTAGTCACATTCTCTTCTAGCCCACTTTTGGCCCTTTTAATGTCCGTATTTTCTGATCACTTGAACATGAAAGTTGTACCCAATTGTGTCAGCTACACACCTACCAAATTGTATACATATTGAATATGTATTTTCAGAGATATGGCCCAAGTACTACAGCAAGGTTGGGCTGGACTGAAACCAGCAAACATATTCTCAACATTGGGTGCTTTGCCTTGAATCTTTATGTTTTAGTTCTTTTGGAAATGTGATCATAAATCAAGAATAAATTTGTGCATATATCCATTAGGATGTGTCTCAAGAGACAATATGATAATGCTCCTTACTCAGCTATCCTTAATGAATTTGTTTTATCTGCTTGATTTATAGACATCATTTCCAAAGAACCATAATTTAACTCTGATTCCTCCAATTAAGTCCATTTTCTACTCTTCTCTCCATCTGTAAGAAAGACACAAAACTAAAGACGAGTAAGGGAGATTTATGCCTAATTATGGCAAAAGATAAGATGAAAATATTTAATTTATGAGTATAAAATTCACTCATCAAATACCCCCAGACTTAATCTTTTGCTTCTCCTCAAGCAAAACACACAAACTTCAAAATTCAAATGATGAGTGAGTGATGAATTGTTTTTGACTTACTAAGCATTCCTCAAGGATCTAAAATGTGCAACCAAGAAAGATATCAAAATTCTAAGGTTATGTAGAACTTTTATTCAAATACAACATATGGTTTACTCTTGAATCACAAGTGTGTGTGTAGTAGTCTTATGACATTGGACTTTTTGCATTCAAATAAATTTATGTAATCAAATATTTAAAACAGATCTCTAGATAGATGCATTTGAGACTCCATAAGTTTATTTTTCATGTCACTCTCCACTAATGTAGACTAATCATAACATTTAAGATCATTAGGACTTTCATTATGCTTGTAATGTATGGCACAGGTTAAAGGTGGATAAAATGATATGAATGAAAGCTCAACTCACTCTTCGACGTACATAATCATTTAAAGCCTCCCAAATACTTTTGATATTATACTGTGAATTCTATCTCCAACCTTTTCATCATCCTTACATTTATTTGCTCATACTATTTTTTTTTTGAATATAAACACCCCCAAACTTATTTATTTAGGGAGTATTAACTTTCTTTCTTCTTCTTTTTCTTTTTTTTTCTTTTTTTTTAAACTTCTACCATCCACCCTTGAATCATAACTTTTCAAATGATCATGCCTGTGAGTGAAAGATAAGAGTTAGCCATATTATTATTTAAAGGCTAGATAGAAATATAGGTGTTCAAGAAAGGATAAATATAAGCTCAAAATAGGTTGCTAGGGATATCATCATGTATAGGTTGGTTTGAAAGGCTCAAACGATTCTAAAAATGCCTAATTAATTTCTTACATGGAGAGTAGTCTAGGATTTCACCTCAAGTGACAATCGAATAAGTTCTAGAGTCTTATGAGATCAATTAACATATCTAAATCACATAAATCTTTTCTGAATAAACAATCGGTCAAATGTAAAAGATTAAGTGCACCAGATATTAGGATTCTCAAATAAAACATAAGTTACATTAGAGTTCAAGTTCACACATAACACCCAGAACTCATCAATTTTTCAAAGGTTACAAGCATTTTAAACCATTTTCATCATTGGTGCTAGCTTTGCTTAATCAAAAAACATCACTCAATTTTTTTTTCTCTTTTTTTTTTTGAAAGATGAAGAAACACAAAATAAACAATAAAGATTAAAAGAGATATTACCTGGATGGAGATCTAAGAAAAGATGAACCTGCAACAAACTAAACAGCAAATACAAATTTACTCAAGCAAATAAAAGGTATTACAAATGAAGATTTAAGTCCAGTTTGCACTTTCTGCGGTGTTCTGTTGTCCAATCTATTTGAGCTATAACTGGATCAGGTACATGAACAAATGCTTGTAACGCATCAATCAGCTCGTCAGCATTTGAGGCCGAGATGAGAATCCGACGTGCTGAGTGCGAGATAAACCTTTGTTCTACAGCATGATCAAGAAAAGACAACAAACCATCAAAGAAATTGTTAACATTCAACAAACCTATGGGTTTATGGTGCATGTTCAGTTGTGCCCAAGAGACGACTTGAAAAATTTCCTCTAGAGTACCAAAATCTCCAGGTAAGGCAATGAAGGCGTCAGCGTTGCACATCATTTTAGCAATTCGTTCATGCATGGAGGATACCCTACATTCTTCCTCAATTGTTTTTCCTACTATGTTTGATGCAGCTAGAGCTGTAGGAATAATACCAAGAACTTGGCATCCTCCTAGATATGCAGATCCAGACACACTCCCCATTAACCCTCGACAACCTCCACTATACACTAAATGAATCTTTCTCTTGGCTAGTACCATTCCCAAAGTTTGTGCTGCTTTTACATACTCTCCATTTTTCCCAGGACTAGAACCACAAAAGACACAAATATTACGAAAGTGACGAACTACGATTCCTTCCATATCTGCACTCACCTTGACTTTGATTATGAGGATGAAGATAATGAGGTGCGCATTTATAAGACTCAAATAAGGGCATACTTGTAATAGCTATGTGCATAGGCTGGGGGCATAATTTCTATAGCTATAAGAGTAGGCCGAAAAATGTCAGCTAAATTAAAGGTGGAAAATTCAAAAATGACGGCACGCATGTATATGTACAGTAGTTGTGATTGTGGCTAACATCTTCCTCTGGTTTTACGTCCAGTAACGGCTTAAACGCCCTCTATGGGTCGAGGATATGCTTCCCATCCAATTTTCTTATAAATAGGCAAACATGGTCTTTTAACGTCAGATTCCCAAGACTATATCGTTTATGTTCTTTTTTGAAATGGGGCCATAGACCGACAATACCGATATGCACAGATCCACTAGGATGTGTCTCAAGAGACGTTGGATGAAAGTCATCATCCAATGACTCCTTACTCAAGCCATCCTTAATGAACTTAATTTTGTCTTCCCGATTTACAGACACCCAACCCAAAGAACGACAACATTTGTTACAAGTTTCATGTCCACATTTGTAACAAACACCCATTCGTTTAGCTCTGCGCTTTTTAGCAAAACTACTTTTTCCTAAACCAGGCATGTAAGAGATGAAATCATTTGCAGATTCACCTGATAACCGTACCTTAGCTTCAATTAGCCAACGAATATCAGCAGGTATTCCCATAATCATCATTAACCTCAATCTTTCAACCCGTGCTTTGTAAATGTTTGTCAATGCATTGGGTGGAAGAGAAGGAAAATGATTTTTCAATTGTACGAGAACATCCTCCATTATCGACTCAAAATTATTTTTTTTGTTTTTTTTTTGTGAAAGAGAGGAAAAAAAACAACAAGAGCAAGGAAACAATAAAAATTCAAAAGAAGATTACAGTGAGAAAACCAATTAATGCAAGTTAAATAAAGAAAGATCTTACCTAGATAGCGTGCACGACAACCTTTAATAACAGAGGCGAATCAATCCTGGTAGACAGGATCACGCAAATGTGTCTCCTCTATCTCTGGGTTATGTAATTCAAAAAATGCTTTCAATCTTTGACCATTTACTTTAAACACATCACCGTTCTTGGGATTTGCGATCTCTACTGCACCATGTGGATAAACAGTACGAACAATGAATGGGCCTGTCCATCGAGAACGTAGTTTCCCTGGAAATAAGTGCAAATGAGAGTTATATAGAAGGACCTTTTGACCTACATTAAATGATTTTCTTAAAATATGTTTGTCATGAAAAACTTTCATTCGATCCTTATACAACTTTGCACTTTCATATGCATCATTCCGTATTTCTTCCAATTCATTGAGTTGAAGCTTCCTGTGAGAACCTGCTTTGTCAAGAGCAAAGTTAAACTGTTTGATGGCCCAATAAGCTTTATGCTCTATTTCAACAGGTAAATGACAGGCCTTGCCATACACAAGCCGGTAAGGAGACATGCCAATAGGGGTTTTAAAAGCAGTACGATAAGCCTATAAAGCATCAGAAAGTTTCAAAGACCAATCTTTCCTATTTGGGTTAATCGTTTTTTCCAAAATGTTTTTAATTTCCCTATTTGAAATCTCAACTTGCCCACTAGTTTGTGGGTGGTATGGGGTTGCCACTTTGTGCGTGATGCCATATTTCTTCATCAAATGCTCAAAATGCCTATTACAAAAATGTTTCCCCCCATCACTAATGATTGCTCGTGGTGTGCCAAACCTTGAGAAAATGTTTTCTTTCAAGAATTTCACCACAATCTTGTGATCATTTGTTTTACATGCAACAGCCTCGACCCATTTTGACACATAATCCACAGCAACAAGGATGTATGAATTGCCAAAAGAATTAAGAAAAGGACCCATGAAATCAACTCCCCAGACATCGAATATCTCAACAATAAGAATGGGAGTCAGAGGCATCATGTTCTTGCGTGAGATACTACCCAATTTTTGGCAACGCTCACAAGAACTACAGTACAAATGGCAATCTTTGAACAGTGATGGCCAATAAAAGCCACATTGCAAAACCTTTGCAGCAATTTTTTTTAGCACTAAAATGACCTCCACAAGCATGATCATGACAAAAATGAATAACACTAGATTGCTCACTCTCCGGAACACATCTCCTAATGATTTGATCAGGACAATACTTAAACAAGTATGGATCTTCCCAAAAGAATTTTTTTACTTCAGCTAAAAATTTTATCCGATCTTGCTTACTCCAATGTGTAGGTATTTGACCTGTGACAAGGTAATTAGCAATGTCAGCAAACCAAGGTAGCTGAGAAACGGACATGAGTTGCTCATCTGGAAATGAGTCTTTGATAGGCAAGTTATTTTCACCCGATTCAACTATCAGCCTAGACAAGTGATCAGCCACAACATTTTCAGATCCTTTCTTATCCCGAATTTCTAAATCAAATTCTTGTAACAGCAGTATCCATCTTATCAATCGAGCTTTAGCATCTTTCTTTGAAAGAAGATACTTAAGTGCAGTATGATCTGTAAAAATTACAACCTTAGATCCTAATAAATAAGATCTAAACTTGTCTAAAGCAAATACCACAGCTAGTAACTCTTTTTCTGTTGTAGAATAATTCAATTGAGTATCATTAAGAGTTTTACTAGCATAGTATATCACATATGGAAACTTATCAAGACGCTGCCCCAAAACAGTTCCAATTGCATAATCAGAAGCATCACACATGATTTCAAAGGGAAGATTCCAATCAGGTGGTCTAATGATAGGTGCAGAGGTGAGTAAGAATTTGAGCTTTTCAAAAACTTGACAGCACTCTTCATTAAAGATAAAAGAGGCATCTTTGGTAAGTAAACTACACAAAGGCCTAAAGATTTTGCTAAAATCTTTGATGAATCTGCGATAAAACCCTGCATGGCCTAAAAAAGAACGTACCTCTTTTACTGTCCGAGGAGGTGGAAGACTAGAAATCAGTTCAATTTTGGCTCTATCTACCTCAATACCTTGATGTGACACAACATGCCCCAAAACAATTCCCTTTTTAACCATAAAATGGCATTTTTCCCAGTTCAAAACAAGGTTCTTTTCTTTACACCTAATTAAGACTAATCTTAAATGGTGTAGACATTCCTCAAAACTAGACCCATGCACAGAAAAATCATCCATGAATACTTCCAAAAATTGCTCTACCATGTCAGAAAATATACTTATCATGCAACGCTGAAATGTAGCAGGTGCATTGCACAATCCAAATGGCATTCGACGATAGGAAAAGGTTCCGAAAGGACAAGTGAATGTAGTTTTCTCTTGATCCTCAGGTGCAATAGGAATTTGGTTATAACCAGAATATCCATCAAGAAAGCAGTAATATGCATGTCCAGCTAACCTTTCTAGCATTTGATCTATAAAAGGAAGTGGAAAATGGTCTTTCCTTGTAACAGCATTCAACTTATGGTAGTCAATGCAAACACGCCACCCAGTTTGTACTCTAGTGGGAATCAATTCATTCTTCTCATTCTTAACTACAGTAATTCCATATTTCTTAGGAACTACCTGAACAGGACTAACCCATGCACTATCAGAAATTGGGTAAATGACACCCACATCAAGAAGTTTATTCATTTCGGCTCTCACAACTTCTTTCATGTTTGGATTCAGATGTCTTTGTGGATCTCTTGAGGTTTTGGCATTGTCCTCCAAATGTATCCTGTGCATGCAAATTAATGGACTAATACCTTTAATGTCTGCTATTGTCCAACCTATGGCTTCACTATGTTCATTGAGGACTTTTATGAGTTCAACTTCCTGTTCTTTATCTAAATCAAATGCTACAATGACAGGCAAGGTCTCAGAAGATCCTAGAAACACATATTTCAGAGAATATGGTAAAGGTTTTAACTCTACCTGGGGACGTTTCTCTATGGATGGCAATAAAATAGACTCAGAAGGTGTAAGTATCTCTGTTTTACCTTTCCATTTATTGGTATCCATTAATGGAGTGATCTCTAACAGGGAATTTACTTCACTGATCAAACAGTCCTCATCCAAATCCATGTTAAAGTGGGCCAAACATTTTTCCAAAGGGTCATCATCACAAGAACTTACAAATGAGTCATAGATTATACTCTCAATCATGCTGACCTCACACACATCATCCATGTCCATAAGTTGATGAGAGACATTAAAAACATTTAATTCCACAGTCATATTTCAAAAAGATAAATTCAAGATTCCATTTCGACAATTAATAATTGCATTGGATGTTGCCAGAAATGGTCTACCCAAAATGACTGGAATTTGTGTCTCTGTATTCTCAACAGGTTCAGTGTCAAGAACAATGAAATCTACTGGAAAGTAGAATTTATCAACCTTAATGAGCACATCTTCTATGACACCTCTAGGGATTTTGGTGGACCTATCAGCTAACTGAAGGGTCACTGATGTAGGTTTCAGCTTTCTTAACCCAAGTTTCTCATACACAGAGTACGGCAGTAGATTCACACTTGCTCCTAGATCAAGTAAGGCTCTATTAATCACATGGTCACCTATAATACAAGAAATTGTAGGACAACCTAGATCTTTGTACTTGACAGGAGTCTTTTGCTGAATTATAGAACTTACTTGTTTAGTCAAAAATGTCTTTTTTGGAACATTAGTTTTCCTTTTCACCGTACAAAGATCTTTCAGAAATTTTGAGTAAGCGGGTACTTGTTTGATAGCGTCCAAAAAAGGGATGTTAATGCTTACTTGCTTAAACACCTCTAAAATGTCACTATACTGAGTACCTTTCTTGACAGATGCAAGTCTTTGTGGGAAAGGAGCTTTGGGGGCATAAGAAATCAGTTCACTTTTCTTTTCACTTGAGTCATTAGTTTGGGATTCATGTTGACTCTGTTCCTCATTTTCTGGCATATGAACATGATTATAAATGACCTTTCCAGATCTAAGGGTTGTCACAGACTTTACTTCTTCCTTAGGATTTGCTGATGATCCTACTTCATATTGACCCTTAGGATTAGGAATAGGTTGACTGGGGAATTTTCATTTTTCTCTCTCTCCTACAACACTGGCTAATTGGCCTAATTGTGTTTCAATCTTTGAAATGGACTGAGTGTGAGATTGTAAAACTTGTTGGGTTGATTGCATGAATTGCTGTAGAGTATCTTCGAAAGAAGGTTTTCTTTGTTGAGATACCCCGAAAGGAGGAGCATGATGAGGAACTTGAGGGTATGAATTAGAAGGGGCAAATTGTTGCCCACTTTGATTCATTGCAGGTTGATTTTGCCTCCATGAGAAATTTGGATGATTCCTCTAGTTTGGATTATATGTGGGTGCAAATGGGCTATCTGATGACTTCCCATAAGTTTGAAAAGAATTAGCTTGCTCAGAGAATGCCTCTTGGTAAGCTGGTATAGATGGACAAGATTGTGCAATGTGAGATGTACTAGAACATAAGGCACATGCCTCTATCCTAGTATTGGTAGAAGGGTTTAAAGTGTGGCTTAAAGTTAAAACTTCTACCTTTCTAGTCAGGCTAGCTAAGGCAATTCTCACATCTGTATCATCACTCACTTCATAAAGTCCTCCCTTTTTTTGTGTTTGAGACTTTTTATCCCTGGGATCTATGCAGTTCCAATGCTGAGAATTTTCAGATAAAGATCCTAAGGATTCCCAAGCTTCCCCCTCATTCAATTGTAAAAATCTCCCACCATGCATGCTTTGGATCATTTGACGGTTTGATGAAGTTAAGCCATCATAGAAATATTTCACTAATCTCCAAGTTTCAAAACCATGATGAGGACATTTTAGAAGAAGATCATTAAATCTTTCCCAACATTCAAAAAATTGTTCACCCTCTTTTTGACAAAAATCAGAAATTTCTCTCCGAAGGGTATCAGTTTTAGACATAGGGAAAAATTTTGCCAGAAACTTATTTACTAATTGGTTCCAACTAGTTATAGTTCCTGTAGGAAGGGAGTTCAACCAGGCTTTAGCTTTATCTTTCAATGAAAATGGAAACATTCTAAGCCTGATTGATTCATCATTGAAATTCTGGAAGCGAAAGGTCGAGCAAATTTCAAGAAACTCTTTAATGTGCATGTATGGATCTTCTCTTTCCATACCATAAAATGATGGTAAAAGTTGGAGTATGGCCGGTTTGAGTTCAAAATGAGTTGCAGTAGTTTGTGGTAAAACTATGCAAGATGGAGTATTGGCTATGACAGGTGAGAAGTACTCTATAAGAGTTTTATTATGCACAACTTGTTCTTCCATTTTTAATGGTGATCCAGCAGAATCTAATGTCTCTATTGTACACTCAATGGTTGACCCTAAACTTTTCCTAACCAACCGCTTATCTTTATCACGTTTCCAAGCACGCATAAACTAAAAAAAATTGCTTCCTAATTATGAAAAAGTATATAACTACACAACGGCTACAAAATGCAAATACCACAAAATAAAAATCACAAAATTATACAAACTCCTTTTTTTCAAAGTGTTAGTAATAATGGGTAGTATTTAATCGGTAGACTCCCAGGAAAATATGGAGGAATCACAATGGTTTCTCTTAAAACCCATACTCCTTAGGCGCTTTTAGCCTTGTTGACAGAATCAACCAATTTTATACACCCAAATTACTACACCAATTTTCAAGAAACAATTCTAAAGAAAAATTTCTATACACAGAATAAAAAAATGTTCTAACTATAACTAGTAGAAGAAAAGTACTTACCTGGATCCAAATAGCTTTTCCGTCACAATCCCCGGCAACAGCGCCAAAAACTTGTTGTTTCAATTAAAACTTGCAAGTGCACGAATCTATTGGAGTATAGATTTAGTGGTATGCAAGGTCGATCCCACAGAGATTGCCAATTGACAGAAAATTCTAATATAGATCTGAAATAAATACTTCTAACCTAGTTCCCGATGTCTTGTTTTGTGAGAGGAATATTGAACAAAATATGCAAAGAACTAATATACTGAAATTAAATGAAGATGTATTCAAGGTAAAGAAGCATGCTAAGATTAGGGGATCCACTCTTGGTATATCGAATAAAAATAAATTTAACTCTTTTAGTACTCAATTAGAATCTTTACACGAATAAAGTTCTAATCGGATGATATGTTAATTTAAGCTCAACTTTGTTTATACATGACTTATATTTACCTCCTTTCTAATAATTAAAACATTCTTATAAAATGGATTCAAGCGTACATTGTGCCAATCACCATATTGTCTACAATAAATCAAGAATGATTCAAGTATTTATTGTGCCAAAAATTGTCTACAATGTATCAAGGTTCACACTTTACAAGATTAAAAATACAAAGATGCAAAAGATAACTTGTAAATGGATTCAAGCATAAATTGTGCCAATCATTATATTGTCTACAATAAATCAAGATTGATTCAAGCATTTATTGTGCCAAAGATTGTCTACAATATATCAAATTTCACATTTTACAAGATTAACTTACGCAAAAAATGAAAGGTAGAAAATTAATTAACATAACAAAATAAAATGAAATAGAATCGGTGGCAAAGCCATCCAATAGTAAAATAAAATAAAGTTGGTGGCAAAGTCAACCATGAAAATAATAAGAGATAGACGGTCTAATAAAACAAGCCAATAACATAACAAGAAATCGGATATATGATAAAACCAGCCATTAAGAAATAATTATGAGAAAAGAAATAGGAAGGTAAATACAATATCAAATATAAACATTAAGATTAAGAGTTAGATAAATTATTATTCTCATACCAAGAGTTTCACCCTTTCACCTTAGCATTACGAGATTATATCTCCATAATCAAGGCAAGAAAGTGAAATGAAAGATGAAGAAACATGATAATATTACAAAAGAAAATGAAAAATACAAGATGTCTAAGGAGAGAATAACATTACAAGTTCGTAGAATTCCAACAAAGCTTTCCCAAGCTCTCTCCAAAGCTCTCCAAAAAACTTCCTAACTCACCCCTCAAGCCCTCTATTTATAGATACAATTAAGTGTGGTTGGTGTGGTAATTGTCAAAATTGTTAGGTAAGAAGTTGTACAAAGTTGACAATTTGAATTCCATCATGTGCACCGAAATTGATCCTTGCATATCGTCTTGAAAACCTTCGAATTTTCTAACTTCATCAACACGAAAGTTGTAGAAAATTTCATTAGCTTTCCGTCAAGACAAATTGTGGACAAATTGGATACGTAATGTGTGAGTTATGGTCGAAATACTAGAGAAAAGTCGGGCTGGACTGCAGCAGTAGTCACATTCTCTTCTAGCCCACTTTTGGCACTTTTAATGTCCATATTTTCTGATCACTTGAACATGAAAGTTGTACCCAATTGTGTCAGCTACACACCTACCAAATTGTATACATATTGAATATGTATTTTCAGAGATATGGCCCAAGTACTACAGCAAGGTTGGGCTGGACTGAAACCAGCAAACATATTCTCAACATTGGGTGCTTTGCCTTGAATCTTTATGTTTTAGTTCTTTTGGAAATGTGATCATAAATCAAGAATAAATTTGTGCATATATCCATTAGGATGTGTCTCAAGAGACAATATGATAATGCTCCTTACTCAGCCATCCTTAATGAATTTGTTTTATCTGCTTGATTTATGGACATCATTTCCAAAGAACCATAATTTAAATCTGATTCCTTCAATTAAGTCCATTTTCTACTCTTCTCTCCATCTGTAAGAAAGACACAAAACTAAAGACAAGTAAGGGAGATTTATTCCTAATTATGGCAAAAGATAAGATGAAAATATTTAATTTATGAGTATAAAATTCACTCATCAAATACCCCCAGACTTAATCTTTTGCTTCTCCTCAAGCAAAACACACAAACTTCAAAATTCAAATGATGAGTGAGTGATGAATTGTTTTTGACTTACTAAGCATTCCTCAAGGATCTAAAATGTGCAACCAAGAAAGATATCAAAATTCTAAGGTTATGTAGAACTTTTATTCAAATACAACATACGGTTTACTCTTGAATCCCAAGTGTGTGTGTGTAGTAGTCTTATGACATTGGACTTTTTGCATTCAAATAAATTTATGTAATCAAATATTTAAAACAGATCTCTAGATAGATGCATTTGAGACTCCATAAGCTTATTTTTCATGTCACTCTCCACTAATGTAGACTAATCATAACATTTAAGATCATTAGGACTTTCATTATGCTTGTAATGTATGGCACAGGTTAAAGGTGGATAAAATGATATGAATGAAAGCTCAACTCACTCTTCGACGTACATAATCATTTACAGCCTCCCAAATACTTTTGATATTATACTGTGAATTCTATCTCCAACCTTTTCATCATCCTTACATTTATTTGCTCATACTATTTTTTTTTTTGAATATAAACACCCCCAAACTTATTTATTTAGGGAGTATTAACTTTCTTTCTTGTTTTTTTTCTTCTTTTTTTTTCTTTTTTTTTCTTTTTTTTGTAAAACTTCTACCATCCACCCTTGAATCATAACTTTTCAAATGATCATGCCTGTGAGTGAAAGGTAAGAGTTAGCCATATTATTATTTAAAGGCTAGATAGAAATATAGGTGTTCAAGAAAGGATAAATATAAGCTCAAAATAGGTTGCTAGGGATATCATCATGTATAGATTGGTTTGAAAGGCTCAAACGATTCCAAAAATGCCTAATTCATTTCTTAAATGGAGAGTAGTCTAGGATTTCGCCTCAAGTGACAATCGAATAAGTTCTAGAGTCTTATGAGATCAATTAACATATCTAAATCACATAAATCTTTTCTGAATAAACAATCAGTCAAATGTAAAAGATTAAGTGCACCAAATATTAGGATTCTCAAATAAAACATAAGTTACATTAGAGTTCAAGTTCACACATAACACCCAGAACTCATCAATTTTTCAAAGGTTACAAGCATTTTAAACCATTTTCATCATTGGTGCTAACTTTGCCTAATCACAAAACATCACTCAATTTTTTTTTCTCTTTTTTTTAAAGATGAAGAAACACAAAATAAACAATAAAGATTAAAAGAGATATTACCTGGAAGGAGATCTAAGAAAAGATGAACCTGCAACAAACTAAACAGAAAATACAAATTTACTCAAGCAAATAAAAGGTATTACAAATGAAGATTTAAGTTGAGTTTGTGCTTTCTGTGGTGTTCTGTTGTCCAATCTATTTGAGCTATAACTGGATCAGGTACATGAATTAATGAATTTGCTTTATCTGCTTGATTTATAGACATCATTTCCAAAGAACCACAATTTAACTCTGATTCCTCCAATTAAGTCCATTTTCTACTCTTCTCTCCATCTGTAAGAAAGACACAAAACTAAAGACAAGTAAAGGAGATTTATGCTTAATTATGGCAAAAGATAATATGAAAATATTTAATTTATGAGTATAAAATTCACTCATCAATAACTAATCAGGGAAGTTTCACTGGGCCCTCCTCTTTTTATTAGTTGCCTATCTTATTTTATGCTTTTCTATTCTACATTGAGGACAATGTAAAATCTTAAGTGTAGGAGGGGGGTCACTTTATGATTTAGTTGGATGACTGTATAATAACTAATATTTGTGCACTATTTACTTTGTTGTGTACTATAGTAAGCTTCTATTATCTTTGCACTTTTATTCTAGTTATTAAACAGGGTGAGCATGTGAACTTTATCTCAATCTATGAGTTTGTGTTAGCTGAACTAATAGCCAATGATATAACTGTTTAAATTGCTTATAGCTCTTGAGAGACGTAGGAAAGTCATAATTATGTGTAATTTTAATTTATTTTCAATTTATTATTACCTATTTTCTAAAAATCATGAAATTCTTTTGCACAGTAATTTTGGATGTTTAATTTGTCTTTTACTTAGAAAAAGATTATATAACTCAAATATTGTATTATCTCATTAAAATTTCTAGAACTTATTTAAATGCTACTTGAGGCGAAATCCTAGGCTGATACTAATAATTAGGAGATGATTTAGGCTTTTTTTTTATGAGATTGAGCCTTTCAAGCTTAACCCAAGCAGGTGAATATCCTTAGAACCTCTATTTTGAGCTTAATTAACATTTTATTCTATACCCACAAAACAGCCAAGACCAAATTTTGTGATTAATATCTTTATGATTTTTACCTGATTCACTCACTCTATGATTAATTTCTGAAAGCTTGTTTTGTATATCAACATTAATAAAAGGTTGGAAGGGTGGAGCAAGGACAAAAGAAAAGAAAAAAATCAAAAGAAAAGAAAAAGTTTCAAAAGACTAATAAAATTCTATTCAGTGATTGAAAGAGAAGAAATAGAGAATTAAGGAAAAGTAGAATGCAATAAAGCAAGGAAATAAGTGTGGGCTAAAAATTCACCAATCTTGATAATTAGCTCAAATAGATTGAAGTTAATCATGTGGTGTTGGGTGATTGAGCTTCAAACTATATCTTATATCTCACCCCATAACCTAGCCACATTACAAGCTGAATTTAGTCCTTTTGATCCTAAGAAGTAGTTTTAGCCTACATTAGTGGAGAGTAGTATGAAAAATAAGCCTATGTAAATCTTAAATAGAGATCCATGCTCTAATTCTTGAGATATATAAACTCATTTAGGTAGAAGAAAATTAAATCATTCAAACACACACACTAAGGATTTTAGAGAATAAAATCATAAATTGCATTTGAATTAAATTTTGCACATGATCATTTTCTAAAATTTCTTTAAGAGCATACAATTTTTACTAGGAGGCAGCGCATTGGTAAGCCATTCACTCGTATCATATTTTGAATATTGTTCACATGAATTAATGTTTGCTTGAGGACAAGCAAAAGAGTAAGTGTGGGGGTATTTGACATGCTGTAATTTAAGCATGTTGTTAGTATTATTTTATTTATTTTTTATTTAATTTAATTAGAAAATAGATATGAATTAATTGAGTTTTGTATTTTGTGTTTTAGGAATAATAAAGAAGGAAAGAAGAGGAAAATAGAGAGAAAATTATGGAAAAATGCTTACTTCTGACCTTTCATTACTAATTGAGGCATGTCTCACTCATTTGGACTTCGATTGAGGTGATTCTAGCGGCTATAGAAAGAAGAGACATAGAGATACAAGTTTTGTGTTCGGCACTTTGGCAAAATCCAGAAGATTCTGGGCCCTTGGGTGCTCAACCCAACATGCCGCAGCGCCCGAGCGCTACGAGATTTCTCGCCGCGGCACGCCGATGGTTACTTTCGTAGCGCTGCAGCACCACTGTAGCGCACTGTGGCACTAGCCGCCATACCATGTTGTTAAATTTACGATTTTTAGGGTTTTTTCAACTCCAATTGAAGCCCGATGGGCTGGGATTTAACATAGATACATTCCTACTTTGATTAGGAGGAGTTAATTTATAAAATGGGAGAAAAGCAAGCAGAGAATATTCAATCATTCATCCAAGTTCTTAGTTACATTCTTCAATTCTTCTTTTGATTTTCTTATGGCCCTGCGTGGCTAGTTCTTTTTAGTTGGTTGAGGTAGGTTGAAACCTCAAGGGATCTTAATGCATTGTGAGATGTGGATTTGATTTTATTATTTCAATTTGAATTGAGTATTGATTATTCATCTACTCTTCTTCTCAATGATTATTCATATGATTGCTTAGGAGGCCTACTAGTATATTATTTGTCTTAATCTACTACTAAATTATGTTTTGAACAAAGTCTTCAATTCTGTGATTCATGACGCAAATAGGTTTGAGGATTTTGGATTATAAATCATTGAACCTATGATGAATAATTAACTAAATTAGAAATAACCGATGTGTTTATATTTATTTAGCTCTGTCAGTTTCTCTACTTCTTCATGCGGTTAATAAGTCATGCTTTACCGATGTGCTAAAGCATTGCTTATTAATTAGGGTTTAATTGGTGCGATTGTCATTAGATTACTAGACTTAAGGAGGAATAGGGTTAGAAACCCAATGATAGATATTCAATTACAGATTGATTATGTTGTCTATGATTAATGTAATCCCTTGACGGTGGATATCAACTGAAACCAACATCTTTATCATTAATCACTCTCTCTTAATTACTTTTGTTATTAGTTACTTTATTTTAATTACAATTATCAATCCCCCTTTCTCAATCACATAAGGTAATTCTAGTCTCTGTGGGATTGACACTTACTCCCGCTACTATAGGCTAGTTTTGAGGTAAGGTATCAATTTGGGTGTACCTGCGACAGTATGCACCATCCATCTTTTATCTTCATCTTTGGGGTTCAAAAGTTCACCCTCTTTCTCTTATTTAAGCTACTATAAAAGCTAAGGGAAGGGAGGAATCTTGCTACTTCCTTCAAGAAGAAATAAGAAAAAAAATTCACTAAGTGAGCTAGGGAGATCTTTAGGTAGGTTTAACAATATCTCTTTTTGAAGAAAAGATTTGAAATTTGTAATATTTATATGGGATTGTTATCTTAAAAATTTGATGAAATTTAGAATATTTTCTAATTTGATAATTGGTAATGGATGTTGCTATATCATGTTACATGTTATTTTGCATATGATGAAGGTTTTAAACATTTCGATTGGTGTGTAAAGTTCTGGATAGGTATGGCTATGGGTGGTAAAAGTTTATAATTTTTATGCTGCTATTTTGTATATTTGAATGTGGTGAAAATTTGATGGAATATGATTAAATGTAAAGAAAATGGAAGAGGATGTAATATAATGATGAACTAACACCTTAGGAAAGGTTTGGTTAGGAAACTGGATTTTCGGAGTAACCAGGGATGCTTCTATTTTTCAAATTCTGGAAAGAATTGGTTAGAAATTAAAAGAAATGGTTAACATAAAAAATATAGATATATGTCTCATGGAGTTTTAGCCACTGTAATCACTCCATTAGGAGTCCATATGAGGTAGATATGATCATATTAGTGAGCTGTGGTCAGAAAATGGTTAACTAGGGAAGAATCTGTTAGGAAAGCTTCTGTGTTTGAATTTTTGAGAAACTTATGTAGGGAATTAAAATAACTGGTTAACATAACAATTATAGATATATGTCTCATCAAAATTTATCCATTGGAATCACTAATTTGTAGTTCATATAAGGCCGACATGGTCATATTAGTTAGTAGAGATTAGAACCTACCCGAGAAGAAATAAAGTTTAACTTGATGGAGTAATATCATGAATATTGATTAAGATATCGATAACATGTTCAACATAATAGTTTTAGATAATTGTTTTATCTTTAAATGGACACTAAGATAACATAATTCGAAGTTAAAACGGGATAGTTATGCTTTAATTAGTAATAGAAGGTCAAGCAGGATAAAAACATGCATCAGGGAATAACACAACATAGAGCATGGCCATGTTTCGAGGCACGGCTAGGTTGTGTTCTATACTGGAAAGGGAATTTTGAAGCCTAAAGCATGGTTGTTTTACAAGAAATGGCCAAGCTGCGTTATAGGATACGTTTAGACCGTGTTGGAAGCTAATAAATCTTATTTTCAACATTTTTCTACCCTAAATGAACCTCATTAACTATAGGATATTAATAAAAACCAAATTGAAGAAGAATGCCGTATTAAATTTATGAGAACATGGGTTGCAAATGATATAAGTAGGAGGAAAGTGACTAGAGGCCAAGCATAAAGAAAATGAAGAGATAAAAATAATATTTAAAAAAGAAGAATCTTATAAATGAAAATAATAAATGACTAGTGTATGCCATAGCCATTGCTAGTGCATGAACTCCTTACCATCTTAAGTGTGTACTTTTGACATGGAAATATTTTATAAAGTGATATTTGAAATGATTATGTTCATGTCATGATTACCATTGATTTTTGGTAATGATTATATTTTGATGAAAAATTATGGCATATGAGTATAATGAATATACTTGTTATTGAAATCATATTTTTGGCTATTAATGAGAAAAGAAAAGAAAAGAAATAAAAAAGGTCACATGGCGGTCCGTCTGGTGCACCAGTAAGGGATGCCCTACTAACGGCTATAATTATGTTAATGAGAAAAGAAAGAGGAAATATACCATGTCAGATGGAGCAAGAAAGGCCTGTACCAGAGAATATAAAGTACTCATCCTAACTAGGGTAGGTTGATATAAAAATAAGTTGATAGCCGTCATATGATATTCTGAAAATAGTTATTCATGCCATACACGTCATTACTCTATGATTTTCATATGCATAGATAAAGTGCATTCATGTAACATAAGATATTTGTTGTAACTTATACAGATGAACATGACATGATGAGCTATATAGATGATAATTATGATTTATTGTTGAACCTACTAGGATTTAATTCTCACTATATTTCCATATCATGTTCAGAAAAACTAGTTTTACATATTTTTCTTTGGCTCTGGCTTTTAGTGTACGTTGGATCGAGTTACTCTATGTTGGGTAGATCCCATAACTTAATAAGGTGTTTGTGGTCGAATTGTCTAAGATCCCAGTGAAAGTGCAACCACCCGCACCTATATCCTTGGAATTGGTCAATAGGGATAAATACGATGTAGATATATATGTGTTTGATTTGCGTACGGATGTTGTTAATTAATGATGTGTAAACGTTAATTATGCTTGGTTAAATTAATTGAATGTTATTATGAGTTAAATAAAGGTAATGACTTCATGCGACTTTTAAAAAAATTGTATATATGTATATATGTAAAAAAAATGGAGTTGTTACACCCTAACTCTTCATATACAGTAATTGTGAATGCTGAGTTAAATGCTGAAGAAACATGTAAGTTATTAGATGTACTCAGAAAGTTTAAAATATTGATTGGGTATAGTATTGATGACATAAAAGTGATTAGTCCATTTGTTTGCATGCATCGCATTATACTTGATAATGATTATAAACCTTCCATAGAACACCAAAGGAGATTGAATTCAAACATGAAAGAGGTAGTCAAGAAGAAGGTGCTTAAATTACTTGATGCATGTAACATCCTAAGTCTCTAACAAAGTTAGATAAATCTAAGAATAAGTAGAAAATACATATGACAAAGAATTAAAATGCTTAGTTATGTAACAATATGGCATTTATAAAATAGGTGACATATAGTTAATCATCAATCATATAAATAAAATTCTTAGGAGAATAATGGATGGGGAGAAGATACAAATACATTTTTAAGACGTTACTAATCTAGGATTAGTAATAAATTAAGGCAATATAAAACGACTAAGGAGCTACCAAGTAGCAACATAAAATTTTAGCCACATAGCATGCCACATTACCCACAAAATTGTAGCCACCTTGCAGCCATTTTGCACCTACCAAAGCATGCCACATTGCCCACAAAGTTACAGCCACATAGCATGCCACATTTGCCCCAAAATTGCAGCCACCTTCTAGCCACCTTATATCGACCAAAGCATGCCACATTGCCCACAAAGTTGCAGCCACATATCATGCCACATTGCCCACAAAATTGTAGCCACCTTGCCGCCACTTTGCATCTACCAAAGCATGCCACATTGCCCACAAAGTTGCAGCCACATAGCATAACACATTGCCTACAAAATTGTAGCCACCTTGCAGCCAACTTGCACTTACCAACGCATGCCACATTGCCCACAAAGTTGTAGCCGCATAACATGCCACATTGGCCACAAAATTGTAGCCACCTTGCACCTACCAAAGCATGCCACATTTCCCACCAAGTTATAGCCACATAGCATGCCACATTGCCCATAAAATTGCAGCCAACTTGCACCTACCAAAGCATGCCACATTGCCCACAAAGTTACAGCCACATAGCATGCCACATTGGCCACAAAATTGCAGCCACCTTGTAACATCCCCGATTTTTTCTTATGTTACTAATTGAAATTTATTTCTTTCAGAGAGGAGAAAGGATTTTGGATCTCATGGGAGGAATAAATTATTTTACTCAAGTCAAACAAGATAGTAGGAATGATTAAAATGGCATTTATGCAATTTCATTAAAATAGCATTTAATTTATGTAATTTATGGAGGATTGCATTTGTGTAATTAATGGATGATGGCATTGGCATTTTGGTGATGAAGAGGTGGTAGGTAGGAAAAATAATTAAGAGGTTGTAGGTAGGAAAAAAAAGAGAAGTTAAGAAGGAGAAGGGGGAGTGTCGGGAGGAAGAGAAAGGGAAAAAAAGAGAAGAAAAGGAAGATGAGAAAAAGAAAGGGGAAGAAAAAAAGAAGAGAAAGAGGAAGAAGAAGGAGAAGGAAGAGGAAAAGGGAATCAAGGATTTCTGGGTGGTAGGAATCAATCACAAGTTTAAGGATTTGTTTGGGGTAGGTTTATCATCTTCTAATAAATTTTGTACAAAATGATATATATGCTTTTAGATTTGTTTAGATGTCATTTTGAATAGCATGTGGTCTGGATATTTATATGAAATTTTATTTTGGTTGTATGGACTTGGATATGGGTGCATGGGATTACATAAAAGAAAAACATGGGAGAAGTTAGACTAAGCTAAATTTCGAAATAATCTGGGAAGCCTCGGTTTTTGAAATTTTGGAAACTTTTGACAAGGGTTTTTAAAGAAATAGTCAACATATGAATTGTAGATATATGTCTCACAGATCTATAGGCTCTTAAATTACTTAATTTGGAGTTCATATGAATGAGATATGGCTGATTAATTGAGCAGAGGTCGGAATCCAGGATAGTAAAAATAAGCGTTTTTGTTTTAATTTTCTAGGAATAATTAGTAAATAATATGAAGAAATTATAAACACAAAAGTTGTAGATAGTTGTCTTAGCTTTTTATAGAATTTGCAATCACCTCAAGCGGAGTTTTAATGAGAGAGATATGGTTGAATAAGTGAAGAAAGGTCATAGAACACGGCCAGGCCGTGTTCTGGGTTGCTTCAGTATGGGTAGGCCATGTTCGGGGCTATTTTTAAGCCTGTTTGAAGTATTTTTCAAGCATGGCCATGTCTTGAACATGGCCAGGCCATGTTGGGTGTTGGATTATCATATTTTTCACTGTTTTCTACCTAAAAATAATCTTATTTGTTGAAATATTTTTAAGAAACATATATCCAAGAAAAATACTTTTACAATGATGATTTTGGTATCACAAATTACTCTTTTTCTTTATTTGATTTAAAATGAATCATATTTAACATTGGTATGTGATGAATGATTATCAATCATTTGGTATAAAAATGATGCATCATATTATGAAAGTGATTAAATGGCAAGTGTAAAACTCATGGCGAGTTGCTTGATAATTATATATTGTATTTGATGAATATAAATTTATATATATATACATTTATATGTATGGATGAATATCGACGAGTTGTATGGCTTGAGACAGTACCAAGTAGGGGACGCCCTATTAGCCTGAGTAAGCCAAGGGAGGGCCTCTCCAACCGGGTGACAGTGGTAATGTGAGGGGGCAGGAGGGTGATGTACTCACATTCCCTGATCATTTATTGTGACTGTAGTCGATCGGTCAATATGCGTATAGCAAATTACATTGACCAGACGTTGAGTGAGGCAGGTCATTTTACATTAAGTGTGTGGGTTGACCAAATCGCCGAGTGAGGCAGGTCATTTCAAATTATGTGTACCAGATCGTCGAGTGAGGTAGGTGCATTAAAAGTGATGATTTTATCTCCAGATCTTAATATTTTATGTAGCTTGTACAGCTGAACATAACTCATGTTTTTCTCATTATATTTTATTTATGTTAAGTCTATTGGGAACCTTTGTTCTCATTATTATTGTGATGTTATGTTCAGATAAAAAGAAATGAAATGCAACACAAAATGGTGTTACTGATGGAGATCTAGATGTCAGCACCACCTCCTCACCCTTTGTATTTCAAGGGTGAAGTGCTGTATAAAGACTCTTATTTATGTACTGAAATGTTGTATTGTATAAATATAACATGTGTGAGGTTTGTAATATATATGTAAACATGTATATTGTGTTTTGAAATGTTGTATTGTATAATTATAACATGTATGAGGTTTGTAATAAATATGTATATATATATATATATATATATATATATATATATATATATATATATATATATATATATTGTGTTTATACATATGGCGTATTTAACATGCGTAATGTGAAAAAAAAAAAACAAAAATGGACGTTACACACCTTGCACCTACCAAAGCATGCCATATAGCCACAAAAACTTCAGCCAAAATCAACCAAGAAAAATGCCACCTTTTGGCAAGCAAATCTTGCCACATAGCCATAAACATTTCAGCCACATTTTAGCCAAGAAACTGCCACCCACTTCAACAATATTTTTGCCCAAAATCAAAAAAATAATGCAAAGGCTGTTGCCCCACACCATGGTTTGCATTCTCATGCCCTCCTTATAGAAACCAAAAAGGGAATCCCTACAAAATACGAGGAAATCCCTGCAAAACACAGCTCTCATTTTCCTCTTGATTTGTGGAAATCAACCTATAATAATTATGTTGTCTAGGTATTATTTTAGGAAGCAAATTCAAACCCCACTCCTCATGCAATCAGCACCCAAGTGGGAGAGAAGGAAGCAAGAAAACCTAGAGCCAAAGGGGGAGAGAAACCAAAAAAAAGACGTAGCTAAGTTGCAAGGGAAACCAAGGGGAGAAGGAAGCTGAAATTTAAGAGCCATATGAGTATTTCTGCACAAGGTGAGTTTCCCCTCTTGAGGAAAGTTGGTTTGTAATGGGTTGAGCTCATTTTGGTTATGCATGAGATGAAAGATGTTAAATTTGAAAACATAGAACTCTAGTGTTTAGGGAACAATCTTTGCTATCTAAGTAACAAACATACTGAAGCACCACACATTTTACACCTAAAATTCTTAGGCCCTATGTTCTTGGAATGTTTGATTGGGTAAATGGCCTTTAAATTTTATAATATTTGGTGAAAAATGTCTTGAAATATTGATAATAAATTATGGAAATTTTCTTTATTTTTGAGAACCTACAAATATGATATTTACAATAAAAAAATTGTCGAGAACAATCTGTTGGACAACTTAAGCTATTGATGGAGATACTAAACATTGAAGGGGTTAAATGTTGAATTTTCAAATGAATTTTTTATCACACGATATAAGGATCCTATTGAAGGAACCCACAAAAGGTTAGAGAATTCTGGGCAGGTTAAGGTATAGAATAAAATATGGAAATTTGGTGGGACAGGAAGTGAGTCAGAACAAACCAGAACTGGGGACAACCATAAAATTTGTGTTATTTGAGGGGTCAAATGAATTATTTTTTACTTGAAATTTTTATGGTGATTATATAACATGTCTAGGATGCTCAATATCAAATATCACGAATTTAAAAGAAGTTGTATCCTTCCAAAGGAATGGAAAATAGAATAAAATGGGAAATAAAATAAATATGCATTGTTCTGGGTTATGGAGGTAGTTCTTGGGGTGAATGGAAGAGTTAAGGACTGAGAGAACCAAGAAATAAAATAGACATTTAGAAGAACATCCATGGATAATTTTAGAGTTTTTTTAGAACTGTTTTCATATTTAATAATAACCCCAAATCTGAATAGAATCATAATTTTGTTTTGGGGAGCAGAAGCTCTTAATCTCTACTTATGATTTTAGGAGCTAATATGCATGAATTAACCAAAATCTCTTATATGTTTTAGTTTTAGTTGCTGGTAGTAACATTGAAAGCCATGGAAAGGAAGTGATTGTGCAGGGATTGAGGTAGCTAACTTTTCCTTAAAACAAACACTCTTTATGTTTATAAACTTGAATTAATCAATTTCACTAGTTGCCTGACTTTTATGCTATGGTGAATCATGGTGTAAAGAAATGTTATGTATGCATTCTCAAGAATTAAGGGGTGCCCAAAATGTGCAAAGTAAGCCCCATTTCCCCGATGTATTGGAAAATAATAAGAGATGCATAACCATTTTGCAGTAATGGGATTGCATTGGGTTAGTAGACCAAAATGTTATGGATCCCTAGTGTGACCAAGATGATGTATGTATGTATGGTCAGTGATTATATTTTAGTGAAATAAATTGAGATGTTTTAAGGAATGGAATGTATATTGTTTTTCTGAAAACTTTACTAGCTATTGAAATTGTCATCTCATATTTTCATGTCCACATAATCACATTCTAGGTACTCCAGCTAGAGGTGAACAACAGAGGTCTCAAGGTTGACTCATCAGATTATGGATATAGATTTTATATTTTTGTTGTTGTGTAATATATGCAGGATGGCTTAGTTTAGTGCCAAGTCATTCTTAGATAGCTTAGAATGTGATGTAAAATAAGTTATGGACTGTACCCTTCTTTTTATGGCCTGAGAGTCTTTTTGTTGTAAGTAATGCATATCATGCCTAATTAGTTGCCTATAAGGAAAGGAAATTTGAAAATTCTTGGAATAGCCTAAAGCACTTGCATGCTTATCCAAGAAAGATAACTCACAATATGAGTGAATAGTTGAATTTATGGGCAAGGTAGACATTGCTAGAAATTTACAGAATATATATATATATATATATAATACTAAAAGGTTCAAGGGGAATATTCTATGGTGATGTATCTAAGAACGATTTAGGGTGTGTTTTAATGCAGCAGGGTAAAGTAGTAGCTTATGCTTTTTGGTAGCTTAGACCTCATAAGGAGAATTACCCTATACATGATCTAAAACTAGCAGTTATAGTGTTTACCCTTAAGATTTGCAGACATCATTTGTATGGTGTCAAGTTTGAAGTTTTTAGTGATCACAAGAGTCTTAAGTACCTTTTTTACCAGAATGAGTTAAATATGAGACAACGAAGCTTGATGAAATTTCTAAAAGATAATGATTACACCCTTAATTACCATCCAAGCAAGGCAAACGTGGTTGCTGATGCCCTGAGCAGGAAATCCCTCCATATGGCATCATTGATGCTTAAGGAGGAGGACCTAATTGAAGGCATGAGAGATTTGAATCTCTATATTTCTCCACAGCCTAGTAGCCTCTTATGAGTGAATTGAGGATTCTGAATGATCTTAAGGATAGAATTAAAGATGCTCTAGCTTTTGACCCATACTTGAAGGAAATTAGAGAACAGATTTCCCAAGGAAAGTCTAAAGAATATCATATTTTTGAGGATGGGTGATGAGTGAGTTTTATACTCATAAATTAAATATTTTCATCTTATCTTTTGCCATAATTAAGAATAAATCTCCCTTACTTGTCTTTAGTTTTGTGTCTTTCTTACAGATGGAGAGAAGAGTAGAAAATGGACTTAATTGGAGGAATCAGAGTTAAATTGTGGTTCTTTGGAAATGATGTCCATAAATCAAGCAGATAAAACAAATTCATTAAGGATGGCTGAGTAAGGAGTATTATCATATTGTCTCTTGAGACGCATCCTAATGGATATATGCACAAATTTATTCTTGATTTATGATCACATTTCCAAAAGAACTAAAACATAAAGATTCAAGGCAAAGCACCCAATGTTGAGAATATGTTTGCTGGTTGCAGTCCAGCCCAACCTTGCTGTAGTACTTGGGCCATATCTCTGAAAATACATATCCAATATGTATGCAATTTGGTAGGTGTGTAGCTGACACAATTGAGTACAACTTTCATGTTCAAGTGGTCAAAAAATACGGACATTAAAAGGGTCAAAAGTGGGATAAAAGAGAATCTGACTACTGCTGTAGTCCAGCCCGACTTTGCTCTAGTATTTTGACCATAATTCACACATTACGTATCGAATTTGTCCACAATTTGTCTTGACGGAAAGCTAATGAAATTGTCTACAACTTTTATGTTGATGACGTTAGAAAATTCGGCATCTTTCAAGAC
Organism: Gleditsia sinensis; assembly: GCA_037074535.1. Lineage (NCBI taxonomy): Eukaryota > Viridiplantae > Streptophyta > Magnoliopsida > Fabales > Fabaceae > Gleditsia > Gleditsia sinensis. The sequence goes on from CM073465.1 coordinate 25,216,990, forward strand.
GATATTCAAGGATCAATTTCAGTGCACATGATGGAATTCAAATTGTCAACTTTGTACAACTTTCTACCTAACAATTTTGACAATTACCACACCAACCACACTTAATTGTATCTATAAATATAGGGCTTGAGGGGTGAGTTAGGGAGTTTTTGGAGAGCTTTGGATAGAGCTTGGGAAAGCTTTGTTGGAATTCTACGAACTTGTAATGTTATTCTCTCTTTAGACATCTTGTATTTTTCATTTTCTTTCGTAATATTATCATGTTTCTTCATCTTTCATTTCACTTTCTTGCCTTGATTATGGAGAACTAATCTCCTAATGCTAAGGTGAAAGGGTGAAACTCTTGGTATGAGAGTAATAATTTATCTAACTCTTAATCTTAATGTTTATCTTTGATATTGTATTTACCTTCCTATTTCTTTTCTTATAATTATTTCTTAATGGCTGGTTTTATCATACTGCTGATTTCTTGTTATTGGCTGGTTTTATTAGACCGCCTATCTCTTATTATTTTCATGGTTGGTTTTTCCACCTACTTTATTTTATTTTACTATTGGTTGGCTTTGCCACCGATTCTATTTCATTTTATTTTGTTATGTGACTTAATTTTCTACCTTTCATTTTTTGCATAAGTTAATCTTGTAAAATGTGAATTTTGATATATTGTAGACAATCTTTGGCACAATAAATGCTTGAATCAATCTTGATTTATTGTAGACAATATAATGATTGGCACAATTTATGCTTGAATCCATTTACAAGTTATCTTTTGCATCTTTGTATTTTAAATCTTGTAAAGTGTGAACCTTGATACATTGTAGACAATTTTTGGCATAATAAATACTTGAATCACTCTTGATTTATTGTAGACAATATGGTGATTGGAACAATGTACGCTTGAATCCATTTTACAAAAATGTCTTAATTATTAGAAAGGAGGTAAATATAAGTCATGTATAAACAAAGTTGAGCTTAAATTAACATATCATCCGATTAGAACTTTATTCGTGTAAAGATTCTAATTGAGTACTAAAAGAGTTAAATTTATTTTTATTCGATATACCAAGAGTGGATCCCCTAACCTTAGCATGCTTCTTTACCTTGAATACATCTTCATTTAATTTCAGTATATTAGTTATTTGCATATTTTGTTCAATATTCCTCTCACAAAACAAGACATGGGGAACTAGGTTAGAAGTATTTATTTCGGATCTATATTAGAATTTTCTCTCAATTGGCAATCTCTGTGGGATCGACCTTGCATACCATTAAATCTATACTCCAATAGATTCGTGCACTTGCGAGTTTTAATTAAAACAACAACAATGGGATTATTAAGTTTAGAGAAAGGTTGTGTGTACTTGAGGTGAAGGAATTAAGAGATAGTATCTTGGCTGAAGCTCATAAGAGTAGGTATATCCTACATCCGATAGCCACTAAGATGTATAAAGACTTAAAAAGGAGTTTTTGTTGGCCTGGGGTGAAAATGGACATAACCCGTTATGTGTCTAAGTGCTTAGTGTGTCAAAGAGTCAAGGTAGAACACCAAAATCCTGGGGGATTACTCCAACCCTTAGATATTCCTGAGTGGAAATGGTATAGCATCTCTATGGATTTTGTCATGGGTTTTCCTAGGACATCATCTGGCTATGATGCATTTTGGGGAAACATGGATAGACTGACCAAGTCTGCCCACTTCTTAGCCATTAAGTCTACCTATTCTCTAGACAAGTTGGCAAAAGTGTATGTTGATGAAATTGTCAGACTCCATGGGATACCTACCAGTATTATTTCTAATCAAGACTCTAAGTTTACTTCTAGATTTTAGAGATCTTTGCAAGATGTCTCAGGTACTAAACTTAGGTTTAGCACGGCCTACCATCCACAAATTGACTGGCAGACTGAGAGAACAATTCAGACTTTAGATTATATGCTTAGGGCTTGTGTGCTAGAAATGAAGGGGAATTGCAATGTGTATCTACCTTTAACTGAATTTGCTTATAATAATAGTTATCATTCCAATATCCAGATAGCTCCCTTTAAATCTTTGTATGGAAGAAAATGTAGGTCAACTCTGTGTTAGGTAGAGTTATGGGAGATGAGTCTTTTGGGCCTTAATTTGGTTGACCAAACCACAAAGCACATGGAACTTATTAGAGAGAGACTGCTAGCTTCCCAAAGTAAACAAAAGAGCTATGCAGATAAAAGTAGAAGGCCCCTAGAATTTGAAATAGGCAACCATGTTTTCCTTAAGGTAACTCGATTCACGAGTGTGGGGAGGTCTTTGAAAACCAAAAAGCTGAGTCCCAAATACATCAGTCATTTCCAAATTATTGATCGGATCGGATTAGTAGCTTATAAACTTGCACTTCCTCCAAACCTTTCTCAGATTTGTGATGTAATTCATGTTTCACAGCTCAAAAAGTATAACCCAAACCCTTCACATATCACAGAGCACAAATCAATGTATTTACAAGAAAATCTGTAATACACTGTATGGCCAAATTGGATAATTGACGTTAAGACTAAATAATTGAGGAATAAGAACATCCCCCTGGTTAAAGTGGACTGCAAGGGACTATCCTGTGAGGAAGCAACTTGGCAGATAGAAGAAGAAATGAAGAGGACCTATCCACATTTGTTTAAATAAGGTATGTTAAATTTTTTGGACAAAATTCTTTCAAGGGTGAAGGAAATGTAATATCCTAAGTCTTTAACTAAGTTAGATAAATCTAAAAATAAGTAGAAAATACATATGACAAAGAATTAAAATGCTTAGTTATATAAAAATAAGGAATTTATAAAATAGGTGACATATAGTTAATCATAAATCATATAAATAAAATTTTTAAGAGAATAATGGATGGGGAGAAGATACAAATACATTTTTAAGACATTACTAATCTAGGATTAGTAATAAATTATGGCAATATGAAATGACTAAGGAGCTACAAAGTAGCACCACAAAATTTCAGCCCGATAGCATGCCACATTGGCCACAAAGTTGCAGCCACATAGCATGCCACATTGTCCACAAAATTGCAGCCACAAAATTGTAGCCACCTTGTAGCCAACTTGCACCTACCAAAGCATGCCACATTGCCTACAAAGTTACAACCACATAGCATGCCACATTGACCAAAACATTGTAGCTACCTAGCACCTACCAAAGCAAGCCACATTGCTAATAAAGGGAAAATTAAAGTACTTAATGGTTATATTTTATCCTCTAATTCATAGTAAACTTGTGATTATTTCTCTACTTTTGGTTATGCTTTCCTCTGGATACTGCTTTGATTGGTTTTATGCTTCTAGGTGATCAAAAGAGACCAAAAAGCAAAGGAAAACACTCATGAGAAGTGCCATATGGACTTGGAATAAGCTGAGGAGGATACAAGGAGGCAACACAAAAGAAATTGGCAAGATTTGAGACATTCAACCCCCAACACGACTAGGCCGTTACATTGATCTAGATAGCTCATTTTGCATAATTCTAGTATTTGACATTATTCTCTGTGGGATACGACCCGTACTTGCCGGACTAGCTATAGCTACACCGTGCGCTTGTGGTTATTTGGTAAAACGTACACACAACAACGCCCTACCAACGGTTATGATTATGATAATGAGAAAAGAAAGAGAAAGTGTGCCATGTCGGACAGAACGAGAAAAGCTTATATCGGAGAGTAGAAAATACTCACCATGACCAGGGTAACTTGATATGAGAATAAATTTATAGTTATCATATGATATTCTAAAAATAGTTATTCATGTCATCCTTATCATTACAGTATGATTTTCATGTGCATAGTTAAAGTACATTCATGTGACCTAAGGTATACAGATGAACATGACATGATGATCTATATTGAAGATGATTGTGATTTATTGTTGAACCTATTGGAATTTAATTCTCACCATATTTTCATATTATGTTTTAAAAACTAATTTTGTAGATTTTCTTTGACTTTGACTCTTAGTGTACGTTGGATCGAGTTACTCTATATTGGACAGATCCCAGAAATTTGTAAGGTGTTCGTGGTCAAGTTGGCTAAGATTCCGGTGAAGGTGCAACCAACAGCTCGTATTCTCAAAACTAGTCAACAAGGATGAATAAGATGTAGACATATATGTGTGTGATTTGTGTACAGATGTTGTTAATTAATGATGTGTAAACCTTAATTATGCTTGGTTAAATTAATTAAATGTTATTATGAGTAATATAAAGGTAATGACTTTATGGGATTTTAGTATATGTATTTATGTATAAAAAAATGGAGTTGTTACAGTTGGCATAGAACTTAATGGACTTAGGTTGAACTAAGAACCACGAGAGTAGGCAATTGGATTAACCTAGGTATGATTAGTGACACTTGAAAGAGGTTGCTAGTTAATTAAGGCTAAACCATCACCAATAACCTAGATAATTGCAATTAGAGGTACATATTGGTTGTTGAATATCATAAGTGTGGTAAACCATAACCCTAGGCTTTTATTAATTGGATTACCTATTTACTTAATTATGACAAACTCTCATCGAATTACATCGATTTAGATAGCTGATGTGATCTTAATTAAGCATGATTTTAATACCTTTATGCTTACCTTTTGTTTGATTTAAGTAAAATATAATTAGGAATTAGCTTAGTTTTGTGTTTTGTGTTGTAGGAACAAAGGAGGAAGAAAATGGAAGAAAAAGATAAGAAATTCATGGAAAAATGCTACATTGCAGTGATTCCAGACCTTTCATCACTGTTTTGAGCATATCTCCCTCTTATGAACTCCAATCAAAGTGATTCAAGTGGCTGTGAAACGATAACACAATCCTCTACAACCTTTATGTTGAACACGTGATCCAATTCGGCAGATTTCATAGCTTTACAGAGCTTGCAAATCAGAATCATAGTGCAGCAGGATGAATTCTGACTTTTGGTCCCAAATTTTATCATATCCCCTTCAATTTAGATTGGATTAAAGTGATTCCAGCGGCTATGGAAAGAAGAGACATAGAGGTACAATTTTCATGTTCGACACTTTGGCAAATTCTAGAGTTTTCTTGGCGCCGCGGCGCTGCGTCATAGCATGTTCGGAGGGCTGCGGCGCACCCTAGCGTGCCGCGGCATTTGTTGCCCAGAAGCACCGGGCGCCGCGGCACCCGAGCGTCAGAATTCAGAGTTCACCAGAGCTAGCCTACGCGCCGCGGCACCCCGTCAGAAGCTTTCCGGAGCGCTGCGGCGCCCGAGTAGCGTGCCGCGGCGCCCGCTGTCGCATCAGGTCGCTGAGTTCGCAATTTTTAAGGTTTTTTAACTCTAATTGAAGCCTGATAAGCTGAAATTTGACCTAGAAACACTCCTACACCAATTAGGAGGAGGGAGTCTATAAAAAGAGAGAAAAGCAACCAGAGAAGGCATCCAATCCTTCACCGAATTCTTCATCTACATTCTTCAATTCTTCTTTTGATTATCTTATGGCCCTGCGTGGCTAATTCTCTTTAGTTGGTTGAGGTGAGTTGAAACCTCAAGGGATTTTTATATATTGTGAGATGTGGATATGATGTTATTATTTCAATTTGTTTTGAATATTGATTGTTCATCTATTCTTGTTCTTAATGATTATGCATATGTTTGCTAGGAGGCCTACTAGTATTCCGTCTGTTTTAATCTACCGCTGAATTGTGTTTTGAACAAAGTTTTTAATTCTGTGATTTATGAGGCAAATAGGTTTGAGGGTTTTGTATTATAAATCATTGAACCTATGATGAATGATTGACTAAATTAGATATAGCCGATGTGTTTATATTTGTTTAGCTCTGTCAGTTTCTCTAGTTCTTCATGCGGTTAACAAGTTATATTTTACCGATGTGCTAAAAGATGGCTTGTTGATTAGGGTTTAATTAGTGCGATTGTCATTAATTTGCTAGGCCTAAGGAGAAACGGGGTTAAAACCCCAATGATAGATATTCATTTGTAGTTTGATTATGTTGTCGATGATCAATGTAATCCCTTGACGGTGGATACCAACCGAAACCAACGTCTTTATCATTAATCACTTTCGCTTATTTATTTTCATTATTGTTTACTTCACTTAATTTGCGATTATCAATTCCCCCCTTTTAATCACATAAGGTAATTCCAGTCTCTGTGGGATCAACCCTTACTCCCACTACTACAGGTTAGTTTTAAGGTAAGGTATTAATTTGGGTGCACCTGCGACAGTGCGCACCAATAGCATACTTTATAAAGTCTAGTAATTGATAATTGTTCTTTATGGGATACGACCCGTACTCGCCGGACTAGCTATATTTACACCGTGCTCTTGCTGTTCTTTATAAAATGTAACATCCCATAATTTTTATTTTGAAATAATAATGTTTTGTTATAAAAAAAATATTTTTATTTGTTTAAAAATGATTATGTTCTGCTAAAAAGAAGTCTATTTTTAATTAAAATAATTATTGTTTTGCTTGAAATAATTATATTGGTCTTTAATGAATTTTGTTGTATTTTTAGAAATATTCTTTCTTTTATTATGTATAAAGATATTTTTTTATGATTTTTTTATTAACAATTTTCTCAAGAAAAGTCATGATTTAAGAGTTTAACTAAAGGTTTACGAGAATGTAATTTTTTAGAAATTTTTGGATGAGAAACAGAATTTATATGAATATATATAAAAGAAAATTCTATTATTTAATTATTAAATAATAATAATTATTATAAATAAATAAAAAATAAATATAAGGGGAAGGGGGAGACAATAGACGGAGGGTCGGCAAAACGAAAAAAAAAAAGATGAATAGTGAGTGAATAGTAAATAAATAGTAATCTTCAACTTTTTTTTTCTAGATTTGGAGTGCCTATTAACTTCCAATCTCAAAATTGAAGGTGCTACTGGATTCAGGACGAAGAATACTACGGTTTTGACTAATCAATTTTTCAAATCAGCCATTGAATTGCCGTAGATCTGAAGTAGAAAATCTCAGAAAAAGGTAAATTCTAAAACTCTTACTTAGAGACCTCTAATTGAAATTCTGACACCGTAGATGGATTCAGGAGTTAGATAAACCTCAGAATCTGAAATTTTTCATCTATCTAAAAACTTTTTATTCGTCGTGAATAGTGATTTTCGGCGATGAATAGTGACCAAGCTTCCGGAGTCATTTTTTAAGTCTTTGTACCCTCCAGACATGGTTTTGAGGTCTAATTGGCCAAATTCTGCTTGAAAAAGTATATTTTAGGGCTATCCAACCAAGAGCCCTACCCTGTGAATAGATAAATCTTTCTATGACTTGTTCCATGCTCTTCTTGAACTATAAATGTATTATTGTTTTGTTTATAAATTATTTATGCTATTATAAGTTTATTAAATGTGTTAAAATATCTGTTATACTTATGAATTGGCACATAGTTCAAGAAGAGTATGGTTTTAGAAATGGACTTTTAGAACTCATTGAATATGTGGTTCTAAATATATTAATCATTATTTGATAAAGTGAATATTATGTGCACGATGCATTGATTTGTAAAGTTATAAACTTGTGAAAATGATGCATGTCATATTATAAATGAGATTGAATGGCAAACGTAAAGCTCATGGCGAGTTGCTTCATAACTTTACATGTATTTATATGTATTAATGAATATCGGCTAGTTGTATAGCTTGTGATGGTACCGAATAGGGGACGCCCTATTAGCTTGAGTTAGCCAGGGGAGGGCCGCTCCAACCGAGTGACAGTGGTAATGTGAGGGGGAAGGAAGGTGATGTACTCACATTCCCTGATCACTTATTGTGACTGGGGTCGAGGTCACTATACGTATAGCAAATGAGTTATATTTTCATTGCATCGACCAGATTGCCGAGTGAGGCAAGTGCATTAAAAGTAATGATTTTATCTTCAAATCTTAATATTTTACTATAGCTTATACAGCTGAGCATAACAACATTTGTTTAATGATCATACCGTGCAGCATATGGTTTTGGATATCTGAATATCCTTTGATTTGAGAATATTTGAAATACGGGTCTCATATGATTGCACTTTTGAACTGTATTTTCTATGTGACATATTTTAAAACATAAGTACATCCATATGCTGACTTAAGAGGTCATAGGAGGAATTATTTACTCACTGAGTTATCAAACTCACTACACGATATTTCCACATTTTTTTCAAATAAGAATATCAGAGTCTGATTCGACAGATAGGTGATCTATTCTCTGGGTGAGTCTACGTTGCTTCCAAGACTCACGATCTTTGAATTATACTGTGTTTGTATTCTAGAGTGCTCTGAACACTACAGGTAGGATCCTCGTTTCTACTGTACTTTGATGTTTATAGACTTGGTCTGTATATTGTATATACATGAGAGATCCTATATATATCTGTTCCCATGATAAAGAATTGCATTATATATCTTTAAGGAAAATATCTGATTGCAGAAATAATAATCTACAAGAAAAAAATGTTTATTTTACGTAACGTAAATTGGGGGTGTTACCTAAAACACACACAACAATTTTCGACCAAGTTACAGCCACATAGCATGCCACATTGCCCACAAAATTGCAGCCACCTTCCACCGAACAAAGGATGCCACATTTCTCACAAAGTTGCAGCCACATAGCATGCCATATTGGCCATAAAATTGTAGTCACCTTGCATTTACCAAAGCATGCGACGTAACCACAAAAAATTTAGCCAAAATCAGCCAAGAAAAGTGCCACCTTTCAACAAGGAAATCCTACCAAATAGGCATAAACATTTTAGCCAGATTCTAACCAAGAAACTGCCACCCACTTCAGCCATATTTCTACCCACAATTAGAAAAATAATGCAAAATCTGCTGCCCCCACACCATGCTTTGTATTCTCACACCCTCCCTACAGAAACCACAAGATAATCCCTGCAAAAACATAAGGGAATCCCTACAAAACACAGCTCTTCTTTTCCTCTTGAGTGGTGGAAATCAATGGCCAAGAATTATGTTGTCTAGGTATTATTTTGGGCAGCAAATTCAAACCTCACTCCTCATGCAATCTGCACCCAAGAGGGAGAGAACACAACCAAAAAACTTAGAACCAAAGGGGGAGAGAAACTAGAAAAAAAATGTAGCTAAGTTGCAAAGGAAACCAAGAGGAGAAGTAAGCTGAAATTTGAGAGCCATAGGAGTATTTCTGCACAAGTTGAGTTTCCCCTCTTGAGAAAAGTTGCTTTGTAGTGAGTTGAGCTCATTTTGAGTTCTGCATGGGTGATCCTTGAGCATGAGATGCAAGATGTTAAAGTTGAAAACATGGAACTTTAGTGGTAAGGAACAATCTTTGCCATTTAAGTAACAAACATGTTGAAGCACCACACATTCTGCACTTAATTATGCTTGGTTAAATTAATTGAATGTTATTATGAGTTAAATAAAGGTAATGACTTTATGGGATTTTAGTATATGTATTTATGTATAAAAAAATGGAGCTGTTACAGTTGGCATAGAACTTAATGGACTTAGGTTAAACTAAGAACCACGAAAGTAGGCAATTGGATTAACCTAGGTACGATTAGTAATGCTAGAAAGAGGTTGCTAGTTAATTAAGGCTAAACTATCCCTAATTACCTAGATAATTGCAATTAGAGGTACATGTTGAATGTTGAATATCATAAGTGTGGTGAACCCTAACCCTAGGCTTTTATTAATTGAATTACTTATTAGTTTAATTGTGACACACTTTCTATCGCATTACATCGATTTAGATAGCATATTTTGTATAATTCTAGTAGTTGTCATTATTCTCTATGGGATACGATCCGTACTCGCCTAGCTAGTTACAGCTACGCCGTGCGCTTGCAGTTATTTATAAAACATACACAACAAGTTTTTGGCGTCGTTGCCGGGGAGCAATCATCAGTATTAGATATATTGCAAAATAGCTAGACTAGACCACTTTCTTTTAATTTTTCTGCATAATTTTAGCTTGCTGATTTTTGCCTCTTTTCTTCATTTATAGGTGTGTTTCTCTTTTATGCGAAGAGAACGTGAGTTCGTCGCTGAATTTGATCCAAAAATTGAACGCACACTACAAAGGAGAAGAAGACGGCATCAAGAACATTCTGTACCTATCATGGCAGGGAGAGATAACCATTCTCTTAAGGATTTTACCGCCTCGGATGCTCATAGCCTAAATTCCAGTATTGTCAGACCAATTGTTGAGGCCCACAACTTTGAGCTAAAACTTTCTCTTTTGCAGATGGTTCAGCATAATCAATCTGGAGGGTCGCCTATTGAGGAGCCCAATCTCCATCTTTCAGTGTTCTTGGAGTACTGTCACACATTGAAGATGAATGGAGTATCCTCTAATGCCATGAGACTGAGATTGTTCCCTTTCTCTCTGAGGGACAAGGCCCATGCATGGTTGCATTCTCGTCCATCAGGGTCAATAACTACATGGCAGCAGCTTTCTCAAGCATTCTTGGCCAAGTACTTCCCACCAAGTAAGACAACCCACCTTAGAAATTGGATAACTACTTTTGTAGAAAAAGATGGGGAGTAACTATATGAAGCTTGGGAGAGATTTAAAGAGCTTCTCAGAATATGCCCACACCATGGGTTGGAGAAGTGGCTTATAGTCTATACATTCTACAATAGACTAATCTATAACACCATAATGTTTATAGATACTGTAGTAGGAGGGTCCATTATGAACAAAACAGTGGATGAGGCCTATGAGCTAATTAAAGATATGGCTCAAAATCACTACTCTTAGTCTAGTGAGGTAACCAAGAAAACCATCAGGTATGTATGAAGTAGATGCATTTAATCATCTAACTTCTAAAGTTGATGCTCTGTTTCAAAAATTAGATAAGTTAAGCATCAATGCTGTTGTTTCCCCTTCACCATCTTCTGTATGTGAGATTTATAGAGGTATTGGTCTTGTGGCCAATGAATGCCAGCTTGGAAACTCTACAACTTAGGATTATGAGCAGATAAGTTTTGTGAACAATAATCAGAAAAACGATCCCTACAACAATACATACAATCCAGGCTGGAGGAATCATCCAAATCTCTCATACAAGCCTAATGTGAATTAGCATCAGAATAATTTTAGGCAACCTCCTAGATTTTAGAAATAGAGACCCTTCAATTCGCCTCTTTAAGCCAAAGTCAAATCTAAAGGCTCTGATGGAGAATTTCATCACTACATAGAGTAAACAAAACGATGAATTCAAAGCCTAGCACCACTCAATGAATGAGGCTATAAAAGATTTAACCTTTAAGGTTGACTCGCTTGCTACCCATAGTAAGATGCCAAAAACTTAGATAGCACAGCAAGCAAGTCTATCTAATAAGAACTTTGGTAAACTTCCAGGTCAGACTGAGAATTCTAGAGAGCATTACAATGTTATTACCTTGAGGAGTGGTAAACAGTTGGCTGAATCTAAGAGAAGTGGAGAAGTAAAAGAAGATGAACCTCAGACTGCATCTGAGATGAGAAGAGAAGAGGAACTAGAAGAAGAGGAAAAAAAGGAAGAAGAGACCAAATATATGGCTCCTGCACTACACAAGCCACCAATCCATTTTCCTCAAAGATTGGTTAAAGCTAAGTTAGAGAAGTAGTTTGTGAGGTTTTTAGATGTTTTGAAGAAACTGAATATTAACATTCCATTCCTAGAAGCCATCTCCCAAATTCCTTCTTATGCAAAGTTTCTGAAAAAGATCCTTTCAAATAAGAGAAAATTTGAAGAGCATGTTGTTGTGGCACTAATAGAGGGATCTAGTGCTTTAATTCAAAATAAGCTGCCACAAAAGCTTAAGGATCCTGGAACCTTCTCAATTCCTTGTTCTATTGGTGATATAAAAATTGACAGAGCCCTATGTGACCTTGGAGCAAGTGTGAGTCTCATGCCTCTTTCGATTTGTAAGAAGCTTCAAATGGGTGACTTGAAACCTACCTCTCTTTCTCTTCATTTGGCTGACCGATCCATGAAGCATCCGGTAGGTATTTTAGAAGATGTTCCTCTAAAGGTAGGTAAAATTTTCATACCAATTGACTTTGCTATTTTAGAGATGGAGAAAGATGAGAAAATTCTCATCATTCTTGGAAGGCATTTCCTAGCTACGGCTGGTGCTAATATAAATGTGAGATATGGAAAGCTTTCTTTGAATGTAAGGGATGAAAAAGTAGAATTTAATTTGAATGATACTATGAACTCTCCATCTTTAAATGAATCTTGTTGTATGATTGGCTTACTTAAACCTAATATGAATGAGAAAGTCATGAATTTTCCTCCTTCTAACCCACTTAAGTTATGCTCTGTGGAAAGTTCTTTTGTTTATGTTAAACAGGGGAAAGAAAAGCAGGCTATTGAGGAGGTAATCCAAACTCTAAAAGTAGAACCTAAGCCACCTCTTCTCAACCTCAATGGAGCTAAGGAAGAAAGGAATGAGCTAAAAGGAGCCTTAAAAGCTATTGGACAAAGCCTAAAGAATCATACTAAGAGGCAATGGATTACAAAGAAAGTCATTCAAACTTTCTTCAAACCTCCTTGAGTAAAAGAATGAAAAGGAGTGGAGCTAATGACTTTAAACAAGCGCTTCGTAGAAGGCAACCCATATTTTAATTTTTAAGTTTCTTTTTATTTTGTTTTCTTTCTTTTTGTTTTTGTTTTTATCTCAAATTTAGTTAATTTCTTAGGTTAGGAGTTTAATGAGTGTCTCCATCTAATTTTGAAGTCCATTCCCATGTGCCCAAAGTTGAATTAAAGGATGAAAATCAAAGGAAATTAAAGAGGATTAAAAACTGCAGCAAATTTCAAAGAAAACTGGAGGCCAACACCAAACACAGGTATGCCGTGTTATGCACCACGCCTATGCTTTAAACACAGGCCAAATTTTAGAATTTTTTGCCCATCCAGCACCAAACATGGTCGTGCCTCATGTCCATAAGCAGCACTCCCTCCCCGTGCCAGTAAACACGAGCAAAATTCCTGGGAATTTTGGATTCTAGCATGAAGCACAGCCAAGCCGTGTCTCCCACCACGGCTGTGCTTTGCGCTTTGGCAAACCCACTCTTCCTGTGTTTCTGAACACGAGACCTTTTCTAGAGATTTTGGACCTCCAACCTGAAGCATAGGTGAGCCGTGATGAGAAGCACGGTTGAGCCGTGTTGAGAAGCACGACTATGGTTCAGGCCCAGGTAAACATTTTTCCCTCTTTTTCTTTTTTTCTTCTCTCGTGTCTCACCTCATTCTCACCGTGCCCTAGCCCATGTTATTCCCAAAGTTCTGTGTTCGTTTCCCTTTTCCCTTTGCAACACGAAACTCTATCTCCTTCTTCAACCTTCTTCACCTATACCCAAATCTGCGTGTGCCCTAGCCAAGAAAAACACTCGAATTGAGCCTCCCAAATCCTTGCTTTCCTATACCCAAAAACCACTCCCCTACACACCAAAAAAACCCGTAGCCATCTCCCTCACCCAGCTCTTCCACTTCCTTGTACACCCAAACCCGAATTCCTCTACTTCAACATCCCCAAAATTTCTCCCTTACCCAGCTCCCTCTTCTTAAACTCTCCAGCACACCCATACTCATAGCCTAATTGCCCCTGCACCTAGCATATTACCTTTCACTCTAGCCAACCCGTGCCCACTCTCCCTCACCCAACTCCCTCTCTCAGCCCATCATTCCCCCATTCCTCTCTACAATTTCCCCCCCAAACCAGATTCCCGTGACCGAACCCCCACACTATTCTTCCTCTGCTCCCTGTTCATGCTGCATTACTGATTGCTAGATTCTCTTTGTTGCATCTCCATCATACTTCCATCCAGGTAATTTCTGATTTCTTGCCATTTGTTTAAATTTTTGGATTGGACATTCTAAATTGGTGATTGCACTAGTTTAAATTTCTGAAGTGGTATGTTTTGCTTTCTGCACTTAAGCTTCAATCTACTAGATTTGTTGCATTGAACTTTCTGGTCTTTGATTGTCTGCCATTTCCTTGAATTGTTACCAAATTTCTACACTTGATAACCAAGTAATGCTGGATAATTTTTTCCTTATTATATAGGTTTTCATGTTGCTTGATGTTCTGATTTATTTATCTCAGTCTCTGAATTGGAATTCCCTTCCCATTTTTAGACTTGCTAGATGGTTTATCTGCATGATTTTAGTTTATCTGGTTATAGGAAATCCTACACTTTGGCATCATATTTGTTAAATCTTCTTAGTGCTGGTTGTCACTCTTACTAGTTATTGCCTGACTTCCTCATTACACTAAATTGCCTGCCATCAATTCTCTGCTCTTAATTTAGCTAAATGCATTCATTCAGGAATATATGTTATGCACTAGAGGCTTAATTGGCCCAGTTTTGGGATGCATATATACTGAATTATGCTAGTTAAAGTAGGGTACTTGCTGTAATTTGCTGCTGATAAATCATTAGTTGAAATATTGCAACACTACAATTTACCTAGACTTTAACATCTACTTTGTTGTATTGTTTTGCCTAGCTTTGCAATGCATGAGATATATGTTTACATCTGTTGGTTCCTATTTATCTTGCACCTTGTGTTATATATTGTTGAATTTTCAGCTTTTCAAATACCTGATTTGTTTGGAATTAGATTCTCTCTTATTAAGTTGCCTGGTTAAGTTGAAATTTTGGTATAACTGAAATTGAATTTAACCTGCTGAGTTTACTGGTTTTGTTGGCAATCCTCAGCTTAAAGTTTATCCTATACATTGCATTGATTTTATTTACCTATGAATTTGTAGTGTTATTGCAATTGCAATTTGAACTAAATCTTGAATTGATCAATCCATCCTTACTGAAGTTGGAATTTGAAATTGGCCTTTAAATTATGGGTTGCTGAATAGTTTCTATTAGTTTCTAATTTTTGCATTACTTAAGTTGTTGGACAATTTCTTTCTCTGATTAGTGCATTACTCCTATATTTTTTTGATTATAACTTGCACTTTGCTGGCTGAGATATAAAATGGCATCAATTTCTTAATGACCGTGCTTTGAGCTCCAATTCAAAATTGTTGCATTACTTAAATTTGACCTACCTGTTGCTGATGAAAGAATGGTACAATTGGAACTTGAGCTAGAACTCACCTCCACCTCCTTCAGAAGACCAGTAAGCAAGTAAGTTACTTGTCCCTTTGCCTGTACTTTCATTATTATTGACATTGAGGACAATGTCTAGTTTAAGCATGGGGGAGTAGACTTTAGGCTTGTGGTTTTCACTTATTGAATTTTTAGTCATTATTAGCTTAATCTCTCTTGTTTCATTGCAAAAAAATCACATAGTTTGTTGTTTCAGAGATAGATTGATGTAATATAGGTTAATTTTAGCTCATGAACATGTGATGCACAATAGGATATGAAATAGGTAGTTTAAATTTTAGTCTCTCTCTTCTAAGATTAAACCTCTAATTTTTTGAAAAATATCTCTCCTAGTGTGCTGTGAATTGTATGCCTTTGTTGATTTTTAACATTATGAGAGTACGAAGGATAGGAGAGGTGAAAAATGAGGGAATATAAAACCCAAAAAGTTTTCACTCTGAGTACCCCTTCAAGGCACCAAAAAGACCCTACTATGAGTACCTAGCTACTTTTACCCTAGTGAGATGATGCATAAAATGCACTCACTGTATATTTCTATAAAAGAAAAAAAATGATGAATGAAATAGAAAAAAGAAAAAGACAAAAGAAAAATGATGAGAAATAAAAGAAATAGAGTGAGAAAAATAGAAATAAAGGTAAGGCAACATAGGGAGATCTAAAGGATGAGGTGGCCTACTTGAGTGTCTGAAAATCAATTTTATGCATACATTCAATGGTACCAATATAAGGTTATATATAATAGGAGAATTTTGGTTTAGTCTTAGAAGATTAGAGACTATCCGATAAAAGTCTATTGATATATCTGTTGTGTGCTCACTGATTGAGTAAAAAATTACCTGCATTGCACTTTTCTATCCTCTGGAATTTGGATGCATCTTCTCCCTTCCTACTGATATGAAATGTTATTTGCTTGAGGACAAGCAAAGGTTTAAGCATGGGAGAGTTGATAAAGGAGAAAATTGAGTGCTTAATGGTTATATTTTATCCCCTAATTAGTAGTAAACTTGTTATTATTTCCCTGCATTTGGCTATACTTTGCTTTGGATACTGCTTTGGTTTGTTTTATGTTTGTAGAAGAGCAAAAGAGGCCAAGAAGCAAAGGAAAACACTTTTGAGAGGAGCCATATGGACTTGGAACATGCTGAGGATAAAGAAAGGAGGCAACCCTAAAGAAATTGGCAAGAAAAGAGACTTGCAGCCCCAAACACGGCTAGGCCGTGCTCTGTGCAAAAAGTAGAGAATTCTCCATATTTCCAGCCCGAAGCACGGCCAGCCTGTGTCAGGAAGCAAGACTGTGCTTCGTGTCCGTACACCACGTTATTTCTAGGGTTTTGAGTAGCCAAATTGTTATAAATATATGAGGAAGCACAACCAAGAGGAGAAAGACTTATTCATACTCACTTTTACTCAGTTTTAGGCTTAGGAAACACCATTAGATTAGGTTTAGAGTAGGATTAGAGTTTATTTTCATATTCTTAGGTTAGATTTAAGATTGATTCAGCATTGTATCTCTATTATATTCTGCAAACCAGGTTATATCTTTCTATTATGTACTTACTTCTTCTTCAACTCCTTCACTACAAGAAACAGAGCATTCAGTGACGACTAAAAAAGTCGTCACTGAAAAGTAGCTTTCAGTGATGACTTTCATGAGTCGCCACTGAAAGTTTACCTTTTAGTGACGACTCATGAAAGTCGTCACTGAAAGTTACTTTTCAGTGACGACCTATACGAAGTCGTCACTGAAAGTTAAGAATTCGTTTTTAGTGACGACCAGAAAGTAGCAAAATCCTTGAACATTTATTTTTTCACGATGAGTGTTTCCATGTGTGTGTTTATTAATTGTAAAAAAAAATTAAATTATATTTTTAGTTATAAAATAATTAAAAGTTAATTATTTAATAATAAAATAAATTTAAAAATATTTTTTTAATATAAGTTAATTTTTAATTAAATATTTAATTGATGAAGTACATTTTTAAAATAAAAATAAAAAATATATATATCTTTAAAAAATCAAAACATTCTCATTTCACATGTGTAATAGCCATATAATAGAATAACAAAAAAAATAAAGTAGAGTATTTTTAAAATATTTTAAAAAAACCACTATTAATAAAAAAAATAAAATAGAGCATAATTAATTAGTCTAATATTTTCACATGATAGTCATATAATAAAATATATATAAAAAATAAAAATTATAATATATTTATATTATTTATTTAAAATATATTAAATTATATTCACCTAATTCTCTCTAATTTAAAATAATTAAACAAGTTGGGCGTTAAGCTAAAAAATCAAGTGCCTGGAAGTCTTTCCCGCTAATTCAGCTAAATGTATTTATCTATTTGATTAAATCTTCTTTGATTTTATATTTGTGAAACCCGACACATTTTCTATCTCACCTCTGGTTACTCCCCTGTCTTCAATGGCCGATACCCTTCAGAACCCTAGTCCTAACCTTAAGATTTCCGCTTACTATCAGACCAGGGTGGCGCATCATGGCGTTGTCACCGGCGACTGGCTCGCTCAGGCTCAGGCTGCTGTTGGCCCCAACCCAAATGACAATGGGATTTCGAGAAGTGATGTCAGGGCGTCGGATCCTGATAAGCCCTTCAGCGTGATAGATGAGTTCAATAACTGGCGAGAACAACCCGATTTGGCTGAGGCGGTGGCGGCGATTCGCACCTTGGCGACAGTGATTAGGTCCAGTAAGGCTACAACTATGATGGAGCTGGAAATTGAGCTCAAGAAGGCTTCGGATTCTCTCAAAGTTAGTAAATTTATAATTTTTTTCTTTTTGTCACTTCACAAAGAACTTTCAGTTGTGTTAATGGGAAATAGTTAAATAGTTGTTTCTTTAAGGCTTTTGAACAAAATTTGATGGGTGGATATATACATAAAGCATTTTGAGATTTAAACATGTAAATTGTGTTGATGTTTTTCGAGAAGAGAAAATATGTACCAAAATCAATTGAATTGTGGTTTTTTTATGTGCCAAAGTTGTCAGTGTAGTTGACTGAAATTTTAACTGAAGTGGGATGTTTACGAATTACTCTGATGCTGTACAGTAAGTTTAAACCATTCACCTTCTTTAGAAGCTTCTTCAGTCAATATCTGCTTCCAGCCAAAACATAATTTGGATGTGAAAGATAATTTATTTGTGAAGGGAATGCCTCTTTCTCTTGGTTCTCACACTCAAATGTAAGAGTGAAATGGCGGACTCTAATATTATCAGCAGTGTGTGCTGGGGTAATCCGGTTGAGCTTGCTAATGGAGATATCATGACACTTGGAACAACATCGAAAGTAATTGTAAGTTGTGCACTTTTAAATATCTGTTAAAAATGATGCCTTCTTAGTAGTTTTGACTATTGTAGATGCAAAGCTTATCCCATTATGCATGATGTTAGCTATTGCAAGACTATCTGCAGGTTTATTTGGTTGAACAAATTTTAGTTGGTGAACAAACCTCGCAGGTGTCTTGCTCTCCTCTGCAGCCCCTGAATATTTTTTCGATTCTTATAATTTTTACATTAAAAAGTGTAAAATTTTATTGAACGGTAATTATTGTCTGTTTCTTGCATGAATATTCAGGAGGAAAATTTCATCGATATAAATAAAATAGAACAAGATTGTTTCTGTTGAGATACAATGATTAGAAGCTTCATTCCAAGGAAGCCGTTTTTGGCAGCTTGACTCAGGAATGTGTTTTTTTATTCTTTCTATGCCCTAAAAAAAGAAAAAGAAAAATTGTATTATCCCTACACTGCTTTGGATATGATTTTACCAGAGTCTCTGGTGTAAATAAATTTTAAGCGGTCAAGTTTTTTCTTCTTCTTTTCCTCTCTGCACAAAGTTGTTCACATGGCGATACTCAGAATGAGTGTGTTGTATTGGTTAGTTCTTAATGCTATTATGAACGATGTGATTGCTTCTTCTTTAAACATGTTATTTAACCTATTATGCAATTTTAAGATATGGCAGGTTCATATTACTTCTCAAAATAGAAATCACATTCCCTTTGGAGTAGGTATGGCATCAGATATACCTTCTTATAAATATGTGTTTTACTGGTTCTCTCAGTCTATATTAAAGCATATGGTGTGGTGAAACTTACTTGTTACATCAATAAAGTTCTTATCAGCTGAAAAATGATTTTAAAATACTTTGGTGTAAGTTCTGTTGCTTCATTTTGGTCAAATTTTGGAGCAATATTGATGCAAACTGTTATCCTTTTTTTGTTTACTGCTTTCAATGAGAAAATATGGACCTTTTGAACCCTCTAACCTCATCAAAATTATTGCACAATTGTTGAGGCTTTCTCTTTCAATCCCTTTTCCCAGAAATGAGTAGGAGTCAAATGAGAGGTCTTGCTTGGAAGAAAAAGTAGTCAAAACCAATTGGTACATGTTCACAATGTGAACTGATCACATTGTGTAGCTTGCATAAATCACAAAGATGAGTTTATAAGTGCCATTGAAGAATGCCTGTTAGCATGGAAAAGAGTATGTCTTAAGGCAGTAGAAGGAGGCCCCAGCTCTTGCTGTACTTTCTTACAGAGTTCCTCCCCTGTTGTTGACTATGCAGGTTTATGAGAAACAATGAGACCCAAATTTTAAAAAAAATTATTTAAGAGACTGGCTTGATAATGATTTCTGATGACTATGACTTTTATTCATGTTTGGAGGACTAAGTTTTGATTCCTCATCTATATTTAGTCATGAAACATGGGCAATGAGATTTGATTAGATATCTTTCATAATGCTTTTCTAAAAAAAATGTGGTGATTTTTCTAAAGAAACATCACTGTTTAGTCATATTAATTTAATTTGTTAAATTTGGTAATCTTTAATATTTTTAGGATTTTCTTTATGCTACATGTATTTTTTTTATGTTAGACTTATCAAGTTATATATTAATTTATTATTGTGATATGAACAGGGGCAAATTCTATTGGGACTTATGAGTAGTGTTGCACCAAGTTCTACAAATAATGCAACACCAACTCCAACAGAACCACCAAGTTAATTATTTTGATATTCTGTTGACATTGTATTATGTATAACATTTTCTATTAAGAGACATGGTATATCACTCAATTATCATGTATATGTTCCAAATTATGGTAATATATATAGAATTTTATTAATTTTGTTTGTTCTGAATTTTAATTATAAAGCAATGTTTTATTTGTTCTAAATTTTAATTATAAAGCAGTGTTTTATTTAAATGGTTAATAAAAATAAAATAAAAATTTGGAATAGAAGATTTAGTGACGACCAAAGGTCGTCACTAAAACCCAATAAATAGAGATTTAGTGACGACCTAAGTCGTCACTAAAACTCAATAAGTTGAGATTTAGTGACGACTTAAGTCGTCACTAATTTAACATGGTAGGCTTTAGTGACGATTGGAAAAAGTCGCCACTGAAGAGACCTTTTAGTGACGACTATAGTCGTCACTGAAAGTTATTTTCAGTGACGACTATATAGGTCGTCACTGAATCACCACTTTCAGTGACGACTATAGTCGTCACTGAATATAAGGTTTCAGTAACGACTATGAATGTCGTCACTGAATGTGATGTTTCAATGACGATTATTGGGTTTTAGTGACAAAACCAAGGACAATTAGTGGCGAAATAGTCGTCACTGAAAGTTGTTTTTCAGTGACGACTTGTTTAAGTCGTCATTGATACTTTCAGCAATGGGTTTTTCCGCGACCAGATGGTGACGACCAAAAGTCGTCACTGAATGTCTTCAGTGACGAAATTTGGACATTCAGTGACGACTTTTGTCGCCGCTGAAGCCCTGTTTTGTTGTAGTGCTTTCTTTTAGATTGTATTGAACTTGAATGATTTACTTAATGAATATGCCTTTGATTTCTGTTTTTATTACGCTTGAGTATATTTGATATAGGGTTTTGGTAAACCCACTTATAGTATGATGATGTTGCATTGTTGAATTGAATTGTGGAACCCTAATTGTTTTATCCATGGTTAATTAGGATTGACTATTATGCATTGATTATATGAGTTGATGAATGTCTAGCCAACATTTTATTACGTTTTAGGATATTAATTGATGGATTAAAAGGTGAAAATTAATATTGGAACTTAATAGTTACTTAGGGATATCTTAATCACGAAAGTAGTTTAAGGTTCTCTAGGAATCAATCAATTAGTGGGCACGAGAAAACCGATTAATTGTATTCCATAGTTGGCATAGAACTTAATGGAATTAGGTTAAATTAAGAACCACGAAAGTAGGCAATTGGATTAACCTAGGTACGATTTGTAATGCTAGAAAGAGGTTGCTTGTTAATTAAGGCTAAACCATACCCAATTACTTAGATAATTGCAATTAGAGGTACATGTTGAATGTTTAATATCATAAGTGTGGTGAACCCTAACCCTAGGCTTTTATTAATTGAATTACTTATTAATTTAATTGTGACAAAATTTCTATCGCATTACATCGATTTAGATAGCATATTTTGTATAATTCTAGTAGTTGACATTGTTCTCTGTGGGATACGACATGTTCTCCCCGAGTTAGCTACATCTACGCCGTGTGCTTGCGGTTATTTATAAAACATACACAATAACCAATTCTACCATTATTTTTCGGGATCTATAGTCTTTGTATATATAGACCATGCCGCCATCAAATATTTGCTGAGTAAGAAGAGTGCCAAGCCAAGATTGATTAGATGGATCCTTATATTACATGAATTTGATCTTATGATTCAGGACAAGAAAGGAACAAAAAATATAGTTACAGACCATCTTTCAAGGCTAAAGAAAGATTCAATAAGAAATGCTAAAGATGAGCTGCCTATAGATGAATCTTTTCCTGATGACCAACTCCTTGTAGTCACTCATACCGATGCTCCTTGGTATGCAAATTTTGTGAATTATCTGGAATGCAGGATTTTACTTGAAGGGTTGGGTGACTTTCAAAGAAAGAAAATTTTCTTTGATATTAAATCCTACTACAGGGATGATCCATGTCTTTACAAATGGTGTGCAGATGGCATCTTTTGTAGATGTATTCTAGAGAAAGAGGTACATAGTGTCATATATCATTGCCATAACTTGCCTTGTGGAGGCAATACTAGCACCTTAAAGACTGTAGCTACGATTCTTCAAGCTGGTTTCTATTGGACTTCATTTTTCAAAGATATGCATACCATTGTAAAAGCTTGTGATCAGTGTCAAAGAATTAACAATATCTCAAGGAGGAATAAGATGACCCTAAATAGTATTTTAAAAGTAGAGATATTTAATGTTTGGGGTATTAACTTCATAGGCCCCTTTCCATCTTCATGTGGCAATAAGTACATCCTAGTAGCTATAGATTACATGTCTAAGTGGGTAGAAGCAGTGGCATTTCCCCCCAATGATGCTAGAGTGGTTACCAAACTCTTTAAAAGAGTGAATTTTTTCGAGATTTGGAGTGCCCCGAGCTGTAATAGTGATGGTGGTTCCCACTTCACTGAGCAATAATTTCAGAACCTCTTGAAGAAATATGGAGTTACTCATAAAATGGCTCTAGCATATCATCCCCAAACAAGTGGACAAGTTGAGATATCTAATAGGAAAATCAAGGCTATCTTGGAGAAGATTGTATCACAAGCAAAAAAAGATTGGTCTCTCAAGTTTAATGTGCACTATGGGCCTATAGAATAGTATATAAAAAACTCCTATAGGCACCATACCCTTTTGGTTGGTATATGGAAAGCCTTGCCACTTGCCAGTAGAGCTCGAACATAAGGCATGTTGGGCAATAGAGATGATTAATTTTGACTTAAGAACTAGCAGAAAGAGGAGATGCTTACAATTGAATGAGCTAGATGAGCTGAGACTTGATGCATATGATACTGCTAGGATGTATCAAGAAAGAAAAAAGAGATGGCACGATAAGCACATCTTGAGATGTAAATTTCAAGTAGAAGATTGGGTCCTACTGTTTAATTCAAAGTTAAAGCTTTTTCCCAGAAAGATTTGTTCTCGTTGGTCCGGCCCATTCCAAGTGAATCAATTTTGCCCATATGGATTGGTGGAAATATGGAGTGAAGACACTAGATCCTTTAAAGTTAACGGACAATGCTTTAAATAGTATATCACAGGACAACTGGTTGAACAGAGAGCCACCCAAACTCTCTTAGAGCCCCCTCAATCCAATAAAGTGCGAGGGAGTCGAGTCCATTCCACCTCTCATTATCATGGGTCTACTTATCATAATTAGGATGCACTTGGTTTCTTTTTGGGGAAGACAACTCATGTTCTTGTCTTCGTCTCCTTTAGTCAAGATATGCATAGCAAAAGGAGATTTGTATATGTAAATCACAATAAAATATTCTTAAGACAAGGGACCTTGTCCCTTTGATTTAAGAGTTCATTTCCTTTTTCGTTTGTCTCACCCAAGTATGATAAGTTTGCCTTTCTAGGACGCAAATTTCGAGCCCTTGAGTCTCCCTTACTTGGCTGGAATTATTTGTGTAGGATAATGATGTTTTTTCATAATGTCATGTATTATTATATCATCACATGGCTTGCTAAAATTATTAATATAAGATATAGATGTTTTGTCCTAATGCCATATATTATTATGTACTATATCATCACATGGCTTGCTGAAATTATTAGTGTAAGATATAGATATTTTGTCCTAATGTCAAGTGACCTAATCTTGATTATTATTTTACTACTATTTCATCACATGGTTCTTATTTTTCTCTCTTGGATTTGGGCTCATTCTTGCCCATTCCTTCGCTTCAGCTGAAATTCTACATCTCATGGAGGGCTTGGTCACATTTTAATGATTTTTGGGCTATCGGTCCAACTTCTATATCCTAGTCCAAGTCTTTGTTATATCTCTTGCTTGAGCTATCCAATTTGCTTGGTAAAAACTCATGTTGTAAAAACTTCACTTTTTTACACACACACACACACACACACACACACACACACACACATATATATATATATATATATATATATATATATATATATATATATTAAATCCCATGAAGTCATTACTGATGCGTATTTTCGCAAGTGTACGAATCGTTCAAGTAATAAAGTGTACAAAAGTACGGATATCGAACCCACAAGGAATGGTGTTACTAAGTACCGAAATTGACTAATCCTAATTTTATCTGAAATCCAAATTGTTGATTGTGTAAAATGCAAATTAACTTACAAATAAATGCAAAGAACACAATTGAATGTTGTTCACAAATGATTAAAAACGCTAAGGCATTTGATTTTGCTGAATCAATTCAATCCAATTTCATGGCATGTTATATGAGGATCAAAGCTACAAGTGATGGTTGAAAAACTCAAACTTATCTAATACTCTCTCTCAAGTTATATTAGAATTACTTGTCTATGCTAATCAACTATATTTCTATGAAGATTAATCACAAACAAGCACATTATGATCTATGGAATTTCCAAGATAACCACATACATCATGCATTAGTTCTCACACACGCATTCAACATATGGTACTTATCACAAGAAGCATTCATTACACATCTCCTCTCGGTCTCAATATAATGCAACTAATCATCTAAATCTTGGCCAGAAATTCAGAAGCATTAAGCATGGAAATAAATACTCAACTGGAAAACAATGAACTCATATAACCATAACCACAAAAATCAGAGTTTCATGATTCAACTACATCATAGCCTTAGCAAAAATGAATTAGCTCATAATGGAAATAAGAACAACAACTATCTTAACTGAATACATAACTATAAAAACGAAATAAACTGCAGAAAAACGGAGCTAAGGAAAATAGATGAAGAACTCTTGGAGATGAACACTTGGCAGCAACAATGGTGATGATCCTTCAAGATTATCCAAGCTTTCTCTCCAAAATGGCTTCTTCTCCTCCAAAAACGCCTCTTCTAGGTCTATTTCCCGTTCTCTCTCTCTGTACCTTATGGTATTTATAGATCCAGGGTTTTGGGGACAATTTTGGAACAAAAATCATAGAAAACGCGTTTGGCCGCCAAAACTCTCCATCGGCGAAGTTATTCTCGCCGCGGCGAGTTTTGATTTTCGCCGGCGGCGAGATACATTTCGCTGCCGGCGAACTCATTTGGCTGGCGGCGAAAATGATCTCGCCGGCGGCCAGATTCGAATCCAAAATTGCGCTCTCGGGAAAATTTGCTGCAACATTCTCGCCGCGGCCAAAATATTCTCGTCGCGGCCAGATTTCCAAACCTTGAAATCTTGTTTTTCTTGATTCTAACTCAATCCTGGTCATTGGCATTTGTCCTAAACTTATGATTTTACCTGAAATTACACTTTAAACACGAAATACCCGTGAAATGACATTTGTGGATTAAATAATCAAATAACCACAATTTTCACACAAATATCAATATTTAAATCATAACAAAAGTGCAATAATATGACTCTTATCAATTACCTCTTTACTTTTAACTATTTAATTCATAATAACATACAATTAATTTCACCAAGCATAATTAAGGTTTACACATCATTAATTAACAACATATGTATACAAATCAAATATATATATATATATATATATATATATATATATATATATATATATATATATATATATCATATTCATCCATATTGATCAGTTCTGGGGATATAGGTGTGGGTAGTTGCATCTTCAATAGGATCTTAGCCAACTCGACCCAACATACGCTAAAAGCCGGTCATAGAGAATATTTACATATCTAGTCCTCTAAACATGATATGAAAATATGTTGAGAATTAAATCTCAGTAGGTTCAACAATAAATCATAATTATCACTAATATAGATCATCATGTCATGTTCATCAGTATAAGCTACAGTAAATATCTTAGGTCACATGAATGCACTTTATATATCCATATGAAAATCATGAAGTAATGACATGTATGGCATGAATAAATATTTCAAAATATCATATGATGACTATCAATTTATTTTCATATTAAGCTACTTCGATCAGGGTGAGTACTTTCGACTCTCCAGTACAGAATTTTCTCGCTCCGTTCGACATGTCACACTTTCTTTTTCTTTTCTCATTAACATAATTATAGCCGTGAGTAGGGCATCCCCTACTGGTGCACCACATAGACCGCCATGTGACCGTGCTCATCTCTTTTTTTTCTTTTCTTTTCACGTTATTAGCGAAAAATATGATTTCAATAACAAGTATGTTCATTATACTCACAAGCCATAATTTTTCATCAAAGCATAATCATTACCAAAAATCATTGGTAAAATACATTCTTGCCATGAAAATAATCATTTTCAAATATCACTTTATAAAATATTTCCATGTCAAAATTACACACTTAAGATGATAAGAAATTCATGCAATAGCAATGGCTATGGCATACACTAGTTATTTATTATTTTCATTTATAAGATTTTTCTTTTTAAAAATATTATTTTCATTTATAAGATTCTTCTTTTTAAAAATATTATTTTCCTCTCTCACTAAATAGATCATAACAAATTAAGTAATCATGCTGTTACTACTCCCTCAAATTCAATGTTATTTTTTTTAGGTAGGTTCAGACCTCTACTTATTAATCTGACCATATCTCCCACATAAGTACTCTAATTGAGCAGATTCAAAAGCATATAAAAAGATAAGACACTTATATACAACTTCCATATTTATATTTTCTTTAGATTTCTTACTAATTATTTCCATAAAATCGAAAACAAAAATGTTTACATTTACCACCACGGATTCTAGATTGATTCTCACCTCTACTCATTAATCAGCCATATCTCCCTCATATGCACTCTAAATTAAGTGATTTTAGAGCCTATAGATCCATGATACATACATATATATATATATATATGCATACCATATCTCCCTCATATGTACTCCAAATTAAGTGATTTTAGAGCCTAAAGATCCATGATATATATATATATATATATATATATATATATATATATATATTATGTTAACAATTTTCTTTAATACACTATAGATTTTTCCTAGAAATTCAAACACAGAATTATACCTAATAGATTCTTCCATGGTTAACCATTTTCTGACCACTGCTTACAAAACGAACAATATCTCCCTCATCTGGATCCCAAATTAAGTTATTCTAGTGGCTAAAAATTCGTAACAAATAGATCTATATTTTTTATGTTAACAATTTCTTTTAATTCTTAACTGATTCTTCCTAGAATTTCAAAAATAGAAGCTTCCCTAGTTACTCCGAAATCCAATTTCCTAACCAAACATTTCCTAAGGTTTTAGTTCATCATTATATTACATCTTCTTCCATTTTCTTCCTAATTCACATCTAATCATATTCCATCAATTTTTCACTACATTCAAATATGCAAAATAGCAGCATAAAAATCCTAAAAATTTTCCATCCATAGCCATACCTATGCAAAACTTTCCACACCAACTGAAATGTTTAAAACATTCATCATATGCAAGATAACATGTAACATGATATAGCAACATCCATGACCAATTATTAAAGTAGAAAATATTGTAAATTTCCTCAACGTTCTAAGATCAAAATCCCATATAAATGTTACAAATTTCAAACCTTTTCATCAAAAAGAGATATTGTTAAACCTACCAAAAGATCTCCCTAGCTCACTTAGTGAATTATTTTTCTTGTTTCCTCTTGAAGGAAGTAACAAGATTCCTCCCTTCCCTTAGCTTTTCTAACAGCTTAAATAAGAAAAGGAGGGTGAGTTTTGAACCCCGAGGATAAAGAGAAAAGATGGATTCAAGTAGAGATTAAGCTAACTTACCTTGAATACTTAGTCCTATAGACTTCTCCTTCTTCCTTTCTCTCTTCTCCTCTCTTTCTCTCCTTTCCTCACTCTACCTTGCTTATGTTTTTACTTTCCCTCACTTGGATGAAATTATAATGTTATAAGGGTGGGTTTTGCTTAAATAAACAATCAAGTGGTTTAACTTTCATAATCATGGGTATACCTTATCACAATTAGGATGCACTTGGTTATTTTTTGGAGAAAGACAACTCATGTTCTTGTCTTCCTCTCCCTTAGTCAAGATATGTATAGAAAAAGAAGATTTGTATTTTTAAAATTATGATAAAATGTTCTGAAGACAAAGGACAAGGTCCCTTTGATTTAGGGATTCATTTCCTTTTTTTGTCCCACTCAAGTATGATAGGTTTGCCTTTTCAGGTGGCAAATTTCTAACCCTTGAATCTCCCTTGCTTGGCTGAAATTATTTGTGTAGGATGAGGATATTTTGTCATAATACCATGTATTATTACCCACTTGTTGAAATTATGAATATAGAATATAGATGTTTTGTCCTAATGTCGTGTGATCTATTCTTAATTATTATTACACTATTGTTTTCTCACATGGTTTTTATTTCTCCCTCTTAGATTTGGGCTCATTCTTACACATTTTCTTTCTTTTGGCTGAAATTCTACCTTTCATGGAGGGCTTGGTCACATTTTCACGGTTTATGGGCTATCGATCCAATTTCTATATCCTAGTCTAAGTCTATGTTTTATTTCTTGCTTGGGCTATCCTATTGGTTGGCTAAACACTCATGTGAAGTGCCTATAGGTGAAAGCGCAATGTTTGGGTGGAGATGTTAAACTTAGGAACTCTAGCTCTTGAATTAAGAAAAATTACCCGAATCTAATCTTATTGAAATTTTAAGACTTTTACTTACTTCCCAAAAATTTATTTTCCTTACCCAAGAATTTCGCATTTCTTTAGTATGTTATTTCAAGTTTTTTTCATATTATGTTTTTCTCTTTTTACTTATTCGCTTAATGTTAGAAACATTTTCTATGCATACACATAAGGTGAAAAATTTCTAAGGCTTATATTTTTTTCTTAGATATTGAAAAATTATTTAATAAGTTTTATTTCCTTAATTAAATATTTATGTACCTTTATTAATAAAAGATACAAAATTAGGGATGTTACACATGTTAAGTGAAAAAACGAACTCTATGATGTGTCCATAGGTGAAGACCTAATGTATGGGTGGAGATGTTAAACTTAGAAATTGTAGCTCTTGAATTCAGAAAAATTACCCTAATCCAATCTTGAAATTTTAAGACTTTTACTTACTTCCAAAAATTTATCTTACTTAACCAAGAATTTCGCCTCTCTTTAGCATGTTATTTCTAATTTTTCCTATTAGGTTTTCTCCCTTTATCTATTCCCTTAATGTTA
Organism: Gleditsia sinensis; assembly: GCA_037074535.1. Lineage (NCBI taxonomy): Eukaryota > Viridiplantae > Streptophyta > Magnoliopsida > Fabales > Fabaceae > Gleditsia > Gleditsia sinensis. The sequence goes on from CM073465.1 coordinate 25,246,320, forward strand.
GAAATATTTTCTATGCATACACATAAGGTGAAAAATTTCTAAGGCTTATATTTTTTTCTTAGATATCGAAAATTTGTTTAATAAGTTTTATTTCCTTAATTAAATATGTATGTACCTTTATTAATAAAAGATACGAAATTAAAGATGTTACAATGTTGGCCAACACGGCTTGGCCCTAGGCCGTGCCCCAAGCTCCAAGAAGAAAATGCCTACTCTAGCAGGCAATACGGCCTAGTTGTGCTGTGAAGCATGGCTATACTTCAAGGCCAGTTGAATATTTTTCGGTTCTTTTTTTTTTTTTGCTTTTCCTCCTATGTTTCATTCTCCCCTTTCCCATGCCCTAGCCATGCCTCACCATGCCTTAATGTCCCTCCCCTTATACAATTTCACATTCCTGTGCTCTCTTACCCTTTTCCTAGCCAACCAGGGCCTCTCATTCCTTTTGTTACTTGAATCCTTCTCCACCTCCAATCTTTGCTTACCTATGCCCTAACCAAAAAAATCTCCCTTTCCCGTGTATCACTTTGCTATCTCTATCTCTCTCAGTCTTCCCAACTAACCCAGAACCTCACCCACCATCAATGCTCCTCCACATCATGCCTTAGCATCCAGAAATCCCCTTCCCTCCATATCTTGAGTCAGCCTAAACCTTACCCTGTGCTCTACATCAAATCATGGCTCTAATCATCTAGGTCACTCTTATTCTTTGAGCTTTAATTTTTTGGATTGAATTCCCTGGTCTTTGTTTGTTTTGCTTATTGCACTAGTAGTGGAAATTATTTGCAGAATTTGGGATGCATAATTACTGAATTCTTTTGTTATAGTTTATCCTGCACTTTGTGTTAGTTTTGTCAATATGTAAATTTGTTGGTTGTTGTTACTTGCTGGTTGTTCTGCAACATATTTGCTAAACCTGCAATGGATATTGGAACTTAATTTTAAATTGATCAATCTACCCTTGCTGAATTTTGAATTCTCTGATAACCAATTGGCTTGTTTGAAAATGCTAAAATATTCTACCATTTTGCCATACTTTGGCTAGATAGCATATGAATTAGAAATTGGTGCATTTACTTGGTTTTGTTGGTAGTAATTGGATATTGTTACCTATTGCATTGATTGTCTTGCTTATTGCACTACTTTTCCTTTCCATTGGCTAATTTTTTTTGTTTTCATTGGCTAAATCTCTCTAGTCCCTTTTCATGATTACAAAATTTGCTATTCCAGAGATAGACTAATGCAATATAGATTAATTTTAGCTCATGAAATTGAAATGCACAACAGAATATGAAATAGGTAGTTATTATTTTAGTCTTTTTCTTTTAGCATTGAACCTCTAAATTTTTTCAAAAATATCTCTCCTATTGTGCTATAAATTGTATACCTTTTTTTTATTTTAACACTATGAGAATATGATGGTAGGGAGAGGTGAAAAATTAAAAAATATAACACCCAAAAAGATTTCACTTTGATTTCCCCTTCAAGTCACCAAAAAGGCCTTAGTATGAATACCCAATTGCCTATACCTAAGTGAGATGGAGCATAAAATGCACTCACTGTATATTTCTATAAAAAAATGAATGAAATAGAGAAAAGAACAAGAGAAAAGAAAGAAGAAAACGTGAGAAGTAAAAGAATTTGAGTAAGAAAAAGAGTGATGAAATAGAAATAAGGATAAGGCAATATATGGAGATTTAAAGGATGAGGTGGCCTACTTGAGTGTTTAAAAATTAATTTGGTGCCTACAATCAATGGTAACAATAGAAGTAGGTGTATAAAAAGAGAATTAAGGTTTAGTTTTAGAAGAATGGAGACTATATGATAAATATTTATTCATATATCTGTTGTGTTCACATTGATTGTGTAAAGAGTTACCTATATTGCATTTTTCTATCATCTGCAATTTATATGCATTTTCCCCCTTCTTGATGTTATGTCATGTTATTTGCTTGAGTACAAGCAAAGGTTTAAGCATGAGGGAATTGATAAAGGGAAAAATTGACTGTTTAATGGTTATATTTTATCTCCTAATTTACAGTGAACTTGTGATTTTTTTTTTTGCTTTGGTTCAGTTTTGTTTTGCTTGCTTTAGATTGTTTTATGTTTGTAGGTGAGCAAAATAGGATAAGAATCAAGGGAAAAAATTTATGTGAAAAGATATATAGACTTTGAACAAGATGAGGAAGAAGTAAGGAGGAAACCTAGAAGAAATTAGCAAGAAAAGATGTAACAACTCCATTTTTTTACATATATAAATAAATATATATATATATATATATATATATATATATATATATATATATATATATATTTTAAAATCACTTGAAGACATTACCTCTTTACTTATGATTTCTTAACTCAAAATAATATTCAATTGATTTAACCAAGCATAATCAATGTTTAAGGTTTACAATTTTGAGTTCACATACACGTCATTAATCAAAATGTATGTACAAAAATCAAACACATAAATATCTACATCTTATTCATTCATGTTGACCAATTCTGGAGATACGGGTATCAGTGTTTGCATTGTCATTGGGATCTTATCCAACTCGATCACAAACATCTTATTAATTTCTAGAATTTGCCCAACATAGAGTAACTCGATCCAACGTGCACTAAAAGATAGAGCCATAGAAAAACTTGCATAACTAGTTTTCTGAACATGATATGGAAATATAGTGGGAATTAAATCCTAGTAGGTTTAACAATAAATCATAATTATCATCAATATAGCTCATCATGTCATGTTCATCTGTATAAACTATAGAAAATATCTTTAGGTCACATGAATGCACTTTATCTATCCACATGAAAATCATACAGTTATGATATGTATGGCATGAATAATTATTTTCAGAATATCATATGATGGCTATAAAATTTTTTTCATATCAAGCTACCTCGATCAGGGTGAGTACTTTCTACTCTCTGGTATATGTTTTTTACTCCGTTTGACATGACACACTTTCTCTTTCTTTTCTTATTAACATAGTCATAGCATTTGGTAGGGCATCTCCTATTGGTACACCACACGGACCGCCATGTGACCGTGCTCATTTCATTTCATTTCTTTTCTGATCACATTAATAGCCAAAAATATGATTTCAATAACAAGTATGTTCATTTTACTCACATGCCATAATTTTTCATCAAAATAGAATCATTACCAAAAATCATTGGTAATTATGCCATAAATATAATCGTTTCAAATATTACTTTATAAAACATTTCCATGTCAAAATTACACACTTAAGATGGTAAGGAGTTCATGCAATGACAATGGCTATGGCATACACTAGCCATTTATTATTTTCATTTATAAGATTCTTCTTCTTTTTTAAATATTAATTTCTTCTCTCACTAAATAGAGCATAACACCCTCATTTTAAATCTGATTAAGATGATCTTGGTGTCTATTGAAAGATAAGACAATCCTATAAAACCCTTATGTTTAATATTTTAGTGAAATCTTAAGTAATCGTGGTGTTACTACTCCCTCAAATTTAATGTTATTTCTTCTCGAGTAGGTTCAAACCTCTACTTACTAATCTAACCATATCTCTCTCATACGAACTCCAATTGAGGTGATTCCAAAGCCTATAAAAAGCTAAGACGCTTATATATAAATTTCATGTTTATTATTTCTTCAGATTCCTTAGAAATGTTCTAACATTAATGGAATAGGTAAAGAGAGAAAACCTAAGAGGAAATATTAGAAATAAACATGCTACAGAAAGTTGAAATTCGGGTAAGGAAGATAAATTTTTGTGAAGTAAGTAAAGGTCTTAAAATTTCAAGAAGATTGGATTAGGGTAATATTTCCTAATTTAAGAGTTAAAGTTACTATGCTTAGTATCTTCACCCATAAATTGGGCTTTCACCTATGGACAATTCATATAGAGTTTGTTCCACTTCACATATTTTTTTTAGCAAGCCCATTGGATAACCTAAGCAAGAAATAAAACATAGACTTGGACTAGGATATAGAAATTGGACCAGTAGCCCAAAAATCATGAAAATGTGACCAAACCCATTATGGAATGTAAAATTTTAACCAAAGTAAAGAAAATGGACAAGAGTGAGCCCAAACCCAAGATAAAAAATAAAAATAAAAATAAAATTAAAGTGATAAGATAATGGTGTAATCAAGATTAGGTGACATGGCATTAAGACAAAAATTTAGCAAGTGGTGTGATATTTTACATTCATAATTTTAGCAAGTGGTATGATAATACAAGGCTATAGGACAAAACATCTATATCCTACACTCATAATTGTAGCAAGTGGTATGATAATACATAGCATTAGGATAAAACATTTCTATGCCACACAAATAATTTCAACCAAATAATGGAGATTCAAGGGATAGAAATTTGCCACCTAAAAAGGCAAACCTATCATAATTGATTAAGACAAAAGAAAAATGAAATGAATCACTAAATCAAAGGGACCTTGTCCCTTGTCTTAGAAACATATTATTATAATTTTGAAAATAAAAATCTCCTTTTGCTATGCATATCTTGACTAAGGAAGAGGAAGATAAGAACATAAGTTGTTTGTTTTCCAAAAATTCAACCAAGTGTATCCTAATTGTGATAAGGTAGACCCATGATCATGAAAGGTGAATTATTTGATGGTCTATTTAAGCAAAACCCACCCTTACAACATTAGAATTTTCGTCCAAGTGAGGGAGAGGAAAAATAGAAGCAAGGTAGAGTGAGGAAAAGAGAGGAAAAAAGGAAGAAAGAGGAAGGAGAAGTCTAGAGGACTAAGTGCTTCAGGTAAGTTTAACAATATTTTTTTTTGAAGAAAAGTTTTGAAGCTTATAATATTGATATGGGATTTTGATTTTAGAACTTTAATGATTGGTCATAGATGTTGCTATATCATGTTACATATTATCTATGTTGAATACTTAGGTTGATGTAGATAGTTCTGCATGGATATGGCTATGGATGACAGAATTTTGAGCTTTTGCTTTTAAAATTCTTAGAAGAATCGGTAAGGAATATAAAGAAATGGATAACATGAGAAATGTAGATTTATATATCACGGATTGTTATCACTGAAATCACTCAATTTGGAGTCCATATGTGGTTGATATGGTTTGATTAGTAAGCAGTGGTCAGAAAATGGTTAATCAGGGAAGAATATGTTAGGATAGCTTCTGTGTTTTAATTTTTGGGAATTTTTTGTAGGGAATTAAAAGAAATGGTTAACATAAGAATTATAAATATATGTTTCACAGATTTTCACCCACTGGAAACACTCAATTTGGAGTCCATATGTGGTAGATATGGTCTGATTAGTAAGCAGTGGTCAGAAAATGGTTAATCAGGAAAGAATATGTTAGGATAACTTCTGTGTTTTACTTTCTGGGAATTTTCTATAGGGAATTAAAATAAATGGTTAACATAAGAATTATATATATATATATGTGTCACGGATTTTTATCCACTGGAATCAGTCAATTTGGAGTCCATATGTGGTAGATATGGTCCGATTAGTATGTAATCGTCAGAAATTGGTTAATCAGGAAAGAATATTTTAGGATAGCTTTTGTGTTTTAATTTCTGGGAACATTCTGTAGGGAATTAAAATAAATAATTAACATAAAAATTATTGTTATATGTGTCACGAATTTTTAACCACTGGAATAACTTAATTTGGAATTCGTATGAGGGAGATATGGATAGATTAGTAGGTAAAGGTCAGAACCTATCCGAGAGGAAATAACATGTATTTTGAGGGAGTTATATCACCTTGATTTCCAAATTTTCTCTAAATTGTTCAACATAATAGTTTTAGATAATTGTTTTATCTTGAAATTGACACCAAGATTACCTACATCGAAGTTAAATTGAGGGAGTTATGCTCTGATTAGTAAGAGAAGGTTAGATAGGATGAAAACCTGCATCAAGAAAATAAAGAAATAAAATTAATATTTAAAAAGAAGAAGAATCTTATAAATGAAAATAATAAATTACTAGTATATGCCATAGCCATTGCCATTGTATGAACTTCTTACCATCTTAAGTGTGAAATTTTGACATGGAAATATTTTATAAAGTGATATTTGAAATGGTTATGTTCATGGCATGATTACCAATGATTTATGGTAATAGTTATATTTTGATGAACATACTTGTTATTGAAAGCATATTTTTGGCTATCATTGTGAAAAGAAAAGAAATGAGCACGGTCACATGGCAATCCGAGTGGTGCACCAGTAAGGGATGCCCTACCAACGGTTATGATCATGTTAATGAGGAAAGATAGAGAAATTGGGCCATGTCGAACGGAGCGAGAAAAGCCCATACCGGAGAGTAGAAAATACTCACCTTGACCGGGGTTGTTTGATATTAAAATAAATTGATAGTCATCATATGATATTCTGAAAATAGTAAATCCTGTCATACATGTCATTATTGTACCATTTTCATGTGCATAGATATAGCGCATTTATGTGTCCAAAGATATTTGTTGTAGTTTATACAGCTGAACATGACGTGATGATATTGATGATGATTTATTGTTGAACTTACTGGGATTTAATTCTCACTATATTTCCATATCATGTTCAGAAAATTAGTTATGTAGATTTTTCTATGGCTATGGCTTTTAGTGCACGTTGGATCGAGTACTTTATGTTGGGCAGATACCAGAAGCAAATAAAATGTTTGTGGTCGAGTTGGCTTAAATTCCGGTGAAGGTGCAACCACTCGCACCTGTATCTCCGGAATTGGTCAACCAGAATAAATAAGATTTAGATTTTTATGTGGCTGATATGTTGTACGTATGTTTTGATTAATGACATGTATGTAAACTCTATATTGTATAATAATAATAATAAAAAAAAGTTGTTACAAACTCCATATAGGTTGTTTCCCGAAATTCAAACACAGAAGCAGACTTAACAGATTCTTTCCTGGTTAGCTATTTTCTGACATCTGCTTACTAATCTAACCATATCTCCTGCATATTAATACCAATTTGAATGCTTCCAGTGGCGAAAAAGTCTTGAGACATATATCTATATTTATTATGTTAAAAATTTATTTTAATTCCCTACAGATTTATCCTAAAAATTCAAACACAGATGCATACCTAACAGATTCTTCCCAAGTTAACCATTTTCTAACCACTTCTTACAAATTGGACAATATCTCCCTCATCTGGACCCCAAATTAAGTAATTCCAGTGGCTAAAATTCCGTAAGGCATAGATCTATATTTTAATGTTAACCATTTATTTTTATTCTTAACTGATTCTTCCCAGAATTTCAAAACTAGAAGCTTCCCTAGTTACTCCGAAATCTAGCTTCCTAACCAAAACTTTCATAAGGTTTTAGTTCATCATTATATTACGTCCTCTTTTATTTTCTTCCTAATTTACATCTAATCATATTCCATCAATTTTTACCACATTCAAATATACAAAATTGTAGCATAAAAATCTTATAATTTTGCCTCCCATAGCCATACCTATGTAGAAGTTTCCACACAAACCGAAATGGTCAAAACATTCATCATATGCAAGATAACATGTAACATGATATAGCAACATCCATGACCAATCAGTGTTGGTATTATGTGTAATTCATACAAAGATGAATACAATGTCAGAACGCAAGTGCACGTATCGTGACCAAGTAATAAAGTGATGAGTGAGTATCGTCCCACGAGGAGTGAACTAAAACTGTTTAGAGACCTTTGCTGTATGAATGCTGTAGCAACGCTAAGTTGTTCACAAAATTGAAATAGACATGGGTTGGCTGATCTTTACTATAACTAGATTGAAAAGTATTAGGGAATAGAAAGGAAACTATATGGGGAGAACTGGGGTTGCTCAGGGTTGTCATGGACCACTACACTCATATATGCTTTGGGTTTTCTGCAGCAATTGTCCTGAGTGCCCAATTCAGTCCTGGATGGAGTCTTCCCAGACTGTCATACCTCACAATTCCAAGGTTCAGACATGCATTCCTGCATCAGTCCTCACCTCCGATTTGTACATGAAGTCCATTATGGGACTAATGGGGTGCCCGTATATCCCTACATGAGGTAACCCATTTTTCATTCAGCTTTTTTCCAGCCTCCATTACCCTTCTAGGTGAATGGTGGCCTTGGTTTTCTTCCTCCAAACTTCCGTTATTAAGGAAAGAAAAACTACAGAATATACAGCTGAATGGTAAACAAAACTGCAGCGACATGTATTGATAATAAAAGTGTGCTTCGGTCCATTACAACCCTTGTGCAACCCCAGCTGGAAACTAGTCAAGCCTCATGGGTGCACTGGTTACAAAAACTCCAGAAACACTGGTGTGCATTCTAAGAGATAAAAACTAAAATACAAAATGCAATTCTTTCTTTTTGATAAAGCAGTAAAACAACAACAGAAAACAAGTTCCCTTCTACACTAGCACACTATCCCCTCATGCTGCACCTTCCGGTGTTAGCAGCACTCTAGGCTATGGTGTTATTTTTCTCCCAGTTCTTTCCTCTTTTTCCCCGGTGGGGCTCTCTTCCATTGGCTACTTTTCGGCCTTTTATAGGCAACCTTCGTGGTCCCAGTAAAGTGCCCTGGATTGCTGCCATACCTTCTGCTCTGCAGCAGGCGCCCTTGTTGTGCAGCTCTTTTTGTTTTTTTTTCTTCCTCTCCACTTTCAGTAGTGGAGGCAATCCTCTACCAGCAGCCTGCAATGTCCCTGCTGCTGTCCCCTAGTCGTTGGTGGCTGCCCCTGCTGCGCAGCTCTGCCACCTGCACCAAATCACACAGAATCATCGTATTGCAGGGGAGAAAGAAAACAGCTTTACCTACTATCACCCGTGGTTTTGCTATCATTGTTGTACATGCTCACTGAAATGCTGTAGCAATGAGGTAACTACGTTATATCTAGAAAAGTCATCCTATTTAATTAAATCAGAGGGTAAAAAGTGCTTAAAACACCAGAAAAATTCAGTAAACAATCATGGGCAACACATAGAAACTATAGTGAAATGCAGTTATCAAATGCCCCCAAACTTAATGGATTGCTTGTCCCCAAGCATCCTACTCTGCTCACTACAAACCTACCACCCAAACTTTTCTCATGTCAGACTCCATAGCTCTGCTGATAGCTATCAACTCTCAGGATTGCTTTTATCTAAAGGATACCATAAATCTTACTCCCAATCACAGCAAACACCTTCTCTGAATTTGTGTGTGTGTGATATGGACAGTTTTGTCTAGGAGTTATTTGGGTCAAAAACAGCCAGAGTTCCTAAGACTTTTATGCTAATATTTCGAGCTTCCTTTCTTAGATCAAGCTGGCATTCATCATAGGTACAGTCAGGACAACAGATATGGGGAAATGGGGCTGCTTACTGAATTTCTTCCTTTATTGTTGTTTTTGGCATGGATCTTATTCTAGTAGAGGTCATTACAGCCTTTTGACGCAAATGCCAACATGTTCAATGCAGGCACCCGGTTACTCAGCCTTATCACCCTTCAACCGCTTCCCACTCATACTCTACATCCCTATTTTACGCAAAAGCACACATGGGTGCATACCCCTGGTTACTAAGGAATTACAGAGCATTGGAGTGTCCACTCTTTGTCCCTGTTTTACACAAGGGCACACATGGGGCTCATGCATACCCTTGGTTACTAAGGAATTACAGAGCATTAGTGTGTCCATATTTTTTTTCTTTATTTTCTACTCCCCTCCCCCAAACTTAAGCCTTTATGCCCCTATGTGTCTGCCTCTTTTATAATTCTACAGGAAGCTCTCAATACTAGCTCTAAGACTAAGGACCACTTTCTGAAAGATCACCAAATTCTCTGCTGGGAAAACTGCCCATGATCCAGTGCTTATAAGAAGAGGGTGTTGTGTGATGGGGTAAGGCTGTAGGTTTCCTATTCTGATTTTTAACAAAGTACCCAATCCTCCTCATGGAGTATCCAAAAACTTTCAGCAGGCTATGCACTTATTCCACCCTCTTTTTTTTTATCAAACAATTATAACTGTATTCAACTTAATCAGAATCAGTGATTACTAAGATAGACTTATTCAACACAGGTAGACAAAAACACAAGTGGATAGCAACATAAACAATCACTTAGATAAGCAGCACAGCTAACTATGTGATATGCTCCAGCAATACTACAGCAATGAATCAAAACACTAGAGTAATATGCTCCAGCAATACTATTCCCAGCAGACATTATACATTATATCACACACCCCCCCAAACTTAAATTGAGCAGTGTCCTCACTGCTGATGCAATGGCCAGAAAACAAAATACACCCACAAACAGAAACAGAAACAAAGGAATTCTAAATACAGCAGAGAAGGAATAAGGGTTGAGGGAACTTTCCTGAGGGTGCTTGCAGGTATGCTGCAGCACCCTAGGGTCATTGACCCCCAGAAGATCTTGATGAACTTCTGAGCCCACTCCTCCTTTGTGTTGATTTTTGTGGGGCCTTTCCTTTGCGCAATACTGCTGCCTTTTTGGCAATGGGCTCATCGTCATCAGAGGACGCAGTTTCTTCCGGTGGCTGGTGGGGTTCCGGATAGGGCTCCTTGGTGGAGGAGGATCCTTCAGAGGCCTTGGGTTGCTCTGCTTGTGCTTCTGGTGCTAGGGCTAACTCCTCAAAGGTGGCATGGAGCAGGGCAGTTGGAAATTTTGGGAATGGGAAGAACTGCTTAAAATTTTGCTCCAAAGTGGTGTGGAGGGTGAAGTCCATCTTATGTGCATATCGCTAGAAGGTTTGTTGGTGCTGCAACAACTGTGCTTGCTGTCTGAGGAGGGTGGATTGTTGCTGCAATAGATGCTGAATGGCTTTGTCAGCTGGCTAAGTGGCAGAGGAGGAAGCAGATGGGCCAGCAGTTGGTGGGGGGTCTTGAGAGGCAACTGGTGGGTGCGAGGATACTTTCTCCAGAACAATGCGAGCAATGGTGGTAGGGGTGATGGGAGTGGTGTCCTTAAAGACCTCTTTGTCAATGGAGACTGGTACTCCATGATTCTTGCACAGGGTGGTGATGAGGGAAGGAAAGAGTAGGCTTTCCTTCTTTCGGCCGGCACATGCTTGGATTTAGCCACTTATAATGCGGCCAACGTTAAGTGGCCTGCCGAGGATGAGTGCATCCACCATTGCTACTCTTTCTCTGCTCACAGTCTGCCCGTGGGTGGACGGTAGAAGACGGGTCTTGAGAAAATGGTACCAAACCTTTGCTGCCGGCACCAAGGAGATTCGATTTACAGTGGTGGAGCCCTGGGGAGATTTATCCTAGGCTGTGCCAGGAAGGCACACCCGGGTGAGCATTGCTTCCCAGTCTTCATCCCGCAGACTCTGCAGATAGTCCTCATAGTTGTCCTCCTCGTCAGGAAAATTATAGACCCTGTTGATTGCAGTTTGGTCAAAATGTACCTTCGTTTCCCGAACTCTCACCCATTTGTCAGTTTCTGGTGAGAAGTTCGCATAGAACTCCCGAACCAGTGGAATGAGGGCCGGTTGTGGATGGCTTGCAAAATTTTCCCAAGCCCTTTGCTTTACCACCGTGCCAACGTACATTGGCATTCCTAAATCGCTAGCGGAGGTGAAGGTGAATCCTTTCTCGGCGCAGAAGTTTCTGGGCACGATTTCGTCGTCGTGCCTCTTCCGGTTTTCTTCAGAGGTGAATTTCTTCACCTTGCTCGCCTTCCTAGCCACTGTCTTGATTCTCTGCATTTTTGGTTCGAGGGGTTGGAGGTTGGGGTTTTCTGGGTCGAAGGAGGTGAGAGGGTTGCAGGTCTTGAGAACTCGGAGAGGTGCAATGAGAAGGGAAGCTGTAGAGGTGAAAACGTGGGTGTCTAAACTCGGGAAAGAAGTGGGTTGGAAGCTGCAGAGGTTTAAAGACCGTAGATGTCTTATGGCCTTCTGTCAGTTTTCTCGCCCACCATTTTTTTTTAACTGCCGAAGTATAGCAGAGGGGAACCCTTGGCTTAGAGCTGACTGTGTTGTAGCAAAATTAGGTTGCCTAGGACTCGTGCTACAGCAGAAAGTGCTCGTTATTCATCTTGCTGTAGCAAAGCAGGGACTATCCTTAATTACAAGGTTGCTGCAACAAAACAAAAACTGGTCCTGCAACTGCTTGCTTCCTAACCTGCGTAACAACCACAAAAGCTATCAGCCTCATGATATAAACTATCTTAAAACTATTAACTTAAATAATAACAAATTTGAACATGGGTTGCCTCCTATGAGCGCTTGTTTTAGAGTCTTCAGCCTGACTTCCCTTCTGTTCAATCCTCTTGCAGCTGAATGGAAGTGTGCTGTCTATCCACATCACCCCCCAGATAATGCTTGCATCTTTGCCCATTAACCCTGATTGTCCTCCCTTCTTTCTCTTCTTCCAATTTAATAGTCCCAAATGGGAAGGCCTTGCTTATGCGAAAGGGTCCAGACCATCGTGATTTCAACTTCCTAGGAAACAAGGTTAGCCTGGAGTTGTACAGTAGTACTCTCTGTCCCACTTTGAAGTTTCTGGGTTGTATCTTCTTGTCATGCCATTGCTTTGCTTTCTCCTTGTTTAGTTTGGCATTTTCATAGGCCTGCCCCCGAAATTCGTCCAGCTCATTTAGCTGCAGCATTCTCTTCTCACCCGCAGCATCCAGGTTCCAGTTTAGCTTCTTCACTGTCCAATATGCTCGATGTTCCAGCTCCACTGGTAGATGGCAAGCCTTCCCAAATACCAACCTGTAAGGTGTCATGCCCAGAGGTGTCTTATAAGCTGTTCTATATGCCCAAAGGGCATCATCCAACCTTGAGGACCAATCCTTCCTCGAAGGACCTACTGTTTTCTCCAGGATTCTTTTGATCTCTCAGTTGGAGACTTCAGCCTAGCCACTTGTTTGTGGGTGATAAGGGGTTGCTACCTTGTGTCTGACTCCATATTTGGCAAGTAGTGCCTTGAACTGCCTATTACAGAAATGGGTCCCTCCATCACTGATGATGGCTCTGGGGGTTCCAAACCTTGTAAAGATATTCCTCTTCAGGAATCTGGTCACGACTCTGGCGTCATTGGTCTGGGATGCACTGGCTTCCACCCACTTTGAGACATAGTCTACAGCTACAAGGATGTATTGGTTGCCAAAGCTGGAGGGAAATGGTCCCATAAAATCTATGCCCTAGACATCAAATAATTCCACCTCTAGGATGTTGTTCAGTGGCATTTCATGCTTGCAAGATATATTCCCTGTTCTCTGGCACCGGTCACATTGCCTTGCATAAGAGTGGGAGTCCTTGAATAAGGAGGGCCAATAGAAACCTGCCTGTAGCACTTTGTTTGCGGTCCTAACTCCTCCAAAATGACCTCCATAAGGGGAAGCATGGCATTACTGCAAGATTTGCTCCATCTCTTCGCTGGGTATGCATCTCTTTATCATTTGATCAGCACACTGCTTGTAAAGATAGGGTTCATCCCAGTAGTATGAGTTGACTTTGTGCAAAAAAAATTTCTTCTGCTGCCACGTCAGGTCTAGTGGGAGCATTCCACTCACAAGGTAGTTTACATAGTCAGCATACCATGGCACATCACCTTGGGACAGGAGATAGAGTTGCTCATCTGGGAATCTTTCATTAATGTCCTCTACTCCAGAGCTGTGCTCTTCCAACCTGGAGAGATGGTCTGCCACTTGGTTTTCAGTCCCCTTCCTGTCTCTGATCTCTAAATCAAACTCTTGAAGCAAAAGCACCCACCGAATAAGCCTTGGTTTGGAATCTTTCTTTCTAACCAGGTGTTTGATGGCAGAGTGGTCTGTGTGCACTATCACCTTTGCTCCTACCAAGTATGCTTTGAATTTCTCAAAGGCAAACACTACAGCATGCAGTTCCTTCTCTGTCACGGTGTAGTTTAGCTGGGCACCTTGCAGCATTTTGCTAGCATAGTAAATGGAGTGAAACAGCTTGTTTCTGCGCTGCTCGAGGACAGCTCCCAATGCTGTTTCACTAGCATCACACATCAGCTCAAATGGAGAGGTCCAGTCTGGTGCCACAATAACCGGAGCTGTACTCAATTTTTGTTTGAGGTCACAGAATGCTGTCATCCAGCTCTCATCAAAACAAAAGGTTTTGTCCTTCTCTAGCAAGCTGCATAACGGTTTGGCAACCTTAGAGAAGTCCTTAATGAACCTCCTATAAAATCCTGCATGTCCCAAGAAGCTTCGAATGCCCTTGACTGAGGTGGGAGGAGGCAGTTTCTCAATAATTTCTACCTTGGCCTTATCCACCTCAAGTCCCTTCTGAGATACCTTATGCCCCAACACAATTCCTTCCTTTACCATAAACTAGCACTTTTCCCAATTTAGCACCAAGTTTGTTTCCTCACACCTTTGCAAGACTTTGGCAAGGTTTCCCAAGCATAGGTCAAAGAAGTCCCCAAAGACTGAGAAGTCATCCATGAAGATTTCCACAAACTGCTCAGCCATTTCTGTGAATATTTCCATCATGCATTGCTGGAACGTTGCTGGAGCATTGCACAGCCCAAATGGCATCCTTCGAAATGCAAAGGTACCATAAGGACATGTGAATGTGGTCTTATGCTGATCTTCTGGTGCTATAGCAATCTAGTTATACCCTGAGTACCCATCCAGGAAGTAATAATATTCCCTTCTAGCAAGTCTATCTAACATTTGATCAATAAATGGCAGAGGGAAGTGATCCTTCCTAGTGCTCTTATTCAGCTTCCTATAGTCCACGCAAATCCTCCAACCGGTTATAACCTTATTGGGGATGAGCTCATTGCTTTCAGTTTCCACCACAGTCATGCCTCCTTTCTTGGGAACACACTGGACCGGACTCACCCAGGAGCTATCTGATATGGGGTATATGATTCCAGCATCCAGCCATTTGATGATTTCCTTTTTCACCACCTCCTTCATTATTGGGTTAAGCCTTCGCTGGGGTTCTATAGACCCTTTTTCGTTGCTTTCCAAGAGGATCTTATGCATGCAGAATGAGAGGCTGATTCCCTTAATGTCAGCAAGTGTCCAGCCAATGGCCCTTCTGAATTTCTTCAACGTCAGGACCAATTTCTCTTCCTGTTCCTCTGTCAGAAGTGCTAAGATAACCACAGGAAGAGTGGTTGTTTCTCCTAAATATGCATACTTAAGGTGTGCTGGCAGGGGCCTCATCTCCAAGGCTAGTGGTTCTTCTACTGATGCTTTCAGTAGCCTAGAATCTGGCGTGGTCTCATATAACGGCTCTTTTATCGACTCCTGCCTCCTAAAGCCTTGTCTGACATCAGTCCAGGCCCATTCCTTCTCATATTCTCCTTTAGAATCTGAGTGGTCTGTCTATGGTGCTGGTGGTGGCTCCTTGCAGTATTTTTCCAGTTGTTCTGATGCTAATGTGTGTATCATAGACACCACTGCACATTCCTCTTCTTCTCTGGCAAACTTCATGGTCTGGAGCACATTTAATGTAACCTGCTCATCCTGGACTCTCATGGTTAATTCACCTTTCTGAACATCAATGAGTGTCCAGCCAGTTGCTAGGAACGGTCTTCCTAATATAATGGGGACTTCTGCATCAGCTTCATAATCCAGAATGATAAAATCTACTGGGAAGATGAACTTATCCACCTTAACCAGGACATCTTCTATTTTTCCCTCTAGGTGGGCAATGGATCTGTCTGCCAATTGCAGTGTGACTGTGGTAGGCCTAGCTTCTCCAATTCCTAGCTTTTTAAAGATAGCCATTGGCATAAGGTTGATGCTTGCTCCTAAACCACACAGTGCCTTGCCAAAATACTGGTTCCCGATTGAACAAGGTATGGTGAAACTGCCCGGATCCTTAAGTTTGGGTGGCAACTTATTTTGCAGCACAACACTACATTCTCTTGTGAGGGCAACAGTCTCAAATTCACCAAATCTCCTCTTCTTGGTCCGGATGTCCTTCATGAACTTCACATAATTGGGCATCTGCTCCAGTGCTTCCACCAGAGGAATGTTGATGTGGAGCTATTTCAGGACATCTAAGAACCTTCTAAATTGTTGGTCATTCTGCTGCTTCTGAAATCTTTGAGGGAAAGGAGGGGTAGCTTGGTTTGCTGCATGCTTTGCTGCGGCCAAGTTGCCGACTTTTACTGTGACATAGCTGCAGCATTTCCTCCAGAGATGGTTTCCTCCTTGCTTATCTCCTCCTCTTGCTTCTTCTTATCTTTATTGTTCTCGAAGGGTACAATGGAGTCTGTCTGGTCTTGCCCTCTTGTTTTTTGTGTTTCCACCATCTTCCCACTCCTCAGGGCTATAGCCTTGCAATGCTTTTTCCCTTCTCTCCTAGGGACTTCAGTATTACTAGGAAGTGTCCCTGGGGGTCTGCTTTTTAGTTCATTGGCAAGCTGTCCCACTTGAGTTTCCATATTCCTCAGTGAGGCTGCTTGACTCTGGATTAGAGCATCATTTCTTGCCATATATTCCTTCAGCAAGGATTCCAGTGAAGTGGGGGCTTCTTGAGGCTGTTGTCTTTGCTGCTGGAAACCTGGTGGTCCCTGTGGTCTTTGTGGGGCAGAGTTGCTCCCTTGTCCTGCACCATAGTTTCTCCAGGAGAAGTTGGGGTGTTGCCTCCATCCTGGGTTATATGTGTTGGAGTAAGGGTTGTTATTGCGATTCATATTACCCACAAAGCACATTGATTCTGGGTTTGAGGGACAAGCTTCAAATAGATGTGGTCCATTGCATAGTACATAAGATGTTCCAGTTTCCTGAACTGTATTGGCTGCTTGAGGGCGGGTAACTTGCTGGCTCTTCTAACATTAACTAGTGAGGCTAGCTGGGCTGTGAGAGAAGTCACTTCACTCACTTCGTGCATGCCTTCTGCTTTCTTTCCAGTTGAAACTCTGTCCATTGGCCATTGATAGTTGTTACTGGCCATTCTTTCAAGCAACTCATATGCTTCATTATGTGTTTTGGACAAGAGTGCCCTATTAGCTGCTGCATCCACTATGGTCCGAGTTTGGGCATTGAGGCCATTATAAAAGGTCTCCATCTGAATGCAGTAAGGAATTCCATGATGTAGGCATCTCCGTAATAGCTCTTTATACCTCTCCCAGGTCTCATACAAAGATTCACCTTCTAATTGCTGGAAAGAGGTGATGTCATTTCTCAACCTGGCATTCTTAGTGGGCGGAAAGTATTTCAGCAGAAATTTTTTTGCCAAATCACTCCAGTTAGCGATAGAGTCAGGTGGCAGAGAGTTCAACCAGGTCTCTTCCTCGGTCTCTTACTGAATAAGGGAACAGCTTTAGCCTGAGCACCTCTTCCGTTACCCCATTCATTTTGAAAGCATCCGTGACTTCCATGAACACTCTTAAATGAAGGTGAAGGTCTTCAGTGGGCATGCCACTGAATTGCCTAGCAGTTTGCAGCATCTGGAACATTACTGGTTTAAGCTCAAAATGTAGAGCCTCAATTTCTGGTCTCACAATGCTCGGGTTCAACCCATTCAGATTTAGTTGAACATAAGCATTTAAGACCCTATTTTTGTTGTCCATGTTGTCTGCTCCATTTTGATTAGCCATCTCTGCCTGCTGCTGGTGTGTTAGCTATCCTCTTCTTCTTCTCAGAAGTGTTCTTTCTATCTCTGGATCAAGGGGCAGAAGCTCTCTATCAGCCCTGCTCATGCACTGTGTTACCTGCTCAACAAGACACCAGAGTAAAAGCAAAACAATCCTTCACACAGTGGGGTATCTAAAAACAATTTTTAAAGTTTACACTCCCCGGCAACAGCGCCAAAAACTTGTTGGTATTATGTGTAATTCATACAAAGATGAATACAATGTTAGAACACAAGTTCACGTATCGTGACCAAGTAATAAAGTGATGAGTGAGTATCGTCCCACGAGGAGTGAACTAAAACTGTTTAGAGACCTTTGCTATATGAATGCTGTAGCAACGCTAAGTTGTTCACAAAATTGAAATAGACATGGGTTTGCTGATCTTTACTGTAACTAGACTGAAAAGTATTAGGGAATAGAAAGGAAACTATATGGGGAGAACTGGGGTTGCTCAGGGTTGTCATGGACCATTGCACTCATATATGCTCTGGGCTTTGCTGCAGCAATTGACCTGAGTGCCCAATTCAGTCCTGGATGGAGTCTTCCCAGACTGCCATACCTCACAATTCCAAGGTTCAGACATGCATTCTTCCATCAGTCCTCAACTCCGATTTGCACATGAAGTCCATTATGAGACTAATGGGGTGCCCGTATATCCCTACATGAGGTAACCCCTTCTTCATTCAGCTTTTTTTCTAGCCTCCATTACCCTTCCAGGTGAATGGTGGCCTTAGTTTTCTTCCTCCAAACTTTCGTTATTAAGGAAAGAAAAACTACAGAATATACAGCTGAATGGTAAACAAAACTGCAGCGACATGTATTGATAATAAAAGTGTGCTTCGGTCCATTACAACCCTTGTGCAACCCCAGCTGGAAACTAGCCAAGCCTCATGGGTGCACTGGTTACAAAAACTCCAGAAACACTGGTGTGCATTCTAAGAAATAAAAACTAAAATACAAAATGCAATTCTTTCTTTTTGATAAAGCAGTAAAACAACAACAGAAAACAAGTTCCCTTCTACACTAGCACACTATCCCCTCATGCTGCACCTTCCGGTGTTAGCAGCACTCTAGGCTATGGTGTTATTTTTCTCCCAGTTCTTTCCTCTTTTTCCCCGGCGGGGCTCTCTTCCATTGGCTGCTTTTCGGCCTTTTATAGGCAACCTTCGTGGTCCCAGTAAAGTGCCCTGGACTGCTGCCATACCTTCTGCTCTGCAGCAGGCGCCCTTGTTGTGCAGCTCTTTTTGTTTTTTTTTCTTCCTCTCCACTTTCAGTAGTGGAGGCAGTCCTGTACAAGCAGCCTGCAATGTCCCTGCTGCTGTCCCCTACTCACTGGTGGTTGCCCCTGCTGTGCAGCTCTGCCACCTGCACCAAATCACACAGAATCATCATATTGCAGGGGAGAGAGAAAACAGCTTTACCCACTATCACCCGTGGTTTTGCTATCATTGTTGTACATGCTCACTGAAATGCTGCAGTAATGACGTAGCTACGCTATATCCAGAAAAGTCATCCTATTCAATTAAATTAGAGGGTAAAAAGTGCTTAAAACACCAGAAAAATTCAGTAAACAATCAGGGGCAACGCATAGAAACTATAGTGAAATGCAGTTATCAATCAGCAAAGTAGAAATTTTCATCAAAGTTCTAGGATAAAATTCCCATATAAATGTTATAAATTTCAAATATTTTTTTCAAAAAGAGATATTGTTAAACCTACCTAAAGATCTCCCTAGCTCACTTAGTGAATTCTTTTTCTTATTTCCTCTTGAAAGAAGTAGCAGGATTCCTCCCTTCCCTTAGTTTTCTAGCAACTTAAATAAGAGAAAGAGGGTAATTTTTGAACCTCAAGGATGACGAGAAAAGATGGATTCAAGTGGAGATTAGGCTAACTTACCTTTAATACTTAATGCTCTAGACTTCTCATTCTTCATCCTTCCTTTCTTCTCCTCTCTTTCTCTCTTTTCCGCACTCTACCTTCCTTCTATTTTTCCTCTCCCTCACTTGTAAAAAATATTAATGTTACAAGGGTTGATTTTGCTTAAATAAAATATCACGTGGTTCAACTTTCATGATCATGGGTATACCTTATCACAATTAGGATGCACTTGGTTGTCCTTTCGGGAAAGACAACTCATGTTCTTTTCTTCCTCTCCCTTAGTCAAGATATGCATTGCAATAAGAGGTTTGTATTTTGAAAATCATGATAAAATGTTCTTAAGACAAGGGACAAGGTCCCTTTGATTTAGGGATTCATTTCCTTTTTCTTTTGTCTAACTCAAGTATGATAGGTTTTCTTTTCTAGGTAGAAAATTTTTAGCCCTTGAATCTCCCTTACTTGGCTGAAATTATTTATGTAGAATAAGGATATTTTCGTCATAATGCTATGTATTATTACCTACTTGTTGAAATTATGAATATAGGATATAGATGTTTTGTCCTAATGTAATGTGTCCTAATCTTGATTATTATTATACTACTATTTTCTTACATGATTCTTATTTTTTCTTCTTAGATTTGAGCTCATTCTTACCCATTTCCTTTACTTTGGCTGAAATTCTACCTTTCATGAAGGGCTTGGTCACATTTTCATATTTTTGGGCTATCGGTTTAACTTCTATATCCTAGTCCAAGTATGTTTTATTTCTTGCTTGGGCTATCCTATTGGATTGCTAGAAATTCATGTGAAGTGGAAAAACTCTATATGAAGTATCCATAGTTGAAAGCCCAATTTATGGGTTGAGATGTTAAACTTAGTAACTCTAACTCTTGAATTTGGAAAAATTACCCGAATCCAATCTTCTTGAAATTTTAAGACCTTTACTTACTTCACAAAAATTTATCTTCCTTTCCCAAGAATTTCGCCTTTCTATAGTATGTTATTTCTAATTTTTCCTATTTGGTTTTTTCTCTTTACCTATTCCTTTAATGTTAGAAATATTTTCTATGCTTACACATAAGGTGAAGAAATTCTAAGGATTATATTTCCTTAGATATCTAAATATTGTCTTATAAATTTTATTTCCTTAATTAAATATTTATGTACCTTTATTAATAAAAGATATGAAATTAGGGATGTTACATTAAATATTTCTGTACCTTTACTAATAAATGAAACAAAATTAGGGATGTTACAAAGGACCTTCACAGCCTCCAACACGGCTAGGTTGTGCTTGGTCTACCTGGCACACGGCTTGGCCATGTTCTATGTGAGATATGAAGCACGACCGTGCTTTGTGTAATGTCTGGGTTTTTTTTTCTTTCATTACGCATTTTAAAATTCGCCATATGTAAAAACACAATATATATATATATATATATATATATATATATATATATATATATATATATATATATATTTATTTATACAAACCTCATGCATGTTATAATTATACAATACAACATTTCAAAACACAATATACATGTTTACATATATATTACAAACCTCACACAGGTTACATTTATACAATACAACATTTCAGTATATAAATAAGAGTCTTTATACAGCACTTCACCCTTGAAATACAAAGGGTGACGAGGTGGTGCTAACATCTAGATCTCCATCAGTAACACCCTTTTGCGTCGCATCTCATTTCTTTTTATCTGAACATAACACCACAATAATAGGGAGAACAAAGGTTCCCAGTAGACTTAAGATAAATAAAATATGATGAGAAAACATGAGTTATGTTCAGCTGTATAAGCTACAGAGAAATATCAATATTTTGAGATAAAATCGTAAATTTTTGTTTATGCATAATTATCATATTACATAAGCACTAAAAATCTATTATTATTTTTTATAATATCACGACTTTTTATTTACTCATTTGCTATATGCATAGTGACCGATCGACTACAGTCACAATAAGTGATCAGGGAATGTGAGTACATCACCCAACTGCCTCCTCACATTACCACTGTCAACCGGTTGGAGCGGCCCTCCCCCAACTCAGTTAGGCTAATAGGGCGTCCCCTACTCGGTACTGTATCAATCCATACAACCCGTCGATATTCATCCATACATATAAGTACATATATATTAATGCATATTCATCAAATAGAATGTAAACTTATCAAGCAACTCGTCATAAGCTTTACGCTTGCCATAATTATCAAGCAACTCGCCATGAGCTTTACGCTTGCCATTCAATTTCATTCATAATATGATGCATCATTTTTATACCAAATGGTTAATAATCATTTTAAAAGTATTTTTCTTGAAAATATGTTTCCTAAAAATATTACATCAAACAAGATTATTTTTAGGCATAAAACAGTGAAAAGTATGATAATCCAGCTCCCAACACGGCCTGGCCATGTGCAAAAAACGGCCATGCTTGAAAACCACTTTAAACATTCTTAAAAACAGCCCCGAACACGGCCTGCCCGTGTTAAAGCAACCCAGAACACGGCCTGCCCGTGTTTTGTGACCTTCCTTCACTTATTCAATCACATCTCCCTCATACAAACTTCGATTGAGGTGATTTAAAATCCTATAAAACACTAATACAATTATCTACAACTTTTGTGTTTATAATTTCTTCAGATTCTTTACGGATTATTCCGAACAAATTAAAACAAAAAACACTTATTTTTACTATCTTGAATTTTGACCTCTACTCAATTAACCAGCCATATCTCACTCATATGAACTCCAAATTAAGTAATTCCAAAGCCTATAGATCCGTAAGACATATATGTACAATTCATATGTTGTCTGTTGCTTTATAATCCTTACCGAATGTTCTCAGAATTTCAAAAATAGTAGCTCCTTAATTATTCCAAAATTCAGCTTAATTTATCTTTTTCTTTGAATTTTCTTTTACATAATTCCATGCACCCATATGCATGTCTAAGCATCCAAAATATAATTTCACATAATTTTCTAGACCACATGCTACTCAAAATGACATTTAAACAAATCTAAAAGCTTATATATCATTTTTACAAAATTGATTAGAAGATGTTAAACCTACCTCAAATTCCTTTAAACCGGCGCTTGATTCCTCTTTCCTCTTCCTTCTTCTTCTTCTTCCTCTTTCTCTTCTTCTTCTTTCTTCTTTCTCTTCTTCTTCTTTCTTCTTTCCCTTCTTCTTCTTCCCCTTTTCTCTTCTTCCCCTTTCTTTTTCTCCTTTTCTTTTTCTTGTCTTTTCTTTTTCTCCTTTTCTTTTCTTCTCTTTTCCCCTCCGTCACTTCCCCCTTCTCCTTCTTATCTTCTATTATTTAATTTCATTTTATTTTTTTCCCTTCTTACCCCCTACCTACCACCTCCTTTTCTCCCAAATGCCCTTGCCATCATCCATAATTACTCTAATGCCATCCCTTTATTTTTTTCCCTCTTACCCTCTACCTACCACCTCCTTATCTCCAAAATACCCTTGCCACCATCCATAATTACACTAATGCCATCCCCTTATTTTCTATAAATTAAATGCCATTTTAACCATTCTTACTATCTTATTTTGACTTAAGTAAAATAATTTAATCATCTCATGAGATCCAAAATCCGTTCTCCTCTCTGAAAGAAATAAATTTCAATTAGTAACATAAGAAAAAATCAGGGATG
Source organism: Gleditsia sinensis (assembly GCA_037074535.1). NCBI lineage: Eukaryota > Viridiplantae > Streptophyta > Magnoliopsida > Fabales > Fabaceae > Gleditsia > Gleditsia sinensis. Next base: position 25,269,473 of record CM073465.1, read on the forward strand.
TTACAGTTCTCCCCCCTAAAAAGAATTTTGTCCTCAAAATTTAAGGTTTACCTGTCTTCAAACAGTTGTGGATACTTCTGTCTCATGTCATCTTCCCTTTCCCATGTGGCTTCTTCCATTGTTAAACTCTCCCAACCTACCTTCACCAATGGAATGGTTTTATTTCTTAACTGTTTCACGTCTTTATCCAGAATTACTATCGGCCTCGGTCGGTAGGTTAGATTCTCGTCTACAGCTATTATTTCTTCTTGAATTATGTGTGACGAATCTGGTAGATACTTTCAAAGTTGAGAAACATGGAACACATCATGCAGATTTGACAAATGCAGAGGAAGTGCAATCTGATACGCCGATGACCCTATCCTTTTCAGAATTTGATAAGGTCCTAAATATTTCGGACTCAATTTCTTAATTTTCATTGCTCGGCCAATTCTGGTAGTAGGAGAAATTTTTAAGAACACATGCTCACCTTCTTGGAATTGTATCGGTCTCCTTCTCCTATCGAAATAGCTCTTTTGTCGACTCTGAGCTGTTTGCATTTTATCTCGAATTATCTGTATTTGCTCAGAAGTATGTTGCACTAACTCGGGCCCCAATAACCTTTTCTCCCCCACTTCATTCCAACATAATGGAAATTTACATCTCCTACCATACAAAGCTTCATATGGTGCCATTCCGATACTAGAATGATAACTGTTATTATACGCAAACTCAGCCAGTGATAGATATCCATCCCATCCTTTTCCTTGCTCTAGCACGCACGCTCTTAGCATATCCTCTAGAGTCTGTATAGTTGTCTCCGTTTGACCATCTGTTTGAGGATGATATGCAGTACTAAAACACAAACGAGTACCAAAAGCTTCTTGTAGTGGTCTCCAAAATCTGGAAGTAAATCGAGGATCTCGATCTGAAATGATACTATTAGGAATTCCATGCAACCGTACAATTTCCTTCATACACAATTGGGCCAATTTATTCAATGAGTAGTTTTTCTTAATGGGTAAAAAGTGCGCAGATTTCATCAGTCTATCAACTATTACCCATATCGCATCATACCATGTCTGAGTCTTAGGTAATCCAACAATCAAATCCATAGATATACTATCCCACTTCCACTCAGGGATTTCTAAAGGTTGTAACATCCCAGAAGGTTTTTGATGTTCTATCTTCACCTTTTGACAAACCAGACACTTAGACACATATTCAGCAATGTCTCTCTTCATTCCTGGCCACCAGTATAATCTTTTCAAATCTTGATACATTTTTGTAGATCCTGGATGGATTGTATACTTACTTTGATGGGCTTCTTCTAGAATCTTAGCCTTCAAATTCTCTCCTTGTGGTATACATGTTCTGCCCTGGTACATAATAATTCTATCCTCTGACATTGCAAAGTCAGGCTGATCTCTTCGATTTTGTAAAAATTGATCATGTGTCTGTGCTTGTTTAATCTGAGTCTTCAAGTCACTTTCAATTCTTAATTCATTAACAATCAAACTACCAGGAACAGTCATAACTGATAATTTCAAATTTCTGAATTCCTTAATTAACTCCATTTCTTTTATAAGTATTTGACTTAAATGGAACAATTTCCAGCTCAACGCATCAGCTACTACATTTTCCTTCCCTGGGTGATACTTTAATTCAAATTTGTAATCATTAATGAATTCTATCCACCTTCTTTGCCTTATATTCAATTCTTTTTGGTCAAAGAGATACTTTAAACACTTGTGGTCACTGTATATTTCAAATACAGCTCTATATAAGTAGTGTCTCCACATCTTCAGGGCAAAAACTATTGTAACCAACTCTAAATCATGAGTAGGATAGTTCTCCTCATGCGGCCTCAATTGTCGAGACGCATAAGCAACTACTCTACTTTCTTGCATCAAAACACAACCTAAACCTTTCTTGGAAGCATCCGTATAGACTACAAAGCATCCAGAAGGGTTAGGAACAACTAGCATAGGTGGAGAAGTCAATTTGACTTTAAGCTCTTGGAAACTATTGTCGCATTCTTCAGTCCAATTAAAGAGACTCCCTTTCCTGGTCAATCGAGTCAAAGGCAAAGCTTTTTGAGAGAATCCCTGTATAAACCGTATGTAATATCCTGCTAAACCCAAGAAACATCTAATTTCAGTCACAGTTTTAGGTCTCTCCCATTTGAGCACTACTTCAGTTTTACTGGGATCCACCGACACACCATCTTTAGAAATTACGTGACCCAAAAACTTCACTTCTTCCAGCCAAAATTCACATTTTTCCAACTTAGCAAAAAGTTTCTTTTCCTTCAAGACCTGAAGTACTAATCGGAGATGCTGGTTGTGTTCTTCCTCACTCTTAGAGTAGATTAAAATATCATCTATGAACACTACTACGAATTGATCCAAGTAGGGTCTAAAAATGCGATTCATATAATCCATAAAGACTACAGGTGCATTTGTGACTCTAAAAGGCATGACTAAAAATTCGTAGTGTCCATATCAAGTTCTGAAAGCTATTTTTGGAATGTCTTCTTCTTTAACTCCGATCTAATGATATCCTGACCTCAAGTCTGTCTTAGAGAAAATACTAGCTCCCTTTAATTGATCTAATAGATCGTCTATTCTAGGCAACAGATACTTATTCTTAATAGTCGCCTTATTCAATTGCCTGTAATCAATACACAATCTCAAACTGCTATCTTTCTTCTTTACAAACAATATAGGCGCTCCCCAAGGTGATACGCTAGGTCTGATAAAATTCTTTTCTAATAGCTCTTCGATCTGCTTCTTCAGCTCTTGTAGTTCCACAGGAGACATTCTATAGGGAGTGATAAAAATAGGCCTCGCCTCTGGTGCTAGATCGATGGAAAATTCCATTTCTCTCCTAGGTGGAGGTTCAGAAATTTCAGAGGGAAAAATCTCTGGAAATGCACGGACTACTAGAATCTCAAGCAGTTCCCGTTTCATACTCGGGTTGATGGTATACAAGAAAACACATTTCAAATCCGCATCCCTCATCTCCTTATAGAGTCGGTGAGCACTAATAATGCTATACTTTTGGTCCTCCGGTGGGTCTAAGAGAAACTCAAAAGTCTTATTACAGTAATCCAGCATGACTCGGTTCTGACTTAACCAATCCATACCCAAGATGACATCTACAATGTCTAGAGGTAGACAGATCAGATCCACTACAAAGGATCTGTCATTCAATACAATGGGACAATTCAAACACACTGAGGAGGTAATTATTTTTCCTCCTGTAGGTGTCACCACCGCTAACTCGTATGGTAACTCTGCAATAGAGTGTTGTAATTTTCCCACACATTTTATTGCTATGAAAGAATGGCTCGCGCCAGAATCAAACAATACATTCAGAGACAAATTGTTGATACAACACGTACCTTGCATCAAATCAGGAGCTGTCTTTGCTTCAGCACTGCTCAAGGTGAAAACTCTTCCTGTTGTTTGTTGAGTTCGTACAATACCTTTCGCTCTTCCCAGTGGACAAGATCGTGCTATGTGCCCCTTCTGTCCACATTGGTAGTAAGTAACTGGATCAAAATAACATGGATTATTCCTAGGGAATTTCCCGCATTTTCCACACTGACCCGTTGCTGGATTTTTTAGAAAAGGTCTGGGTTCCACAGTTGCTGGTTGTTTACCTCTCATAATATTCTTCCCTCTGGTATTTCTATCCATAACTGGGAACTCTCTCTTCCACTTCCACTGAGTTCGCCTCTCCTTTTCATCCTCGATTGCTTTTAGACTTGTCACCAGCATTCGACATTTATTTACCAACGAGGCATATTCCCGAATCTCTAATGCCACCACAACATTTCTAAGCTCCGAGTTCAGTTCTGATTCAAACTTCACTGCCTTCCAAGCTTCATCTCGATTATTCTTCAAAGTACTTGAGAACTTAGACAGTTCTTCAAAATTGGTAATATAGTGCTTAATGGTCTCATTTCCTTGTCTAAGCTCTAGAAACTCAATCTCTTTCTCAGCTCTCACATTACTGGAAAAATATTTGTTCAGAAAAGTCTCTCAGAACAAGTGCCATGTAATTTCCCTGTCTTGACGTACCAGTAACTCTTTAGCTCCTCTCCACCAGTATTCGGCTTCTTCCTTCAGCATATATGTTCCAAAATTGACCTTCTGCTCATCAGAACAATTTAGAACTTCAAAAATCTTCTCGAGTTCTGTCAGCCATGTCTCAGCAACTATTGGGTCATATGCACCCACAAAAGACAAAGGCCGCATTCCTATAAATTCAGACCATCCATTACCATTTCCATTTCTATTCCCATTACGATTTCTTTCATCTCCTCTAACCTCGTCATTATTATTAATATTCTGAAGATGCTGCAGAATCTGATTCGTAGCAGCTGCATGAGCTTGAATAGCTGCAGCTATGTTATTTAAGGTAGCATCTGCGCTGCCTAGCAGATCCCTTCTTGGTGGTGCCATAACTCACTGTATTACTAAAACAAAATATTAGTCACTATTGAGGTGATCAAGCTCAACAGCAGTTCAAAATTTTACAGTAGTTATCACATTACACAATATTATAAATAGGAAATACTAGTACTTTCCTACTGTATTTATCCGCTACCATACACAACGTTTCCACATAACTATTCAAGACTCCTTTACGTCAATCTAGTTGACCACCCACCCCATGGTCGCCTAAGATCGACCGCTCTGATACCAACTTTGTAACGTCCGGGGTTTTTTTTTTCTTTCATTACGCATGTTAAAATTCGCCATATGTAAAAACACAATATATATATATATATATATATATATATATATATATATATATATTTATTTATTTATTACAAACTTCATACATGTTATAATTATACAATACAATATTTCAAAACACAATATACATGTTTACATATATATTACAAACCTCACACAGGTTACATTTATACAATACAACATTTCAGTACATAAATAAGAGTCTTTATACAGCACTTCACAACTGAAATACAAAGGGTGACGAGGTGGTGCTGACATCTAGATCTCCATTAGTAACACCCTTTTGTGTCGCATCTCATTTCTTTTTATCTGAACATAACGCCACAATAATAGTGAGAACAAAGGTTCCCAGTAGACTTAACATAAATAAAATATGATGAGAAAACAGGAGTTATGTTCAGCTGTATAAGCTACAGAGAAATATCAAGATTTTGAGATAAAATCGTAAATTTTTGTTTATGCATAATTAGCATATTACACAAGCACTAAAAATCTATTATTATTTTTTATAATATCACGACTTTTTATTTACTCATTTGCTATATGCATAGTGACCGATCGACTACAGTCACAATAAGTGATCAGGGAATGTGAGTACATCACCCAACTGCCTCCTCACATTACCACTGTCACCCGGTTGGAGCGGCCCTCCCCCGGCTCACTCAGGCTAATAGGGTGTCCCCTACTCGGTACCGTATCAAGCCATACAACCCGTCGATATTCATCCATACATATAAATACATATATATTAATGCATATTCATCAAATAGAATGTAAACTTATCAAGCAACTCGTCATGAGCTTTACGCTTACCATAATTATCAAGCAAGTCGCCATGAGCTTTACGCTTGCCATTCAATTTCATTTATAATATGATGCATCATTTTTATACCAAATGGTTAATAATCATTTTAAAAGTATTTTTCTTGAATATATGTTTCCTAAAAATATTACAACAAACAAGATTATTTTTAGGCATAAAATAGTGAAAAGTATGATAATCCAGCTCCAAACACGGCCTGGCCATGTACAAAACACGGCTATGCTTGAAAACCACTTTAAACATTCTTAAAAACAGCCCTGAACATAGCCTGCCCGTGTTCTATGACCTTCCTTCTCTTATTCAATCATATCTCCCTCATACGAACTGCTATTGAGGTGATTTTAAATCCTATAGAAAGCTACGACTATTATCTACAACTTTTCTGTTTATAATTTCTTCAGATTCTTTACGGATTATTCCCAAAAAAGTAAAACAAAAATGCTTATTTTTACTATCCTGAATTTTTACCTCTACTCAATTAACTAGCCATATCTCACTCATATGAACTCCAAATTAAGTAATTCCAAATCCTATAGATCCGTACGACATATATCTACAATTCATATGTTGACTATTTCTTTAGAATCCCTACCGAATGTTCTCAGAATTTCAAAACTATTAGCTCCTTAATTATTCCAAAATTCAGCTTAATTTATCTTTTTCTTTGAATTTTCTTTTACATAATTCCATGCACCCATATGCATGTCTAAGCATCCAAAATATAATTTCACATAATTTTCCAGACCACATGCTACTCAAAATGACATTTAAACAAATCTAAAAGCTTATATATCATTTTTACAAAATTGATTAGAAGATGTTAAACCTACCTCAAATTCCTTTAAACTGGTGCTTGATTCCTCTTTCCTCTTCCTTCTTCTTCTTCTTCTTCTTCTTCTTCTTCTTCTTCTTCTTCTTCTTCTTCTTCTTCTTCTTCCTCTTTCTCTTCTTCTTCTTCCTCTTTCTCTTCTTCTTCTTTCTTCTTTCCCTTCTTCTTCTTCCCCTTTTTTCTTCTTCCCCTTTCTTTTTCTCCTTTTCTTTTTCTTCTATTTTCCTTTTCTCCTTTTCTTTTCTTCTTTTTTCCCCTCTGTCACTTCCCCCTTCTCCTTCTTATCTTCTATTATTTAATTCCATTTTATTTTTTTCCCTTCTTACCCCCTACCTACCACCTCCTTTTCTCCCAAATGCCCTTTCCATTATCCATAATTACTCTAATGCCATCCCCTTATTTTTTTCCCCTTCTTACCCCCTACCTACCACCTTCTTATCTCCAAAATACCCTTGCCACCATCCATAATTACACTAATTCCATCCCCTTATTTTCTATAAATTAAATGCCATTTTAACCATTCTTACTATCTTATTTTGACTTAAGTAAAATAATTTAATCCACCCATGAGATCCAAAATCCGTTCTCCTCTCTGAAAGAAATAAATTTCAATTAGTAACATAAGAAAAAATCGAGGATGTTACACTTTGGGTCTGTAGAATTTGTGATTTTAAGGGTTTTAAGCAGCCAAAGTGCTACAAATACATGGAGAAGTGTGGAGAAACATAGACAGACACATATAGACTTAGAGAGACTCAATTTAGGCTTAAGAAATACCATTAGATTAGGTTTAGAGTATAATGATTGTTTACTTTATATTCTTAGAGTAGAATTGAAATTGATTGAAGTTTTGTATACCTAGTTCATTACTTTATGTAAACCAAGTTTTATCTTTCTAACTTTACACCTATCTCTAATTCTATTCCTTTCTTTAAAATTGTATTGAACACTTATGAATGGTGTAATGGATATGATTATGATTTTTCTTTCAATTATGTGTGAGTAGATTTGATTTGGGGTTTTGGTGAACCCACTTGTGATATGATCATAATGCATTAATTAGAATTGTGAAACCCTAATTGTGATTGTTTGTGGTTAATTAGGATTAACTATTATACATTATACGAGATGATAAAATGTTTGATCACCGTTTTACCACATCTTAGGTTATTGACTGATGAACTGAAAGGTAAAAGTTAAGGCCGAAACTTAATAGTTGATTAGCGATATCTTAATCACAAAAGTAGTTTAAGGTTCTCTAGGAATTGAATCAATTGGTAGGCGCGAGAACCCCTATTAATTGTTTCATATGGTTAGCATGAAATTTAATGGACTTGGTTGAATTAAGAACCATGAAAGTAGGCAAATGGATTGATTTAGGTACAATTAGTAACGCTTGAAAGATGTTATTAATTAATTAAAGCTAAATCATCCCCGATTACCTAGATAATTACAATTAGAGGTACATATTGACTGTTGAATATCATAAGTGCGGTAAACCCTAACCCTAGGCTTTTGATAATTGATTATCTTGCTTAATTAATTGTGACTTTGTATCCAGAGAATTACATTGATTTAGATAGCTTGTATCATAGAATTCTAATAATTGATCTTTGGTCTCTATGAGATACGACCCGTACTCGCCGGACAAGCTACAACTACGCCATGCGCTTGCAGTTATTTCGTGAAACACAAACAACAATTAGCAATCACCTTTGAAGGTATTCTTCCTTAATTTGAGTTCTATAATTACCATCTAATTATTAGGTTTCATTTAAGGTGAAATGCAGATCGAACTACACAAAACTAGTGGCCAACGTAACAACTCCATCTTTTACATATATATATATATATATATATATATATATTAAAATCTCATGAAGTCGCTACCTCTTTACTTCTAACTATTTAACTCATAATAACATTCAATTAAATTAACCAAGCATAATTAAGGTTTATGGTATACCATTAACACTGATACAATTTTGGGTTCACATACACATTATTAATTAAAAACGTCAGTACAAAAATAAACACATATATGTCTACATCTTATTCATCCATATTGACCAGTTTCGGGGATACGGGTGCGAATGGTTGCACCTTCACCATCATCTTACCCAACTTAACCCAACATACGCTAAAAACTAGTCATAGAGAATATATGCATATTTAGTCTTTTGAACATGATATGGAAATATAGTGAGAATTAAATCCCAATAGATTTCACAATAAATCATAATTATGATCAATATAGTTCATCATATTATATTCAGCTGTATAAACTACAACAATTATCTTAGGTCACATGAATTCACTTTATCTATGCACATAAAAATCGTACAATAATGACATGTATGGCATGAATAACTATTTTCAAAATATTATATGATGGCTATCAACTTATTTTCATATTAAGCTACCCCAGTCAAGGTGAGTAATTTCTACTTTTGTGTACGGGCTTTTCTCGCTTTGTCTGACATGGCACACTTTCTCTTTCTTTTCTTATTAACATAATCATAGTCATGAGTAGGGTGTCCCTTATTGGTGCTCTACACAGACCGCCATGTGACCCTGCTCACCTTTTTTTTCTTTTTCCCGTTAATAGCCAAAAATATTATTTCAATAACAAGTATGTTCATTATACTCACATGCCATAATTTATCATCAAAGCATAATCACTACCAAAAATCATTGGTAAAATGCAATCATGTCATGATCATAACCATTTTTGAATATCACTTTATAGAATATTTTCATGTCAAAATTATACACTTAATATGGTAAGGAGTTCATGCAATGGCAATGGCTAAGGCATACACTAGTTATTTATTATTTCCATTTATAAGATTCTTCTTCTTTCTTAGATATTATTTTCATCTTTTCATTTTCTTTATGCTTGGCCTCTAGTTACTTTCTTCCTACTTATATAATTTCCAGCAGATGTTCTCACAAATTTTATAGGGTATTCTTCTCCAATTTGGTTTCTATTATTACCCTATAGTTAATGAGGTTCATTTAGGGTAGAAAAATGTTGAAAATAAACTTTACCAAATCCTAACACAGCCTGGCCATATTTCAGGACTTGGTCATGCTTGAAAAATACTTCAAACATATACAAAAATATCCCTGAACACGGCCTACCTATGCTGAAGTAATCCAGAACACGACCTGGCCGTGTGCTGTGACATTTCCTCACTAATTCAACCATATATCCCTCATAAGAACTCCACCTAAGTTGATTCCAAAGCCTATAAAAAGTTAAGAAACTTATATACAACTTTCATGTTATCATATCTTTAGATTCCATACGAAATATTCCCAAAAAATTAAAAAAAAATGTTAATATTTACCACCTTGGATTCTAGACTGATTTTGACCTCTATTCATTAATCAGCCATATCTCCCTCATATGAACTCCAAATTAAGTAATTTTAAGGCCTATAAATCCATGAGACATATCTCTATATTTATTAAGTTAACAATTTCCTTTAATTCCCTACATATTATGCCCAAAAATTCAAAAATAGAAGCATACTTAATAGATTCTTCCTTGGTTAGCTAGTTTCCGACCACTACTTACTAATCTGACCATATATCCTTCATATGGAATTAAAATTGAATGATTTCATTGGAAAAAAGGTCTGGAAGACATATATATATATATATATATATATATATATATATATATATGTTAACCATTTATTTAATTTTCCAATCGATTCTTCCCATAATTCCAAAAATAGAAGCTTCTGTGGCTACTCCAAAATCCAATTTTCTTAGCTTAGCCTTTCCTAAAGTTCCAGTTCATCTTTTTCTTAAGTCCTCTTCCATTTCTTCTAAATTTCCATCTAACCAAAGAATTACTCATCTCAACATTTAGTTATATTTCTTACTTAATTTAACATATTCCATCATTCATTTCGAAAGAAAAATAGAATCAAATCATGCATCACTAAGGGAGTTTCCCAACATAAATATCTCATGGTCTTCTTCTAAATTTTTAAGGCCATACTCATTTTATCAATCTAATCATATTCTACCACATTCAAAAATACATAACAACAGTATAAAATCCCTAAAATTAAAACATCCATCACATGCAAGATCAACATGTAACATGATATAGTAACATCCATGGCCAATCATCAAAGTAGCAAATGCTATAAATTTCATGAAATTTATAAAATCAAAATCCCATATAAATGTTACAAATTTCAAATATTTCTTTAAAAAGAGATATTTTTAAACTTACCTAAAGATCTCCCTTACTCACTTAGTAAATTCTTTTTCTTGTTTCCTTTTGAAGGAAGTGGCAAGATTCCTCCATTCCCTTAGATTTTTTCAGCAGCTTGAATAAGAGAGGGAGGGTGAGTTTTGAACCCCAAGGATAAAGAGAAAAAATGGATTCAAGTGGACATTAAGCTAACTTACCTTTAGTACTTAGTCCTCTAGACTTCTCCTTCTTCTTCCTTTGTTTCTTCTCCTCTCTTTTTCTCCTTTCCTCACTCTACCTTGCTTCCATTTTTCCTCTCCCTCACTTGGACGAAATTATAATGTTATAAGGGCCGTTTTTACTTAAATAAACTATGAAGTGGTCTTCCTTTCATAATTATGGGTCTACCTTGTCACAATTAGGATGCACTTGGCTTTTATTTAGGGGAAGACAACTCATGTTGTTGTCTTCCTTTCCTTTAGTTAAGATATGCATAGCAAAAGGAGATTTGTGTTCGAAAATTATGAGAAAATGTTCTCAAGACAAGGGACAAAGTCCCTTTGATTTAGGGATTCATTTTTTTTATTTTGTTTCATTCAAGTTTGATAGGTTTGCCTTTCTAGGTGGTAAATTTCCAGCCCTTGAGTCTCCCTTGCTTGGTTGAAATTATTTGTATAGGATAAGGATGTTTTGACATAATGCCATGTATTATTATATCATCACATGGCTTACTAAAATTATTAGTGTAAGATATAGATATTTTTTCCTAATACCATGTATTATTACCTACTATATCATCCTATGGCTTGCTGAAATTATTAGTGTAAGATATAGATGTTTTGTCCTAATGCCATGTGATCAAATCTTGATTATTATTACTATTTCATCACATGGTTTTTATTTTTTCCTATTGGATTTGGGCTCATTATCTTCCATTTCCTTTCCTTTGGCTGAAATTCTACATCCCATGGAGGCTTGATCACATTTTAATGATTTTGGGCTATCGGTCTAACTTCTATATCCTAGTCCAAGTCTATGTTATATCTCTTGCTTAGGCTATCCAATTGGCTTGCTAGAAACTCATGTAAGGTGGAAAAACAAACTTTATGAAGTGTCCAAAGGTGGAGGCCCAATGTATGGATGGAGATGTTAAACTTAGTAACTCTAACTCTTGAATTAGGAAAAATTACTCTAGTCCTATCTTCTTAAAATTTTAAGACCTTTACTTCCAAAAATTTATCTTCATTAAGGATGTTACATTTCTCTCCCCCTAAAAGAAATTTTGTCCTCAAAATTTTAGAAGATACTTAATAAGAACAATTGCAGATATTGCTTCCTCATGAATTCTTCCAGCTCCCAAGTTGATTCTTCCGAAGTCAAACCTTCCCATAACACCTTAACCAAGGGTATGATTTTATTCCTCAATTGCTTCATGTCGATGTCCAATATGGATGTCAGTACTAGCCGGTATGTCATGTTCTCCTTTATTTGGATTGGTTCATCCTATATTACATGTGAAGAATTTGGATGATACTTCTGATGTTATGATACATGGAAAACATCATGCAGGTTGGACAAATTAGGTGGGAGGGCAACTTGATACGCTAACGTCCCCACTCTCTTTAAAAACAAGTCTTGAGGGTCCAAAAATATAGGAAATGACTCCAAAATCGCAAATTTTGGCCTCTTAGAGTTTGGTCAAAACTGGTCAACTGATAGGGATACTATTCACTCCTGGAATCACTATTCATATCGACCAGATTTACTGTTTATGACGCACAAACAGTTGTCAGATGGCTGAAAATTTTCATATCCTATAGTTTATCTATCTCCTGAATCCATCTATAGTGTCAGAATTCCAATTTAAATTCTTTAAATAGGAGTTTCAGAGTTTGCCTTTTTTTAAAATTTTCTACTTCCGATCTGCGACAATTCTTCAATAGATTTGAAAAATTGTTCGGCCAATATTGTAGTACTCTCCGTCGTAAATCAATGGTACCCTTAGTTTTGAAATCGGATGGTCGAAAGTACTCCAGATCTAGAGAGAGAAAATAGAGGAGAAAGAGTGAATAGTAATCTTTCATTAAACCTATGGAAGATTTTTAAAAAAATGTTAGAAGGACCAAATAGTAATTTTCTAATTGTTGGAGTTAGTCCTTATAAATTTCATTATTTACACTTTGACCCCTAAACTTTTAAGAAATTATTACATTTTAACCCCAAAAATATTAATAAATTTTCATTTTCATCCTTAAAACATTTCAATTACATCCATACTCCTTTATTTCTTTTATTAATCCATACATAAATGAGAATCACTAAATTTTAGGGATGTTACATTCTTCCCCCCTTAAGAAATTCGTTCCCCGAATTTTAAATCATCCTATCATAAGTAGGAAATGAAACCAAGGCATAAATTACAATTATTATCCTTGTAACGCCCCCAATTTACGTTACGTAAAATAAACATTTTTTTTTCTCCTTCCTACAATTATTTTTGCAATTAGATATTTCCCAGGAAGATACATAATTCAATTCTTTATTAAGGAAACAAATACATATAGGCTCTCTTATGTATACACAAAATACAGACCAAAACTATAAACATCAAAGTACAACAGAAACGAAGATCCTGCCTGTAGCGTTCAGAGCACTATAGAATACAAACACAGTATAATTCAAAGACTATGAGTCTTGGAAGCAACATAGACTCACCTAGAGAATATATCACCTATCTGCTGAATCAGACTCTGATATCCTTATCTGAAAAATGTGGAAATATCGTGTAGTGAGTTTGACAACTCAGTGAGCAAATAATTCCTCCTATGACCTCTTAGGTCAGCATATGGATGTACTTATATTTTACTATTTGTTACATAGAAAATACAGTTCAGAAGTACATTCATATGTGACCCGTATTTCAAATATTCTCAAATCAAAGGATATTTAGATATCCAAAACCATATGCACCATGGTATGATCATTAAACCAATGTTGTTATGCTCAGCTGTATAAGCTATAGTAAAATATTATGATTTGAGGATAAAATCATCACTTTTAATGCACATGCCTCACTCGGCAATCTGGTCAATGCAATGAAAATATTTAATGCACCTGCCTCACTCGGTAATCTGATCAATGCAATGAAAATATTTAATGCACCTGCCTCACTCGGCAATCTGATCAATGCAATGAAAATATTTAATGCACCTGCCTCACTCGGCAATCTGATCAATGCATTGAAAATATAACTCATTTGCTATACGCATATGTGACCCCCTAGTCACAATAAGTGATCAGGGAATGTGAGTACATCACCCAACTGCCTCCTCACATTACCACTGTCACCCGGATGAAAATATGTTATACGCATAGTGACCTCGACCCTAGTCACAATAAGTGATCAGGGAATGTGAGTACATCACCTAACTGCCTCCTCACATTACCACTGTCACCCGGTTGGAGCGGCCCTCCCTCGGCTCACTCAGGCTAATAGGGCGTCCCCTATTCGGTACCATCACAAGCCATACAACCAGCCGATATACATCAATACATATATATACATGTAAAATATCAAGCAACTCGCCATGAGCTTTACGCTTGCCATTCAATCTCATTTATAATATAACATGCATAATTTTCACAAGTATATCGCTTTACAAATCAATGCATCGTGCACATAATATTCACTTTATCAAATAATGATAAATACATTTAGAACCACATATTCAATGAGATCCAAAATACATTTCTAAAACCATACTCTTCTTGAACTATGTGCCAGTTCATAAATATAACATATATTTTAACACATTTAATAAACTTATAATAATATAAATAATTTATAAACAGAAAAGAATAATACATTTATAATTCAAGAAGAGCATGGGACAAGTCATAGAAAGAAATATCTACTCACCTGGGTAGGGCTCCAGATTGGACAGCCCTAAAGTGTACTTTTCCAAGCTGAATTTGACCAATTAGACCTCAAAAGCGTGTCCGGAGGGTCCAAGGACTTAGAAAATGACTCCGGAAGCTTGGTGACTATTCACTTGCCGAAAAACACTATTCATTCACCGAAAAACACTATTCACGATGAACAAAAATGCTGTTAGATGGCCGAAAATATACCTATCTTAAGGTTTATCTAGCTTCTGGATCTATCTACGGCGTCAGAATTTCAATTGGAGGTATCTAAGTAAGATTTTTCAGAACTTACCTTTTACCGAGATTTTCTACTTCAGATCTATGGCGATTCAACGGTTGATTTGAAAAACTGATCGGTCAAAACCGTAGTACTCTTCGTCCTAAATCCAATAACACCTTCAGTTTTGAGATTGGAAGCCAATAGGCACTCCAAATCTAGAGAAAAAGTTGAATGTTACTATTCACTCACTATGCATTTTTTCTATTTTTTTTTCTCGGCCACCGTCCTTCTCCTGATTCTCCTTCCCCATTGTTTTTTTTATTATATTAATTATTATTATTTAATAATTAAATATTTAGTATTATTCTTATTTATTTCATATAAATTCATATAAATTTTGTTTTTCATCCTAAAATATTCTAAAAATTTCTAAAAATTTACATTCTCATAAACCTTTAGTTAAACTCTTAAATCATAATTTTTCTTGATAAAAATCGTAATAAAACAAATCTCGAAATAAATATCTTTATTCATATTAAAAGAAAGAATATTTCTAAAAATACAACAAAATTTATTAGAGGCCAATATAATTGTTTTAACCAAAACATAAATCATTTCAATTAAAAATATACTTCCTTTTAGTAAAACATAATCATTTTTAAACAAATAAAAATATATTTGTTTATAACAAAACATTATTATTTAAAAATAAAAATTAAGGGATGTTACAATCCTCACTACTCAAGCTACTAGGGATATCTCTTTTGGATATCATCTTTACTCCCTAAGAAGTGTCTTCACTTGAGTGATTTTGCCATATAACCTTAACCATAGGGATTTCCTTCAACCATAAGTTCTTCACTTATCGATCAACAATAGACATTGGTTTTTCCTTATAATTAAGTCAAATTTTTGTCCAATTGAATTTCTTGGCATTAGATAACATAAGAAGAATCTAATAGGTACTTCCTTAGCATTGATACAAGAATGACTGTATCAACATCACTTAATCCTAATGGCAAGGCTAAGCGATAACCTACTATGTCCAATTTGTTCAAGATTCCAAAAGAGTCTATATACTAGAGCTTAACTTTTCCTTCTTCCAAACCTCATTACATCTTCCATGGGTGATTCCTTCAAAAATATTTGGTCACCAACTGAGAATTTCTAGTGCTTAACTTTCATCATGGTCTTTACAAACTTTTGGCTTGTATTGAGTTACTTGTACTCTTTTTCTAATCAATTTCACTTTATCAACGATATCTTAAAATAAGTTTGACCCTACTGAATCATTTAACAGAAAGTTAGTAACATCTCTTACATAAGGTTTTAAGTAATCTAATATCACTTTATTATAGGCGAATTTTGCTAAAAGATCTTTCACTAAACTCGAAGACATATGCTTGAAGCATGCTCTCCAAACTAGCATCATCAATTTAGGATAGTCATATTCTATCTATTGTATATTATTCCAAATTAGATTCCAAAATCTAAACTTTACTTAACTCAATCACTTATTAGAAAACCTACGATATTTCATGTAAAATCTCAAATGGTGCCATTTGTATATTGGCCTGATTATTACTGATATGAGTAAATTCAACTAAGAACAAATAACTTCTCCCAACTTTCACCAAAATTAAATAAAGATACCTGAAGCATAACTTCGTAAACACATCGTTTAGATTTACTATAAGCTATAATATAATCTAATTAAAATTGTAAGGCTTCCTGAATAACTCTCCTAAATCAATATATTCAATTCTTACATACTGATATACCAAACAACGAAAAAAATATCACTTGTATCATTTTTTACCATTATACTAGTACAATTCTTTCATATCTTATATATCCTTATTGCCTTAGGGTTATCCATATTCACAATCTATGGCTTCTTCCAAAATCTCCTTTCTCAATAATTATTCACATGTGAATTTTCAATCTCAACATAACTCACATCCTAGATACTAGGCTCAACTTAGCATGGTATAAACCCTTAACACAAATACCTTGATTGCTTTATATTATTCTTGGACATTATTCTCGAAATGTTCTCCTTTTCTTACTCAACTACATTAGATAAACTTAGGTGTTCTTTATACCTTAATACTCTCAATCAGTATATACTGTAAACTCATTATCCTTTCTAATTTGCACATGGTCTACCAACTTACACAGTTATACATATTTGATATAAAGATTTTTTTTCCAAGTACGTTTTTGTTAGATAAATCCTTTCAAAATATCCATTACTTTAACCTACTAACCACTTAGACACCATAATAATTGAGTTTCAAAGAAAATAAGTTAACCCTCCTTATAATAAGAAAAAATAACCTTGCATTTAATGCCAAACATGAATGAAGGATGACGCAGTAGAAAAAGAGGAATACATAATAAAGCATGGTGCCAAAATAGAAAGTCAGAAGTTTAGACAAAGCATTGAAAGAAAATTAAAATCGGTGGCTGTAATTCTTGAAAAGCTATAAACAAATCCTAGTTTCTACTTCAGCAAAAAAAAAATGGTGGCCGCAAGTTTTCAATATATGTACCAAAATCTAGTTACTGTTATTTGGTGAAAAAATAGCACATGAAAAAAAATCATTTTTGAGCTTATAAAAGTTTGTGAAGAACAAAGAGCATGTAGTTAACTGGTAGGATACAGCTAGTTGCTTCAAAACAGATATAGTCAATCAACTATAAAATAAACTAGTCCAAATTTAAAATCTCAAAATAGCTGATCGACTTAATAATACTGATAGTCGAGTGGCAAGAACATTGGGAAAAACAAGATAAATCATTTAATTGTCCCTCTTCAAGAACTAACTGATTTGCATTTTCACTATTTTTTTTTACAATGATGCCTATCACTTACAACTTCCCTACACGTATCAAGACATCAATGCTTCATAAGGACAATAAGGAAAAGGAAAATTTCTGTTAATATGTTAACCTTATTCTCTTTATGTGCTTAATATGTGCCACAATGACAACTACTGTACATATGCATGCGTGCCGTCATTTTTAAAATTCACCTTCAATTTAGCTTATATCCACCGGCCTTTCACATAGCTGTTATAATTATGTTGTTGGCCTATTCACATAGCTATTGTAAGTATGCCATTTTTTGAGTTTTATACATGCACGCATTAGTATCTTTACCTTCAGACTCAAAGTTAGGGTGAGTGCAGTTATGGAGGGAACCACATTTCGTCAGTTTCAAAATATTTGTGTCTTTTATGGTTCTAGTCCTGGAAAAGATGGAGAGTATGTGAAAGTTGCACAAAATCTAGGAATAGTGCTAGCCAAGAGAAAAATTCATTTAGTCTATGGTGGAGGTAACCATATATTAATAGAGTGTGTGTCTACAGCTACACATATAGGAGGATGTCAAGTTCTAGGTATTATTCCCATAGTTTTAGCTACATCCAACATCATAGGAAAGACAATTGGGGAAGAATTTAGAGTAGCTTCCATGCATGAATGCATGGCTAGAATGATGAGCAATGCTGATGCCTTCATTGCTTTACCAGGGGGTTTTAGTACTTTAGAACATATTTTTCAAGTGGTCTCTTTGGTACAACTAAATATCTATCACAAACCGATAGGTTTGTTAAATGTAAACAACTTCTTTGATGGTTTGTTGTCTTTTCTTGATCAAGGTATGGAATAAAGGTTTATCTCACACTCAACATGAGGAATTCTCATATCAGCTTTAAATGCTGAGGAGTTGATTGATGCTTTACAAGCATTTGTTCATGTACCTGATCTAACCATGGCTTCAATAGATTGGAAGACAGACAACAGCGGAAAGCGCAAGTTGGACTTAGTTCATCTATAGTTGTAGTAAGACGTGGACATTGTTGTACCGCTTCTACTTTCTTAGGTTCTACTTGAATACCATCCTTACTAACCACATGCCCTAAGAAAGTAACACTATTAAGTTAGAATTCGCATTTTGAAATCTCAGCATATAGCTGATACTTCTTTAGAGTTTGTAAAATTATCCTCAAATGTTACTTCTGATCCTCTGAACTCTTGGAAAATATTAATATATCGTCAATAAATACATTTACAATTTGATCCAAGGATGGCTTAAGTACTATATTCATAAATTATGTAAATGTAGCTGGGGCATTTGTCAAACTAAATGACATCACTAAGAACTCTTAGTGCTCATACTGAGTCCTGAAAGCAGTTTTCAGAATATCCTCTTCCCTTATACTTAATTGATGATATCTAAATCTCAAATCAATTTTTTTAAAAAAATATTGAGCACATTATAAGGTAATGGGTATTTATTACTCACTGTCACTTTATTCAATTATTTATAATCTATGCATAATTGTAGTGATCCATCTTTTTTTTTACAAATAGGACCAAAGCATCGCAAGGAGAGTACTAGGATGTATAAATCCCTTGTCTAACAAGTCTTGTAACCAATTTTTTTAGTTCTTTAAGTTCAATCGATATCATTATATATAAGGATATTGATACTAGTTGGGTTCCAGAAAGTAAATCAATATTAAATAATGTTTCTCGTTTTAGGGTTATCCTAGCAATTCCTCAGGGAACATATCAAGAAACTCCCTAACCACTGGAACTTGATTTACACTAGTATACTTTATATTAAAATATCTCATTATTGCCAAATATCTTTGGCACCTTTTGGTAATAACTTATGGGCTGCTAAATATAAAAGTAAATCACTGGGTACTTCACTACAGTATCCTTGTATCAAGAAAAAAGATTCTCAAAGAATATTGAATTTAATAACCTTAATATGAAATTCCAAAATGGCATGACATGATGCCAACCAAATTATTCTCAGTATCACATCAAAGTCTGCAACCGGGTACAATGGATATCACATTCAAAAACGGTCATATTAGGCATATGTTTCAAATCTTTGAATCCTTTGGCATGCCTATCCCTTTTACTTTCAAGTAGAAATTGAGCTATAGATACTTTTTAAAATGCCAAAATATTCGATCAATCTAATACTAAGAAATTTAACAAACTTGGAATAGAAAGGAAATTAAAATCCTATAGAATCTCTCAACAACACCAGAAGTATAAATATATCTGGCATATATCCTTACTAAATGTACTACTAAAGAATTCTATGCTCCCAAAGCCACAAGAAAACTTAATGCTCGGATACCAACTTGTAATGCCCCCAATTTACGAGCATGTGAAACAAACATTTTTTTATGCTATCAGATATTTTCCATAACATGCAAAACATTATTCTTTGTCATGGAAATAGATACATATAGGTTCTCTCATGTATACACAATATACAGACAAAGTTATAAATGTCAAAATAACAATAGAAACAAGGATCCTGCCTGTGGCGTTCAGAGCACACTCTAGAATACAAACACAGTATAATTCAAAAACTGTGAGCCTTGAAAGCAATGTAGACTCACTAAGAGAATATGTCACCTAACTGATAACCTATCTATAGGGTCAGACTCTGTATTCTTATCTAAAAAATGTGAAAATATCGTGTAGTGAGTTTGACAACTCACTGAGTAGATAATACCTCCAATGACCTCTTAGGTCAGTATATAGATGTACTCATGTTTTAAAATTTATCACATAGAAAAACAGTTCAGAAATACATTCATATTGGACCCGTATTTCAAATATTCTCAAATCAAAGGATATTCAAATATTTAGAACCATATTCAGCACGGTAAGATCATTAAACAAATGTTGTTATGCATTACAATATTTCACATGAAACCATTAGGAGGATCCCATATTAGAACCATCAAATATTCCCAAGCACACCATCAAATATTCCCAAGCACACAGCAAAGGATGATGTTATGTTCAGCTGTATAAACTACATTAAGGCCTTATTTGGGTAAACAGCTTATTTAAGTGTTTATAGAAGAAGGACTTATGTGAAAATTTATTATATCATAAGCTCCTTTTAAATAAAGCTATTTAGCATTTGGATACCTTGTTAAAAAAGTGTTTTTAAAATTTATGAGCTCTTTTTAAACTATTTGGATAGATAAATATATTGGTGCTTATAATTATGAAAATTACTGAAATAGGCATTAATAAGCACTTATTAAAGATTGTGTTTGGATAAATAAACATTTTTGTTCATAATTTGAAAAGAAAATTATTTTCCACTTAAAATATTTATATATTGTTATGATTATTGTATTTCATTCAAATGCTTAAATTTTTGTTTTTAGATTATTTTGAAGTGTGATTTTTCACAGCCAAAGTGATTCATTTAAAAACCAAGGCCAATGTTTGAAGGTCATTGTCTTTGTAAACAAACAAATGAATAAATATATACATTTGACACAATATTATTGTCTCTTTTTGGTCGTGGTGCTAGATATAAAGACTAACTTCTACTCAGTATTCTTTTTTGGCACGAGTTAATTAAATTGCGATAAAAAAAGTGGAGTTGGTGCTTGGTCTAGAAACTCAATTTTCACTATTTTTATGTCAAATTAATTTGACTTTTGAAACAAGTAGGGTTTTATAGCTTACAACTATAAAACCCTACTTGTTTCAGAAGTCTATGATATGTTCTTCCATCGAAGGCTTCATATAGTGAGCACCTTCTAGACTGAGAATAGAAAAAATTCCTGAATTTGACTTCAGGCGAACACAAGGAAAAGGCAATAAGTGATGATCCATGCAATAGCCTTTATCTAAAAGTATTATAACGCAACATTAGCATATTTTAGGTTCGTTCCAGTTCTACCTCTACTAAGCCACACTTCTAAACTAGTACAATTATACTTTAGATAGATTTCACTTCTATCTTATCACACAAAGGATTTGATAATCAAATTTGATACAAGCATCAAGACCTAGATTAGTCTTCCTTTAAATTCCAAAACATACATAGAGACATTAATATTTTAACTTTTGTAAAGAGAAAATTTCATATATATGACATAACCAAACATACCTCATTTTCATCTGTAAATTCATCACTCCCCATAAAGAGCATGTGTTCTGAAAAACAAAGGAATTTGAAATCAATTCATTGTATAAGCATGAAATACCAAGATAATTGAAGGAGGAAAAGAAAAAATTGCTATACAGCACTAGGTTAAAATTATCTTGTCACACGTGAAAGAAAAAAGGGCCTAATTTAATAAGTTACTTTGTTCTTGGAGCATAAAAGAAAGTGCACTATCATTTTGAAAGGTTTAAAGCCAGAATAGCATGATAAAAACTGTTAGTGCCTCGTAATGATAATTTGAAGGAAAAAGGTCTTCTCCAATTTCTATGTAAGGATGTTTGAGTATGAAAAGAGACAACTAATGAGAATACGGAGGGGATTAAATGGCAGCAAGAAACAATTGACGTATTTTATTAATTTTCAAAGTAGTAATCTCAAACTACGATATTGAGTTGTTAAGCTTCTAGCAGCATCCAAAAATACAAGTGAGATTTAAATTTGATTATAGTTTGTGTAACATCCCGTAATTTTTTAGATATTTTCTTTAGAAATTCTTCACCTTACATATATACATAGAAATGTTCTAATATTAATGGAATAGGTAAAGAAAGAAAACCTAAGAGGAAATATTAGAAATAAACATGTTAAAGAAAGGTGAAATTCTTAGGTAAAGAAAGATAAATTTTTGTGAAGTAAGTAAAGGTCTTAAAATTTTAAGAAGATCGGATTATGGTAATTTTTCTTAATTTAAGAGCAAAAGTTACTAAGTTTAGTATCTCCACCCGTAATTGGGCTTTAACCTATAGACACTTCATATAGAGTTTTTCTACTTCACATGAATTTTTAGCAAGCCAATAGGATAGCCCAAGGAAGAAATAAAACATAGACTTGGACTAGGATATAGAAGTTGGACCGGTAGCCCAAAAAGCATGAAAATGTGACCAAGCCCATTATGAAAGGTAGAATTTTAACCAAAGTAAGGAAAATGGGCAAGAATGAGCCCAAACCCAAGAGGAAAAATAAAAATAAAAATAAAAATAAAATTAAAGTGATGAAATATTAGTGTAATCAAGATTAAGTGACATGGCATTAAGACAAAAATTTAGCAAGTGGTGTGATTCTACATTCATCATTTTGGCAAGTGGCATAATAATACAAGGCTTTAGGACAAAAACATCTATATCCTACATTCATAACTTTAGCAAGTGGGTAATAATACATAGCATTATGACAAAACATCATTATCCTACACAAATAATTTTAGTTAAGTAAGGAAAATTCAAGGGCTAGAAATTTGCCACTTAAAAAGGCAAATCTATCATACTTGATTAAGACAAAAGAAAAAAGAAATGAATCCCTAAATCAAAGGGATCTTGCCCCATATCTTGAGAACATATCATCATAATTTTTAAAATACAAATCTCCTTTTTCTATGCATATCTTGACTAAGGAAGAGGAAGACAAGAACATAAGTTGTTTGTTTTCCAAAAATTCAACAAAGTGTATCCTAATTGTGATAAGGTAGACCCATGATCATGAAAGGTGAATTATTTGGTGGTCTATATAAGAAAACCACCCTTACAACATTAGAATTTCGTCCAAGTGAGGGAGAGCAAAAATAGAAGCAAGGTAGTGTGAGGAAAGGAGAGGAAGAAAGGAAGAAAGAGGAAGGAGAAGTCTAGGGGACCAAGTGCTCCAGGTAAGTTTAACAATATTTCTTTTTGAAGAAAACCTTTGAAACTCATAATATTTATATGAGATTTTGATCTTAGAACTTTGATGATTGGTCATGGATGTTGCTATATCATGTTACATATTGATCTTGCATGTGATGTATGTTTGAATACTTAGGTTGGTGTAGATAGTTCTGCATGGGTATGGCTATGGTTGACAGAATTTTAAGCTTCGGTATTTTAATTTCTGGGAACAATCTATAAGGAATTAAAATAAATGGTTAACATAAGAATTAAATATATATGTGTCACGGATTTTTACCCACTGGAATCATTCCATTTGGAGTCCATATGAGGTATCTATGGTCTGATTAGTAGTCAAAGGTCAGAAAATGAATCATCAGGGAAGAATATGTTAGGATAGCTTCGGTAATTTAATTTCTCGGAATTATTGGTAGGGAATTAAAATAAATGGTTAACATAAGAATTAAAGATATGTGTGTCATGGATATTTAGCCACTGGAATCATTCAATTTGGAGTCTACATGTGGTAGATATGTTCCGATTAGTAAGCCAAGGTCAGAAAATGGTTCATCAGGGAAGATTATGTTAGGATAGCTTTTGTATTTTAATTTCTGGGAATTATCTGTATGGAATTAAAATAAATGGTTAACATAAAAGTTATATATCTATGTCTCATGGAAATATACCCACTGGAATTATGCAATTTGGAGTTCATATGAGGTAGATATGAACCGATTAGTAAGCAGAGGTCAGAAAATGTTTATTCAGGGAAGAGTATGTTATTAATGCTTTAGTTTTTGAATTTCTGGGAATATTCTGTAGGGAATTAAAATAGCATGCCAACATAACAATTATAGATATATGGCTCATGGATTTTTACCAACTGGAATAACTCAATTTGGAGTTCCAATTTGGGAGATATGATCTAATTAGTCAGTAAAGGTCAGAACCTATCCGAGAGGAACTATCCTGTACTTTGAGGGAGTAATATCACCTTCGTTTCTTAATTTTTCGCTATAATGTTCAACATACTAGTTTTAGATAATTGTTTTATCTTGAAATGGACACCAAGATCACCTACATCAGAGTTAAATTGAGGGAGTTATGCTCTGATTAGTAAGAGAAGGTTAGATAGGATGAAAAACTGCATCAAGAAAATAAAGAAATAAAATTAGTATTTAAAAAAGAAGATGAATCTTAATAAATGACTAGTATAGCCATAGCCATTGCCATTGTATGAACTTCTTACCATCTTAAGTTTGAAATTTTGACATGGAAATATTTTATAAGTGATATTTGAATGGTTATGTTCATGGCATGATTACCAATGATTTATGGTAATAATTATATTTTGATGAACATACTTGTTTTTGAAAGCATATTTTTGGCTATCATTGTGAAAAGAAAAGAAATGAGCACGGTCACATGGCAATCCGTGTGGTGCACCAGTAGGGGACGCCTTACCAACGGTTATGATCATGATAATGTGAAAAGAAAGAGAAAGTGAGCCATGTCGGACGGAGCGAGAAAAGCCCGTACCGGAGAGTTGAGGATACTCACCCTGACCGGGGTAGCTTGAAATGAGAATAAGTTGATGGCCATCATATGATATTTTGAAAATAGTTAATCCTGTCATACATATCATTACAGTATGATTCTTATGTGCATAGATATAATGCATTCATGTGACCAAAGATATTTTTCTGTAGTTTATACAGCTGAACATGACGTGATGAGCTTTACTGATGATAATTTATGGTTGAACTTACTGGGATTTAATTCTCACTATATTTCCATATCATGTTCAGAAAATTATTTATGCAGCTTTTGTTTCTAAGGCTCTGGCTTTTAGTGCACATTGGATCGAGTAACTTTATGTTGGGCAGATTTCAGAATCAAATAAGATGTTTGTGGTCGAGTTGGCTCATATCCCGGTGAAGGTGCAACCACCCGCACCTGTATCTCCGGAATTGGTCAACCAAAATAAACAAGATGTAAATATCTATGTCTTTGATATGTTGCATGTACGTTTTGATTAATGACGTGTATGTGAACTCAATATTGTATAAAAAAAAAGGTTGTTACAGTTTGTGCTGCTCCCTTTAACTTAACACATCACAACCAAACCTACGTAGTCACAAAAGATATAAGAATTTACTAAGAGTGATACCGCATGGCTACTTAGCCTTCACCACCTAAAAGGAAGGACACAACGGTCTTGAAAACCAAACAAATACTAGGAAATTTAATAGCCACCCTATGTCAGTAGAAATAGGAAAAAAATCTTGAAAGAATATAAATTTGCTTGTATAAGGAAAATATCCAGACCTAAAAAATGTGCTAGTCCTTGCGCCTTAAATGGATCAGAGAAGCTGCCTATTCCTACACACATGGCTGCTACAACCTGCATAGGAAAAACATGAACCCATTGAGAAATCAAACCAAATGCATATAATTGTTTTTCAATCATATTATCACATTTCCGTGTATCTTCAGATCGTGTCTCGTAATTATTTCTCCCAGAATTTCCCATTAATAAAGCAAAAAATTATCAAGCAACCAAAGCTAGAACTTCGAAAAGAAGGCTAAAACTGAAATGGGCATTACAGGCAAAATGAAAAAATAATAGGAGAAAGAAGTAAGTAACCTTTTTAGTCTGGGTAGCAGCCTCGATACCTTTTTCTCCAGCTTCATTTCAATCACCTTCGCCATCCTCGTCCCCTTCTTCACTTCCATCTTCATCCCCTTCATCATCTTCCTCCTCCTCCTCCTCCTCCTCTTCGTCTATTTCATCATCGCTTTGGACAGCCTTTAGAGGCTCTTCGGGGTAAATTTCAGGATCATGAACCAACAAAGCACGAAGCCCATTCTCAAGCTCCAGAAGTCTGTATAAACGCCTATCATTCGGAGACTTGATTTTAATGTCGTCCGAAGAGACAGTGAGGCCACCCATTCTCATTGCTTTCTTCCTTAGTCGACAGAAAACGAATGGAAGAAAGAGCGAGCATGCGTAGGCAGCCAGGTACCTTATCGTGCCTTCTCTTGTCTTTGTTGATGGAATAGACATAAAAGCAAAGGGATACAATTGTCTGCGTAAAATATAAAAGAGTTTCCCGGTCATACAATTTTAGCTTTTGCAGGAGGCTTCTTCAAAAAGCTTTAAAAAATAGCTTCACTAAATAAACTGAAAAGAGCTTTTTTAATATCAATAAGGAGCTTAATTAAATTTATACAAACACTATATTTTAGTTATACAAGCACTTATAAAAGCTGTAATAAGTTGTAAGCCTTCTTATCCAAACGGGCCCTAAATATTAAACTTTTGAGATAAAGTCATAAATTTTGTTGATGCATAATTAACATACTAAATATGCATTGAAAATCCACTCTTTTTACATATTGCTCAAGCATGTTACAGCTCTCAATTCACTCATTTACTATATGCGTAGTGACTGATCGACTACAGTCACAATAAGTGATAAGGGAATGTGAGTTCATCACCCATCTACCTCCTCACATTACCACTGTCACCCAATTGGAGTAGCCCTCCCTTGGCTCACTCAGGCTAATAGGGTGACCTCTACTCGGTACTATCTCTAGTCATACAACCTGTCAATATTCTTCCATACATATATATATATATATACATGTATATATATATATATATATATATATAGATATATATATGAATATTCATCAAATGCAATGTATAATTATCAAGCAACTCGCCATGAGCTTTACGCTTGCCATTCAATCATAATAAGCAATTTTATAACTTTACAAATCAATTCCTCGTGCACATAATATTCACTTTACCAAATAATGATAAATACATTTAGAACCACTTATTCAATGAGTTTCAAAATCAATTTTCAAAACCATACTCTTCTTGAACTATGTGCCAATTCGTAAGTAAAACAGATATTTTAACATATTTCATAAACTTATGATAGCATAAATAATTTGTAAATAGAACCAATTATACATTTTAAGTTCAAGAAGAGCATGGGGTAAGTCATAGAAAGAATTATTTACTCACAAGGTTAGGGCTCCAGGTTGGATAGTCCCAAATATAATTTTTCAAGTCAAATTTGATTAAATGGATTCCTGTAGTTAAAGTGTCAAGGTGCACCAGGGCTAACATCAACTGTTGTTAACAAACAATGTTTCCAATAGGATTCCTCCATAGAAATCATATTTTCACATGTGTCATATTGTTCAAAACAGAGGTTTTAGTATAAATTCAAAATTTTTAGTCTTAGTATAATTCCTCTGTCGTAAATTTTTCAATGAAGGTAATCACATATACATGCCCTTTTCTAAGGAAATCTTATAGCTTTACATATCAATGCCACGTTCACAATATATTTCCTTTACCATATGATGAGAAATACATTTAAAATCATATATTCAATGAGTTCAAAAATCCATTTTCAAAACCATACTCTTCTTGAACTATATACCAGATTACAAACTACTGTAAGTTCAACAATAAATCATCATCAATATAGCTCATCACGTCATGTTCAGTTATATAAACTACAGTAAATATCTTTGGTCACATGAATGCACTATATCTATGCACATGAGAATCGTACAATAATGACATGTATGACATGAATAATTATTTTCAGAATATCATATGATGACTATCAATTTATTCTCATATCAAGCTACCCCGGTCAGGGTGGGTATTTTCTACTCTCTGGTACGGGCTTTTCTCGCTCTGTCCGACATGGACACTTTCTCTTTCTTTTATCAGTAACATATTCATAACCGTTGGTAGGGCATCCCCTACTGGTGCACCACATGGATTTGTCATGTGACCGTGCTCGTTTCTTTTCTTTTCACAATAATAGCCAAAAATCATTGGTAATCATGCCATGAACATAACCATTTCAAATATCACTTTATAAAACATTTTCATGTCAAAATTTCGCACTTAAGATGGTAAGAAGTTCATGTAATGGCAATGGCTATGGCATATACTAGTAATTTATTATTTTCATTTATAAGATTCTTCTTCTTTTTAAATATTAATTTTATTTCATTATTTTCTTTATGCAGGTTTTCATCCTATCTAACCTTCTCTTACTAATCAAAGTATAGTTCCCTCTATTTAACTTTGATGTAGGTGATCT
Organism: Gleditsia sinensis; assembly: GCA_037074535.1. Classification (NCBI taxonomy): domain Eukaryota; kingdom Viridiplantae; phylum Streptophyta; class Magnoliopsida; order Fabales; family Fabaceae; genus Gleditsia; species Gleditsia sinensis. The sequence goes on from CM073465.1 coordinate 25,298,026, forward strand.
TGGTGTCAATTTAATGATAAAACAATTATCTAAAACTATTATGTTGAACAGTTGAACGAAATATTAAGAAATCAAGGTGATATTACTCCCACAAAGTACAAGTTATTTCTTCTCGGATAGGTTCTGACCTCTACCTACTAATCTATCCATATCTCCCTCATAAGAATTCCAAATTAATTTATTCCAGTGGCTAAAACTCCGTGACACATATAGCAATAATGTTTATGTTAATTCCCTACAGAGTGTTCCCAGAAAGTAAAACATAAAATCTATCCTAAAATATTCTTTCTTGATTAACCAATTTCTGACCACTGCATATTAATCAGACCATATCTACCTCATACGGACTCCAAATTGAGTGATTCCAGTGGCTAAAATTTCGTGACACATATATATATAATTTTTATGTTAACCATTTATTTTAATTCCCTATAGAATGTTCCCAAAAATTAAAACACAGAAGCTAACCTAACATATTCTTCCCTGATTAACCATTTTCAGACCACTGCTTTTACTAATCGGACTATATCTACCTTATATGGACTCCAAATTGAGTGATTTTAGTGGCTTAAATTCCGTGAGACATAGATCTACATTTTTCATGTTAACCATTTGTTTAAATTCCTTACCGATTCTTCCCAGAATTTTCAAAACAGAAGCTTAAAATTTTGCCACCCATAGCCTTACCTATGCAGAACTATCTACACCAGCCTAAGTATTCAAACATACATAATATGTAACATGATATAGCAGCATCCATGACCATTCATCAAAGTTCTAAGATCAAAATCTCATATAAATATTACATGTTTCAAATCTTTTCTTCAAAAAGAAATATTGTTAAACTTACCTTGAGCACTTAGTCCTCTAGATTTCTCATTCCTCTTTCTTCCTTTCTTCCTCTCCTTTCCTTACTCTACCTTGCTTTTATTTTTCCTCTCCCTCACTTGGACGAAATTCTAATGTTATAAGGGTGGGTTTTGCTTATATAGACTATCAAATAATTTACCTTTCATAATCATGGGTCTACCTTATCACAATTAGGATACATTTGGTTGAATTTTTGGAAAACAAACAACTTATGTTATTGTCTTCCTCTTCCTTAGTCAAGATATGCATAGGAAAAGGAGATTTGTATTTTGAAAATTATGATGATATGTTCTTAAGATAAGGGACAAGGTGGTGCGTACTGTAGCAGGTACACCCAAATTAATACCTTACCTCAAAACTAACCTGTAGTAGTGGGAGTAAGGGTCGATCCCACAGAGACTGGAATTACCTTATGTGATTAAAAAGGGGGGAATTGATAATTGCAAATTAAGTAAAGTAAACAATAATGAAAATAAATAAGAGAAAGTGATTAATGATAAAGACGTTGGTTTCGGTTGGTATCCACCGTCAAGGGATTACATTGATCATCGACAACATAATCAATCTGTAAATGAATATCTATCATTGGGGGTTTAACTCTGTTTCTCCTTAAGCCTAGCAAATTAATGACAATCGCACTAATAAAACCCTAATTAACAAGCCATCTTTTAGCACATCGGTAAAATATAACTTGTTAACCGCATGAAGAACTAGAGAAACTGATGGAGCTAAACAAATATAAACAAATCGGCTATATCTAATTTAGTTAATCATTCATCATAGGTTCAATGATTTATAATCCAAAACCCTCAAACCTATTTGCCTCACGAATCGCAAAATTGAAGACTTTGTTCAAAACACAATTCAACGGTAGAATAAAACAAACAAAATACTAGTAGGCCTCCTAGCAATCATATGAATAATCATTAAGAATAAGAACAGATGAATAATCAATATTCAAATAAAATTGAAATAATAACATCAAATCCACATCTCACAATGTATAAAAATCCCTTGAGGTTTCTACTCAACTCAACCAACTAAAAAGAACTAGCCACGCAAGGCCATAAGAAACTCTAAAGAAGAATTGAAGAATGTAGATGAAGAATTGGCTCCTTCTCTGCTTGCTTGCCTCACTTTTTACAGCTTCCCTCCTCCTAATCGAAGTCAGAACGTATTTAGGTCAAATTTCTGTCCATCCCACTTCAATTTGGGCAAAAATGACCTAAAATCGCGAAATCAGCAAGTCCTGTACGGCAGGCGGGCGCAGCGGCGCTACGGGGAGCCGTGGCGCGCTGGGTTGAGCGCCGCGGCGGTCTGTGTCGAAGTTGCTCAGGCGCCGCGACGCTCTATTCTGTGTAGCTCCGCGCTGCGGCACCCAGAATCTTCTGGATTTTGTCAAAGTGCCAAACATGAAAGTTGTAGCTCTATGTCTCTTCTTTCCATAGCCGCTGAAATCACCTTAATCGGAGTCCAAATGAGTGAGATATGCCTCAATTAGTGACAACAGGTCAGAAATAATCATTTTTCTATGATTTTCTCTCTATTTTCCTCTTCCTTTCTTCTTTATTATTCCTAAAACAAAAAAAAACACTCAATTAATTCATATCTATTTTCTACTAAAATTAAATAAAAAAGCAACTTAAAATATGCCAAAAACATGCTTATGTTATTGCATGTCAAATACCCCCACACTTACTCTTTTGCTTGTCCTCAAGCAAACATTGATTCATGTAAACAGAATTCAATATATGAAATGAGTGAATGGCTTACCAATGTGCTGCCTCATAGTGAAAATTGTATACTCTTGAAGAAATTTCAAAAAATTTCATGACCATATGCAACATTTAATTCAAATGCAATTTATAATTTTATTCCCTAAAATCCATAGTTCGTGTGTGTCTTTGAATAATTTAATTTTCTTTTACCAAAATGAGTTTATATATCTCAAGAATTATAGCATGGATCTCTATTTAAAATTTCCATAGACTTATTTTTCATGCTACTCTCCACTAATGTAGGCTAAAACTACTTCTTAGGATCAAAAGGACTAAACTCAGCTTGTAATGTGGCTAGGCTATGGGGTGAGATAAAAGATATAATTTAAAGCTCAATCTCCCAACATCACATGATTAACTCTGATCTATTTGAGCTAATTCTCAAGATTGGGGAATTTTTTCCCCCACACTTATTTCCTTGCTTTTCTGCATTCTACTTTTCTTTGATTCTCTATTTCTTCTTTTTCAATCACTGGATAGACTTTCATTAGTCTTTTGAGAATATATATATATATATATATATATATATATATATATATATATATATATATATATATTTCTTTTGTCCTTACTCCACCCTTCCACCCTTTCATTAATGTAGATCTATAAAACAAATATTCAGAAATTAATCATGGAGTGAGTGAATCAGGTAGAAAAAATAAATGTATTAATCACAAAAATTTGGTCTTGGCTGTTTTGTGGGTATAGAATAAAATGTTAATTAAGCTCAAAATAGAGGTTCTAAGGATATTCACTTGTTTGGGTTAAGCTTGAAAGGCTCAATCTCATCAAAAAATTTGCCTAAATCATCTCCTAATTGTTAGAATTAGCCTAGGATTTCGCCTCAAGTAGCATTTAAATAAGTTCTAGAAATTTAAATGAGATCATAAAATATTTTTGAGTTATATAATCTTTTTCTAAGTAAAAGATAAATTTAATATCCAAAATTACTGTGCAAAAGAATTTCAGGATTTTTAGAAAATAGGTAATCATAAATTGAAAAGAAATTAAATTACACATAATTATGACTTTTCTATGTCTTCCAAGAGCTATAAGCAATTTAAACAGTTATATCATTGGCTATTGGTTCAGCTATCACAAACTCATAAATTGAAATTTTGTTTACATGCTCACCTCATGACAGGATTAAAAGAGCACATATCATAAAATTATAGTTATGCATCAAAGTAGGAAAGTGCACAAGTGTATGATTTATTATACAGTCATCCAGCTGAATCATAAAGTGACCCCACCACACTTAAAAACATAAATTGTTCCCAATGTAAGAATATAAAAGAGAATATAATAGGGACAAGTAATAACATAAGGAGGGGTTCAGTGAAACTTCCCTGATTAATGATCACCATCCATCTTGTCACGGCCCCAAATGATGGAACACATCACCGGCACGGCATAAGGGTTCCCCCTAGCCGCAAGCCTAACACATAGCATGTACAAACATCCAGCACACAATCCAGAGTACATAATAAATATAACTGGCCACATATGCCACATCCAGTATAAGAAAATACTGTATATATATATATATATATATATATATATATATATATCTCATGAATCCAACATTCGCGATTCAATTTGGCCCATGGCCTCATAATACAAACATCGTTGTAAAACATAAAATTGTTTTCTAAACAACACATCAAAATACGCAAGAAGCGAGGATCCTGCCTGTAAATTCATGGAGGTACACTAGACATAAACTAAACTAGACAAACAATACAAAAGAGCCTTGCCTAAATTGGGGCTCACCAACGCTATATTCAGCCTCCTACGAAGCTGTAGCTGGATCAAAGTCTCTTTAACTATCTGTGGGGAGGAAACAGAAGAGGGGTGAGATCACATCTCAGTGAATGGGTAAATCACACTATAACAGAAACAAGGCAAACCAAGCACGAGTGTTTCATAATGAGTTTAATAATGGAAATCAAAGTGTAAAGATAATAATAGAAACATTAAGCAGTTAATCATAATTTATTGAAAGAAAAGCTAAACAGTTCAAGTGTATGTTCAAAAGGTAAAACAAGATTTAAATCAGTAATCGTAAAGCAAATCAATTATGCATGGTGAGTAATAAATGAAATTATTTATGCAATCACAATGATGAATGAGATTGTTTAGAATATTTAATCTTTAAGAAAAAGAATGCACTAGTCTATTGGAGGTCTTTCCGAACAAATCCATCATCTTCCCCAAGCACATAGCAAGGGTGTGGCAATCACTGTAGGCGTAGACATAAGTCCACCCTAAATTCCCCAAGCACATAGCAAGGGTGTGGCAATCATTGTAGGCGTAGACATAAGTCCACCCTAAATTCTGTGACTTAGGCAGTCATAAGCCCGTCACAATATCCTAGGCCGAAGCCTTAACATGACCATGGTGCACCAGGGCTAGCACTACCTGTGGCTAGCTAACAGTGATCTAAAAGGATTCCTCCAATGGAAAACATTTGAAAATATGCTATTCAAAGAGTTTAAAGTAAAACATTTCAATAACATTATAATAAAGCTATAATTCTCCATCTAGCTCTTTTCTTGCATAAAACTCTATTCTAAAATATGTCTCGTCCATGGATTTCCATGGAGACCTTTATCATCATAAACTTTCCCTTTTAACATAGATCGTCCGTAGACGTCGCATAGATGTTCACCATGCATCAAATCATTTCATGGCTAACTTAGTTCATTTCTATGACTAAGTTAGCATTTCTATAAATCTAGCTCAATGGAGAATTATCAGTCTAGATGCTTGCCCTGCATACCTAGGGTTCAACTAGTATTGAAATTTATAATTTCTAACATGGTTGGAACATATTGGTTTTCAAAGCGGTAAAATAATTTAGCATACATTCCAACTAGTTAAAAAATATACGAGAGAGTTATAAACCGAATTCGTAAAACATGCGCTATAGTAAGAAAAACCCACTCACCGTACTAGGAGTCTAACAACGAGAATTTCACTTCGTGGTGGTTCAACAACAAGAATTTCACCTCGTGGTGGTTCAACAACCTAGAAAAACATAGACATAACATGAAAATTTGATAAACCCTAAACGTCACTATTCATGCCGGCCGAAAACACTATCCCTAAACCTAAAAACCTTATATTCTAGCATAGAAACGAATTCTAAGACTATCTAAGAAAAGAATTTCGGAAGAACGAAGCTTAAAACGTGATTGGACGGAGTTTTACCTTGGAGGTTACTGTTCACGCAATTTTCCGCCGACTTTCCGGCGGTTGTCTGGCGAAACTGATCGGTGGAGTTTGTATATCTCCTTCCCACGAGTCCAACGGTACCTCGGTAGCTCGAATCTGGTGGCCGAATGGTGAGATATCTTAGAGAGAAGGTGGAGAAAAAAAATATTCTAGAGAGAGAGGGAGGGTTCAGATGAAGGAGAAATGAAGGAAAAAGGGAGGAGGGCTACTAAAAAAAAACGCAAGTTTTCTGACAAAACTTGCCGCGTCGACATTTCTGGAAAATAACTCGCCACCGGCGAACATATTCTCACTGCGGCCAAAATTCTAAACCTTGAAAACTTGTTTTTCTTGATTCTCACTCAATCCCAGTCATTGGAATTTGTCCCAAACTTCTCCAAACTTATGATTTTACCTGAAATTGCACTTTAAATATGAAATACCCGTGAAATGATATTTATGGATTAAATAATCAAATAACCACAACATTAGCCACTTGGATCACCTAATTTGGAGTTCATATGAAAGAGTTATGCTTATATGAGTGAAGAAAGGTCAGAAGAAAAGTCAGAAACACTCTAAAGTTTTACGTTGTTCTCAACTTCCTTGTTTCAAATGATTTATACTTAACCTTCAAAGGTTTTATTAGCAGAGGGTTATTACACATCTCATCATGCTCAGGTGTAGGCCTAAAGGGTGGTTCAGGAGGTGCCGGGAAAGCAATTGGGAGGTTCAGGGCATGAGCTAACTGGCTAAAACATGCATGATGATGCTGTGCAATAGAGTGTTGGTAGAGGACCAGATCGTTCATTTGATGGCTCAGACACTCTGTGCGCTCCCATAAATCTTCAATGGTATACTGGGATGGTGGTGGAGCTGAGCTGCTGCCCAGTTCCTCTGTAGCTACGGGCTGAATCCCTAGCTCCTCCTCTGTTGCTTCTTCATGGCCTTTGTATTTTTGTATGTCTGCATAGGAAATAGGTCTCATTGGGTGAATGAGAGCCTCAGTGGAATCCTAGCTTGCTCCTGCCTTCTAACATAGACCAGTAATTAAACTAGGGGCAAAGAGGGATCTGCCTCTAGCACTAATACAGCTGAGCATCTGCCTGTGAATAATCTTGCCTACATCAATAGAAAGGCCCTTTAGTATTGCATAAAGCAAAACGGCCCTGTCCCTCCTGACTTGACTCATGTTGAAGCTGGGCATCAATCTTGCTGACACGAAATAGTGTCATGCTTTAACCACTTTATTCATATTAGCCCTAGGAAAGTACACCGGATGCCCATTGCTATGCAATTTCCAGGAGGCCCCCTGTAGCATAGAGTCCATATAACGTCTTCAAAGTCAATGTAGGATTGAAGAAGCATCGTATATCCATCATCCTCAATATCAAGCAGTGAATAGAATTCATTAATGGCGTGCGGAGTGAATGGCACCATCTTGCCTCTAACCCGTGCTTTATGACGTTCGTGAACTGTGGCATTGGAGTAGAACTCCTGTACCACGGGAATAACTCCTGGTTCTGGGTTCCTGCAGAAGATCTCCCAATGCCTATGGAGGATATTGTCTCTGTGAGGTAGCCCTTCGGTGATAATAAATCCACACTCTGGAACTATAGGCTTATGCACCACCACTTTGATATGGTGTTGATAAACCTCTTCAGTCACAAAAGCCATGGTGTTGAATGCTGGAGGGTCCTCAACTCTGTTCTTCCTCTTTGAGATGCCTAATTTGGAAGTTTTTGGGGCCATTGCACTTGGCAGATTCACTGGGGCATTTTATCAAACACCTAGTGTGCGCTCTTGAAAAATTGAGAGAATGGATGATAGATTCGTAGCTTGAAGTCCCAATGCAGTGAAAACCAGTAGCAATGAAGTATGGAGATCAACTTCAGCAGGATAAACAAAGTAAATCATACCCAATTCAGCGTGATTTGTGGCTAGAAAGTGTGAGATCAAAATTTCTTGAGAACCCTAGAAAATTGCCATTGAAATCCAACTCAAATGTTGAAATGGGTGTTTTAATCTTGCCAAAGAAGATGAAAAATCATGGAATGTTAGCAAGATAACATAATGGGAGGTGGGTATGGTTGATTTAAGGCAAGAAAGTGGAGTGGGAGGTGAAATGGATGCAAAAAACGGAAGGGAAAATGAGAGGGATCGCGACCCTCTTATAGAGAGCGTCGTGGCGCTATTCTAGAGCGCTGCGGCGCATATGCGTCCGCAGGTCTGCAAATTTTCTTTTTTATAAAAAATAAAGAAAAATTAAACCATAAATAGAAAAATTAAGAAGAAGAAGAATGGTTGTTGGGTTGCCTCCCAACCAGCGCCTTTGTTTTACGTCGTTGGCTCGACACAGATTCAAAGAAAATCAATAAGGGTCTTGAAAAATTATCCATTGTGCTTCCTCTTGCTGAAATCCTTCATAGTAAGGTTTAAGCCTATGCCCGTTGACTTTGAAGCTATTATGCTCTTTATTTCAACTGCACCATGAGAAAAATATCAGTAACAATAAATGGTCCCTCCCATCTAGAACGAAATTTACCTGGAAACAATCGGAGCCTAGAATTGTAGAGGAGAACTTTCTGTCCTTTGCTAAACTCCTTACATGAAATCATACGATCGTGTAGGAGTTTAGTTTTGGCCTTATAAATATTTGCATTTTCGTAGGCCTCGTTTCTAATTTCCTCTAATTCTTGAAGTTGTAATTTCCTATGTTCTCCACTTTCTTCCAGATTCATGTTAAATTTTTTTATAGCCCAAAATGCTTTATGTTCCAATTCAACTGGAAGATGACAAGTTTTACCAAATACTAACCTGTATGGGGACATACCAATTGGGGTCTTATAGGCTATCCTGTATGCCGATAGAGCATCATCTAATCTGAGACTCCAATCCCTACGGTTGGGATTTATTGTCTTACTAATGATATTTTTGATTTCTCTGTTGGATACCTCAGCTTGCCCATTGGTCTGGGGGTGATATGCAGTTGACAATTTATGAGTGACATTATATTTCTTTAATAGGGCTTCAATAGTCCTATTGCAAAAATGTGTTCCCCGGGTCACTTATCAAAGCTCTTGGAATCCCAAATCTTGAGAAGATATGAGATTTAATGAAATCTGCAACCACTTTAGAATCATTAGTCCTAGTGGGTTTAGCTTCTACCCACTTCGAGACATAATCCACAGACAACAAAATATAATTATATCCAGCTGATAAAGGAAAAGGTCCCATGAAATCAATGCCCCAAACATAAAAAATTTCACAAAACAATATTGGTGTTTGAGGCATCTCATTTTTCCTGGAGATATTACCTGTTTTTTGACAGTTTGTACATGACTTACAAAAGTGGTATGAATCTCTGAATATGGTAGGCCATCAAAAACCGCAATCTAAAACTTTCTTTGCTGTCCTTTTTGCTCCAAAATGTCCACCACATGCATAAGTATGGCAAAAGGTTAGAATGGATAAAACTTCAAAATTAGGAATACACCTTCTTATAATTTGATCTGAGCATTGCTTCCAAAGGTAAGGATCATCCCATATGTAGTATTTGGCATCACTCTTAATCCTATTTTTAGCTGCCCTGGTCAAAAGAGGAGGTAACTGATTAGTAGCCAGATAATTTACAATATTTGCATACCATGGCATATGAATTGAAATTGAAAATAAATTTTCATCTGGGAATAATTCTTCAATTTTCAATTTTTCTTCCACATGTGTCAGGCAGTTTAGGTTATCTGTTACATTATTTTTAGACCCTTTCTTGTCTCTCATCTCTAAATCAAATTTTGTAAGCAGTAGCACCCATCTGATTATCCTAGGTTTAGCCTCCTTTTTCATCACCAAATACCTCAAAGCTGCATGATCAATAAAAAAAATAATGTTAGTGCATATTAAATATGATCTAAATTTTTCTAATGCAAAGACTACAGCTAAGAGTTCTTTTTCAGTGGTAGTATAGTTCTTCTGGGCATCATTCAGTATTCTGGAGGCATAATATATCACATGGGATGTGTTTCCAATCCTTTGGCCTAGTACTGCTCCAACTGCATGGTCACTGGCATCACACATAATTTCAAAAGGGATGTTCCAATCTAGTGCTTGGATGATTGGAGCTGAAATCAATGACCCTTTTAATTTGTCAAAAGCTTCCCTGCATTCTCCATCAAATTCAAAAGAGACATCCTTCTGAAGCAATTTGCACATAGGTGCTGCTTTCTTAGAAAAGTCCTTTATGAATCTCTTATAAAAACCTGCATGGCCAAGAAAAGAACGAACTTCCCGCACACAAGTGGGATAAGGTAGAGTTTGTATAATATCAATCTTTGCTTTATCTACCTCTATTCCTCTTTTTGAGACAACATGGCCTAAAACAAGGTTAGTTTCTTGAAATATTTTCAAAATTAGTGAAAGGTTATGCAAACAATCATCGAATGAATTCCCATAAGCTGAAAAATCATCCATAAATACCTCAATAAATTTTTCAAGGTAATCTGAGAATATGCTAACCATACACCTTTAAAAAGTGGCAGGGGCATTACAAAGCCCAAATGGCATATGCCTATATGCGAATGTCGCAAATGGACAAGTGAAGGTTGTCTTTTCCTGGTCTTTAGGAGAAATTGCAATCTGGAAATAGCCTGAATAACCATCAAGAAAACATTAGTAAGGTTTACCAGATAATCTTTCAAGCATTTGATCAATAAAAGGTAAAGGAAAATGATCTTCTCGGGTTACAGAATTTAATTTTCTATAATCTATACAAACCCTCCACCCATTTTGAATCTGGGTGGGTACCAATTCCTCCTTTTGATTTTTTATCACAGTTATTCCTGTTTTCTTGGGAACCACTTGCACTGGGCTCACCCAATGACTGTCTGAAATAGGGTATATTACCCCAACCTCCAACAATTTAAGAATTTCTTTCTTCACTACATCCATCATAGGTGGATTTAGCCTTCTTTGGGGCTGTCTAGATGGTTTAGCTCCTTCTTCCATCAATATTCTGTGCATACATGTAGAAGGGCTTATTCCCTTAAGATTAGCTATGGTCCAACCTATTGCAGTTTTGTGTTCTTTAAGAACTTGGATTAGTTTTGCCTCTTGATCTTCCTCTTCTATGGATTTGCTCATAATCACTTCCAATTTATCATGTCCATCTAATTCAAATACATCATGTGCTAGGGAATCAAAGATATCTATAGAATAAACAGGAGTATCATCACCTGGATGTTTCATGGCTTCATACATATTAAAATTTATTACTTCACCATCAAATTCCATAGTGAGTGTGCCATTGTGAACATCTATCTTGGTTTTTGAGATTTTAAAAAATGATCTCCCTAATAATATTGGGGATGTAAAATCCCCATTTTCCATGTCTAGTACATAAAAGTCTGCAGGGAAAACCAAATCATCTACCTGTACCAAAACATCCTCAATTACTCCTTTAGGGTATGCAGTGGACCTGTCAGCTAATTGAATAACCACATTAGTAGAGTTCAATGGTCCTAATTTCAAGGAAGCATATATAGAATATGGCATGACATTTATGGAAGCTCCTAAATCCAACATAGATTTTTCAACATGATTATCCCTAATTTTACATGGAATAGTAAACATACCTGGATCCTTGCATTTAGTGGGGAGTTTTGTTTGTATCATGGCAGATACGTTCTGACTCATTTGAACCTTTTCAAACCCCTTCAATTTTTGCTTTCTTTTTTGAGTGCATAATTCTTTCAAGAACTTTGCATATCTTGGTACCTGCTTAATAGCATCTATGAGGGGAATATTAACTTCACATTTTCTAAAGATATCATACAATTCAGAAGTTTTCTCATTTAGCCTATTCTCTTTAAGAGCTTCTGGAAAAGGAGGCACTACTTCATAATTTAAATTAGAAGGAGACTTACCTGTAGGTGCTTCATTCTCCTTAATTGATTTTTCAGTTTTCTTAGGAGAAGAGGGTGCTGGTGGACTTTTAATCTTCTTACCATTCCTTAAAACAATTGCACTAGCATTCTCTCTAGGGTTCACCACAGTTTGTGAAGGTAACTTACTTGAGTTTTGAGCATCCAATCGACTCACTGTGGTTGCTAACTGACCAACTTGAGTTGTCAGGTTCTGAATGCTAGCTCTTGTCTCTTGTTGAAATTGATGAGAGTTATGTACAAGAGTTTTCACAATGTCTTCCAACAGATTACTTACCTGTTGATCTTGGGGTGCATTCTGTCTAGGATAATAGGCTTGCTGATTTTGTTGAAAATTTTGTCCTGTAGGCCTATTTTGTGCACTCCCATATCTGAAATTGGGATGATCCTTCCATCCAGGATTGTATGTATTGGCATATGGATCATACCTTTTTGGTTGGCCAGGAAAGCCTCCTACAACATTCGCTTGTTTTGTGGATTCCTCTTGAAGTGTAGGACACATGTTAGTTGGGTGCCCTGTGGCTGAGCATATTCCACATACTTTAACTTGCTGTAGTGTACCTGTAGCCATTTGGCGCACAAGAGAAGTAAGTTCAGATATTTGATTCTGAAGAGCAGTAGTACTTACCTCTTGGGCATGCCTAATAGGAGGATCATGCCTAACGCTAAATTGTTGTGAATTGGCGGCCATATTTGATATCAGGATTCTGGCTGCCTCAGGAGTTTTATCTACTAGTGCTCCTCCACTAGTTGCATCTATCATGCTCCTATCTCCCTGCAAAAGACCTTCATAAAAATATTGGATTAGTAGCTGCTCACTAATCTGATGATGTGGGCAGCTTGCACAAAGTTTCTTAAACCTCTCCCAATAATCATAAAGCGTTTCACCATGCAATTGCCTAATGCCGCATATTTCTTTCCTAATAGTAGCGGCTCTAGATGCAGGAAAATAATGTTCTAAAAACATTCTTTTCATCTCATTCCAGGTAGTGATAGTACCAGAGGGCAAATAATACAACCAATCTTTGGCTGAATCTTTTAAGGAAAAAGGAAAAGCCCTGAGTTTTATTTGTTCCTCAGTTACTCCACGGGGCTTCATACTGGTACATACTACATGGAACTCCTTTAGATGTTTATGCGGGTCTTCACCTGCAAGACCATGAAAACTTGGTAAGAGATGAATTAATCCAGATTTCAACTCAAAATTAACATTGTCATCAAGATTAGGAAAAGTAATGCATAAGGGCTGCTGATGCAAATCAGGAGCTGCAAGCTCCTTCAGAGTGGGGTGTCTAGCCATGATCACTTCCTCCTTATCCTGATCAACGTCTTCTTGAATTTCTCTTCTGTGCCTGTATACAGATTTTCCTATATCTGGATTGAACTATAAATCTCGAGAATTAGAAGAACGAGTTATAGGCATAAATCAAAAAATCACAAAAAGTAATGACGCAGTCCCCGGCAACGGTGCCAAAATTTGGTGTGTACTGTCGCAGGTACACCTAAATTAATACCTTACCTCAAAACTAACCTGTAGTAGTGGGAGTAAGGGTTGATCCCACAGAGACTGGAATTACCTTATGTGATTAAAAAGGGGGGAATTGATAATCGCAAATTAAGTAAAGTAAACAATAATGAAAATAAATAAGAGAAAGTGATTAATGATAAAGACGTTGGTTTCGGTTGGTTTCCACCGTCAAGGGATTACATTGATCATCGACAACATAATCAATCTGTAAATGAATATCTATCATTGGGGGTTTAACCCTGTTTCTCCTTAAGCCTAGCAAATTAATGACAATCGCACTAATAAAACCCTAATTAATAAGCCATCTTTTAGCACATCGGTAAAATATAACTTGTTAACTGTAAAAACCTCTCTTTTTTTTTATTATATAATATTGAGTTCACATACATGTCATTAATCAAAACAGACGTATAACATATCAAACACATAGATATTTACATCTTGTTTATTTTGGTTGACCAATTCCGGAGATACAGGTGCGGGTGGTTGCACGTTCACCGGGATCTGAGCCAACTCGACCACAAACATCTTATTTGATTCTAAAATCTGCCCAACATAAAGTAACTCGATCCAATGTGCACTAAAAGCCAGAGCCTTAGAAACAAAAGCTGCATAAATAATTTTCTGAACATGATATGGAAATATAGTGAGAATTAAATCCCAGTAAGTTCAACAATAAATTGTCATCAGTAAATCTCATCACGTCATGTTCAGCTGTATAAACTACAGAAAATATCTTTGGTCACATGAATGCATTATATCTATGCACATAAGAATCATACTGTAATGATATGTATGATATGATTAACTATTTTCAAAATATCATATGATGGCCATCAACTTATTCTCATTTCAAGCTACCCCGGTCAGGGTGAGTATCCTCTACTCTCCGGTACGGGCTTTTCTCGCTCCGTCCGACATGGCCCACTTTCTCTTTCTTTTTTTCATTATCATGATCATAACCGTTGGTAGGGCGTCCCCTACTGGTGCACCACACGGATTGCCATGTGACCGTGCTTATTTCTTTTCTTTTCACAATGATAGCTAAAAATATGCTTTCAATAACAAGTATGTTCATCAAAATATAACTATTACCATAAATCATTGGTAATCATGCCATGAACATAACCATTTCAAATATCACTTTATAAAATATTTCCATGTCAAAATTTCATATTTAAGATGGTAAGAAGTTCATACAATGGCAATGGCTATGGCTATACTAGTCATTTATTAAGATTCATCTTCTTTTTTAAATACTAATTTTATTTCTTTATTTTCTTGATGCAGGTTTTCATCCTATCTAACCTTCTCTTACTAATCAGAGCATAACTCCCTCAATTTAACTCTGATGTAGGTGATCTTGGTGTCCATTTCAAGATAAAACAATTATCTAAAACTATTATGTTGAACATTGTAGCTAAAAATTAAGAAACGAAGGTGATATTACTCCCTCAAAGTACAGGATAGTTCCTCTCGGATAGGTTCAGACCTTTACTGAGTAATTAGACCATATCTCCCAAATTGGAACTCCAAATTGCGTTATTCCAGTTGGTAAAAATCCATGAGCCATATATCTATAATTTTTATGTTGGCGCGCTATTTTAATTCCCTACAGAATATTCCCAGAAATTCAAAAACTAAAGCATCAATAACATACTCTTCCCAGAATAAATATTTTCTGACCTCTGCTTACTAATCGGATCATATCTGCCTCATATGAACTCCAAATTGCATAATTCCAGTGGGTATATTTCCATGAGACATAGATATATAACTTTCATGTTAACCATTTATTTTAATTCCATACAGATAATTCTCAGAAATTAAAATACAAAAGCTGTCCTAACATAATCTTCCCTGATGAACCATTTTTTGACCTTGGCTTACTAATCGGACCATATCTACCACATGTGGACTCCAAATTGAATGATTCCAGTGGCTAAACATCCATGACACACATATCTTTAATTCTTATGTTAACCATTTATTTTAATTCCCTACCAATAATTCCCAGAAATTAAATTACCGAAGCTATCCTAACATATTCTTCCCTGATGATTCATTTTCTGACCTTTGACTACTAATCAGACCATAGCTACCTCATATGGACTCCAAATGGAATGATTCCAGTGGCTAAAAATCCGTGACACATATATCTTTAATTCTTATGTTAACCATTTATTTTAATTCCTTATAGATTGTTCCCAGAAATTAAAATACCGAAGCTTAAAATTCTGTCAACCATAGCCATACCCATGCAGAACTATCTACACCAACCTAAGTATTCAAACATACATCACATGCAAGATCAATATGTAACATGATATAGCAACATCCATGACCAATCATCAAAGTTCTAAGAACAAAATCTCATATAAATATATGAGTTTCAAAGGTTTTCTTCAAAAATAAATATTGTTAAACTTACCTGGAGCACTTAGTCTCCTAGACTTCTCCTTCCTCTTTCTTCCTTTCTTCCTCTCCTTTCCTCACACTACCTTGCTTCTATTTTTGCTCTCCCCCACTTGGACGAAATTCTAATGTTGTAAGGGTGGGTTTTCTTATATAGACCACCAAATAATTCACCTTTCATGATCATGGGTCTACCTTATCACAATTAGGATACACTTTGTTGAATTTTTGGAAAACAAACAACTTATGTTCTTGTCTTCCTCTTCCTTAGTCAAGATATGCATAGAAAAAGGAGATTTGTATTTTGAAAATTATGATGATATGTTCTTAAGATATGGGGCAAGATCCCTTTGATTTAGGGATTCATTTCCTTTTTCTTTTGTCTTAATCAAGTATGATAGATTTGCCTTTTTAAGTGGCAAATTTCTAGCCCTTGAATTTTCCTTACTTAACTAAAATTATTTGTGTAGGATAATGATGTTTTGTCATAATGCTATGTATTATTACCCACTTGCTAAAGTTATGAATGTAGGATATAGATGTTTTTGTCCTAAAGCCTTGTATTATTATGCCACTTGCCAAAATGATGAATGTAGAATCACACCACTTGCTAAATTTTTGTCTTAATGCCATGTCACTTAATCTTGATTACACCAATATTTCATCACTTTAATTTTTTTTTATTTTTTTCCTCTTGGGTTTGGGCTCATTCTTGCCCATTTTCCTTACTTTGGTTAAAATTCTACCTTTCATAATGGGCTTGGTCACATTTTCATGATTTTTGGGCTACCGGTCCAATTTCTATATCCTAGTCCAAGTCTATGTTTTATTTCTTCCTTGGGCTATCCTATTGGCTTGCTAAAAATTCATGTGAAGTAGAAAAACTCTATATGAAGTGTCTATAGGTTAAAGCCCAATTACGGGTGGAGATACTAAACTTAGTAACTTTTGCTCTTAAATTAAGAAAAATTACTCTAATCCGATCTTCTTGAAATTTTAAGACCTTTACTTACTTCACAAAAATTTATCTTTCTTTACCTAAGAATTTCACCTTTCTTTAACATGTTTATTTCTAATATTTCCTCTTAGGTTTTCTTTCTTTACCTATTCGATTAATATTAGAACATTTCTATGCAGATATGTAAGGTGAAGAATTTCTAAGGAAAATATCTAAAAATTACGGGATGTTACATTCTTCCCCCCTTTAGAAATTCGGTCCCCGAATTTCAATCCATCCTACCACATGTAGGGAATGAAATTAAGGCATTATTCAGAGTTACCAAACTTATTACCTAAATAATTAGAGATATCTTTTCTGTATGACATCTTTACTTTTTAATATGTCTATTCACTTGAGTGATTTTTGCCATATAACTTAACCATAAGGATTTCTTTCACTCATAAGTTCTTCAATTGATATCCTCTAGCCCGTATGGATATATCTATCGGTCGATATTAGAAAACACACATATAAATGAACATATACACCTTCATATTGTGTAACTATCTTTTCTTATTCCAAACTTCTATCAAGTCAAATTTTTTTTTTTATATATCAACATCATCCCCTGAATATCATCATCTTAATCTATCATCTATTTTTATCCTCAAATCCTTTAATCAATATGTTAAACATATGTAGCAATAAATCCTTCAAACCTTTAATAACGTTTATGTACCATTGACACATGTCTAATAATTCCAACTTACCTCATCACAGTAATTCTATACAAGCTTATTAACACCATTAAACTCATTGTCAAAAATTTCAATTATTTCTTCTATCATATCCAAAAGCACCTCATTCTAGCTTATGCCAATCCCATTTAATTCACCCAATCATTTGAAGAAGATTTGTGTTTTTTTTTTCCTAACAATTACTCATACATGAATTCTCAATTCCAACATAATTCACATCCTAGATACTAGACTCAATTTAGCATGATATAATCCTTTAACATAAATATCTTGATAACCTACATTATTTCCGGACATGGTTCTCAGAATATTCTCTATATTTCCAAATTAAGAGTTCAAAGACTAACTTAAATCCTACTTCCTATATTTTATTCCTCGAGAACTTCAACACCACTAATTCTCTTGATTACATTCGTCAAAACACCATAAGACCATCATCCGTCCATTATTTTCAAACCTTTCATTATTTTAACCTATTAACAACTTAGACACCATAACAACCAAGTTTCAAAGGAAGAAATTATCTTTAATTGTAATGAGGGAAAATAACCTTGCATTTAATGCCAACCGTTAATGAGTGAAACAGACGAAAAGCATAATAGAGAATGGTTCCAAAAGCGAAAGTCAAAAGTTTTGACAAAGCATTGAAAAATATTAAAATCGGTGGCCGCAATTCTTGAAAATCTGTAAACAAAATCTATCTATGATTTCAACAAAAATCGGTGGCCGCAAATTTTGAATATATGTGTCAGAATCTACTTTAAATCTATTGGTATTCGGTGGAAAGATATCACATGGAAAAAGAAACATTTCTGAGCTTATAAAAGTCTGTGAAAATCAAAGAATATGTAGTTAACTGGTAGGATGCAGTTGATTGCTTCAAAATAGATGTAATTAATCAACTGTAAATTAACCAGTCCAAATTAAAATTTCTCAAAATAGCTAGTCGACTTAATAATACTGATAGTCGACTGGCGAAAACATTGAGAATACAAAATAAATCATTTGATTGCATTTTTTATTTTTTATTTTTACTTTCTTTTTTTTTTTTTACGGCTATCACCTAGAACTTTTCTACAAGAATCAAAACATCAATGCTTCATCAAAGACAACAAGATAAAGACAGATTTCTGGTGATATCTTATCTTATACTCTTTATGTGCTTAATATGGGTCACAGTCATACTACTGTACATATACATGCTTGCCGTCATTTTTGAATTTTTTTTTTATTTATCTTTAATTTAGCTGATATCCACCAATCACTCACATAGTTGTTCTAATAATACCTGGCCTATTTGCATAGCTATTATAAATATGCCCTTCTCTGAGTTCTATAAATACTTACATTAGTATCTTTGTCTATTATCAAAGTTAAGGTGATAGAAATTATGGAGGGAACCGCATTCCATCAGTTTCGAAATATCTGTGTCTTTTGTGGTTCCAGTCCTGGAAAAGATGAGGAGTATGTTAAAGCAGCACAAAATCTGGGTATGGTGCTGGCTAGGAGAAAAATTCATTTAGTGTATGGTGGAGGTAACTGTGGGTTAATGGGGTGTGTGGCTACAGCTGCACATGCAGGGGGATGCCAAGTTCTAGGTATTATTCCTACAGCTCTAGCTACATCCAGCAACATAGGGAAGACAATTGGGGAAGAATATAGGGTAGTTTCCATGCATGAACGCATGGCTAGAATGATGAGCAATGCTGACGCCTTCATTGCCTTACCAGGTGGTTTTGGTACTCTAGAGGAGATTTTCCAAATAGTCTCTTGGGCACAACTAAATATGCATCACAAACCGATAGGTTTGTTAAATGTTAATCACTTCTTTGATGGTTTGTTATCTTTTCTAGATCAAGCTGTGGAACAGAGGTTTATCTCACACTCAGCACGACAAATTCTCATCTCAGCTTCAAATGTTGAGGAGTTGATTGATGCTTTACAAGCCTATGTTCATGTACCTGATCTAACTATTACTCCAGTAGAATGGACGGCAGATAACCGCAGGAAACGTAAATTGGATTTGGATCTTCATCTTTAAATATAGTAAAACGTAGCTATTATTGTACTACTTTTACTTTCTTAGACTCTACTTGTATACCATATTTACCAACCATACTCCTTTAGAGTTGGTAAAACTATCTTTGAATGTTGCTTATGATCCTCTGAACTTTTGAAATATTCTAATATATCAACCATATATATAATAACAAATTGTTCCAAGGATGACCTAATTACTATTCATTAAATTTATGAATGCAGCTAAAGGTTTGTCAATTAAATGCATCACCAAGAACTCATAATGCCCATAATAAGTCCTACATCCTCTTCTCTTATCCTTAATTAATGTTACTCATATCCCAAATCTATTTGTGGAAAAATATTGAACACCTTATAACTGGTCAAACAGGTAATCTATACGAGCTAATGGGTTTCTATTCTACATTGTTACCTTATTCAACTGTCTACAATCTATGCATAGTCATAGTGATCCATCTTTCTTTTTCACAAATAGAACTAGAGCACTCCAAATAAAAGTACTAGGGCATTTAAATCCCTTGTCTAACAAGTCTTGTAAATTTTTTTTTTTCCAGTAACTAGAATAATTCTTTTCTGATGTGGAAATACTGCAACCACGGAGCATACTAAGATTTTTTTCAAATAAAACCGGCACTTTCAAAACTTCTTGGAAATTTTATATGAGTACTAGGGTAAATTCCATGTTAAAATTCCACACTAATATCTCGGTAACTGGATAGTAATTGTAGTCTGTAAACAGCGCACCAGAAAAGTTCCCAGGAAAGAGAGGTGGGTCACTAATGGACACGCTTAAGTACCAAGTCTTTCCTTGCCAGAGCTTTCCTTAGACATGCACTTTTCACAAATCACAATTTTTTTTTTTAAATTCAATCGATATCATTCTATATAGGGATATAGATACTAGTTGGGTTCTAAGAAGTAAATCAATACCAAATTCTTGAATTGCTGTGGCAAGGTTGTGCAAGATTTTCTCCGCATTGTTTGCCGGATTCCACCTTGGTGGTGCCATTTCCTACTGTGGAAAAAAATAAATTTATGCTACTATTGAGGTGATCAAGCCCAATAGTTAGTTTCAAAACAATATTTAACAGCAGTCATAACACCACCTCGGCATATAGATAAGAAACACTAGTAATTTCTTACCTATATGAGTCACTGATTCCCTACACAGCACAACCACAACATACTCAAGACACTATAAGATCGATTCAGATAACCATCCACCCACTGGCCATCTAGGATCGACCTGCTCTGATACCAATTATGTAACAACCTCTCTTTTTTTTTATTATATAATATTGAGTTCACATACATGTCATTAATCAAAACAGACGTATAACATATCAAACACATAGATATTTACATCTTGTTTATTTTGGTTGACCAATTCCGGAGATACAGGTGCGGGTGGTTGCACGTTCACCGGGATCTGAGCCAACTCGACCACAAACATCTTATTTGATTCTAAAATCTGCCCAACATAAAGTAACTCGATCCAATGTGCACTAAAAGCCAGAGCCTTAGAAACAAAAGCTGCATAAATAATTTTCTGAACATGATATGGAAATATAGTGAGAATTAAATCCCAGTAAGTTCAACAATAAATTGTCATCAGTAAATCTCATCACGTCATGTTCAGCTGTATAAACTACAGAAAATATCTTTGGTCACATGAATGCATTATATCTATGCACATAAGAATCATACTGTAATGATATGTATGATATGATTAACTATTTTCAAAATATCATATGATGGCCATCAACTTATTCTCATTTCAAGCTACCCCGGTCAGGGTGAGTATCCTCTACTCTCCGGTACGGGCTTTTCTCGCTCCGTCCGACATGGCCCACTTTCTCTTTCTTTTTTTCATTATCATGATCATAACCGTTGGTAGGGCGTCCCCTACTGGTGCACCACACGGATTGCCATGTGACCGTGCTTATTTCTTTTCTTTTCACAATGATAGCCAAAAATATGCTTTCAATAACAAGTATGTTCATCAAAATATAACTATTACCATAAATCATTGGTAATCATGCCATGAACATAACCATTTCAAATATCACTTTATAAAATATTTCCATGTCAAAATTTCATATTTAAGATGGTAAGAAGTTCATACAATGGCAATGGCTATGGCTATACTAGTCATTTATTAAGATTCATCTTCTTTTTTAAATACTAATTTTATTTCTTTATTTTCTTGATGCAGGTTTTCATCCTATCTAACCTTCTCTTACTAATCAGAGCATAACTCCCTCAATTTAACTCTGATGTAGGTGATCTTGGTGTCCATTTCAAGATAAAACAATTATCTAAAACTATTATGTTGAACATTGTAGCTAAAAATTAAGAAACGAAGGTGATATTACTCCCTCAAAGTACAGGATAGTTCCTCTCGGATAGGTTCAGACCTTTACTGAGTAATTAGACCATATCTCCCAAATTGGAACTCCAAATTGCGTTATTCCAGTTGGTAAAAATCCATGAGCCATATATCTATAATTTTTATGTTGGCGCGCTATTTTAATTCCCTACAGAATATTCCCAGAAATTCAAAAACTAAAGCATCAATAACATACTCTTCCCAGAATAAATATTTTCTGACCTCTGCTTACTAATCGGATCATATCTGCCTCATATGAACTCCAAATTGCATAATTCCAGTGGGTATATTTCCATGAGACATAGATATATAACTTTCATGTTAACCATTTATTTTAATTCCATACAGATAATTCTCAGAAATTAAAATACAAAAGCTGTCCTAACATAATCTTCCCTGATGAACCATTTTTTGACCTTGGCTTACTAATCGGACCATATCTACCACATGTGGACTCCAAATTGAATGATTCCAGTGGCTAAACATCCATGACACACATATCTTTAATTCTTATGTTAACCATTTATTTTAATTCCCTACCAATAATTCCCAGAAATTAAATTACCGAAGCTATCCTAACATATTCTTCCCTGATGATTCATTTTCTGACCTTTGACTACTAATCAGACCATAGCTACCTCATATGGACTCCAAATGGAATGATTCCAGTGGCTAAAAATCCGTGACACATATATCTTTAATTCTTATGTTAACCATTTATTTTAATTCCTTATAGATTGTTCCCAGAAATTAAAATACCGAAGCTTAAAATTCTGTCAACCATAGCCATACCCATGCAGAACTATCTACACCAACCTAAGTATTCAAACATACATCACATGCAAGATCAATATGTAACATGATATAGCAACATCCATGACCAATCATCAAAGTTCTAAGAACAAAATCTCATATAAATATATGAGTTTCAAAGGTTTTCTTCAAAAATAAATATTGTTAAACTTACCTGGAGCACTTAGTCTCCTAGACTTCTCCTTCCTCTTTCTTCCTTTCTTCCTCTCCTTTCCTCACACTACCTTGCTTCTATTTTTGCTCTCCCCCACTTGGACGAAATTCTAATGTTGTAAGGGTGGGTTTTCTTATATAGACCACCAAATAATTCACCTTTCATGATCATGGGTCTACCTTATCACAATTAGGATACACTTTGTTGAATTTTTGGAAAACAAACAACTTATGTTCTTGTCTTCCTCTTCCTTAGTCAAGATATGCATAGAAAAAGGAGATTTGTATTTTGAAAATTATGATGATATGTTCTTAAGATATGGGGCAAGATCCCTTTGATTTAGGGATTCATTTCCTTTTTCTTTTGTCTTAATCAAGTATGATAGATTTGCCTTTTTAAGTGGCAAATTTCTAGCCCTTGAATTTTCCTTACTTAACTAAAATTATTTGTGTAGGATAATGATGTTTTGTCATAATGCTATGTATTATTACCCACTTGCTAAAGTTATGAATGTAGGATATAGATGTTTTTGTCCTAAAGCCTTGTATTATTATGCCACTTGCCAAAATGATGAATGTAGAATCACACCACTTGCTAAATTTTTGTCTTAATGCCATGTCACTTAATCTTGATTACACCAATATTTCATCACTTTAATTTTTTTTTATTTTTTTCCTCTTGGGTTTGGGCTCATTCTTGCCCATTTTCCTTACTTTGGTTAAAATTCTACCTTTCATAATGGGCTTGGTCACATTTTCATGATTTTTGGGCTACCGGTCCAATTTCTATATCCTAGTCCAAGTCTATGTTTTATTTCTTCCTTGGGCTATCCTATTGGCTTGCTAAAAATTCATGTGAAGTAGAAAAACTCTATATGAAGTGTCTATAGGTTAAAGCCCAATTACGGGTGGAGATACTAAACTTAGTAACTTTTGCTCTTAAATTAAGAAAAATTACTCTAATCCGATCTTCTTGAAATTTTAAGACCTTTACTTACTTCACAAAAATTTATCTTTCTTTACCTAAGAATTTCACCTTTCTTTAACATGTTTATTTCTAATATTTCCTCTTAGGTTTTCTTTCTTTACCTATTCGATTAATATTAGAACATTTCTATGCAGATATGTAAGGTGAAGAATTTCTAAGGAAAATATCTAAAAATTACGGGATGTTACATTAACCGCATGAAGAATTAGAGAAACTGACAGAGCTAAACAAATATAAACACATCGGCTATATCTAATTTAGTTAATCATTCATCATAGGTTCAATGATTTATAATCCAAAACCCTCAAACCTATTTGCCTCACGAATCGCAGAATTGAAGACTTTGTTTAAAACACAATTCAGCGGTAGATTAAAACAGACAAAATACTAGTAGGCCTCTTAGCAATCATATGAATAATCATTAAGAATAAGAACAGATGAACAATCAATATTCAAATAAAATTGAAATAATAACATCAAATCCACATCTCACAATGTATAAAAATCCCTTGAGGTTTCAACTCACCTCAACCAACTAAAAAGAACTAGCCACGTAGGGCCATAAGAAACTCTAAAGAAGAATTGAAGAATGTAGATGAAGAATTGGCTCCTTCTCTGCTTGCTTGCCTCTCTTTTTATAGCTTCCCTCCTCCTAATCAAAGTTAGAATGTATTTAGGTCAAATTCCTGTCCATCCCACTTCAATTTGGGCGAAAATGACCTAAAATTACGAAATAAGCAAGTCCTGTACGATGGGCAGGCGCAGCGGCGCTTAAGTAGAGAACCGCGGCGCTATGGGGAACAAGCCACGGGGCATCGCTGTGCGCTGGGTTGAGCGCCGCGGCAGTCTGCGTCGAAGGTGCTCAGGCGCCTCGGCGCCCTGGGTTGAGCGCCGCGCTGTTCCATTCTGTGTAGCTCCGCGCCGCGGCGCCTAGAATATTCTGGATTTTGCCGAAGTGCCAAACATGAAAGTTGTAGCTCTATGTCTATTCTTTCCATAGCCACTTAAATCACCTTAATCGGAGTCCAAATGAGTGAGATATACCTCAATTAGTGACAATAGGTCAGAAATCAGCATTTTTCTATGATTTTCTCTCTATTTCCTCTTCCTTTCTTCTTTATTATTCCTAAAACACAAAACACAACACTCAATTTATTCATATCTATTTTCTACTAAAATTAAATAAAAAAGCAACTTAAAATATGCCAAAAACATGCTTATTTTATAGCATGTCACAAGGTCCCTTTGATTTAGAGATTCATTTCCTTTTTCTTTTGTCTTAATCAATTATGATAGGTTTGCCTTTTTAGGTGGCAAATTTCCAACCCTTGAATCTTCCTTGCTTAGTTAAAATTATTTGTGTAGGATAAAGATGTTTTGTCATAATGCTATGTATTATTACCCACTTGCTAAAATTATGAGTGTATGATATAGATGTTTTGTCCTAATGCCATGTATTATCATACCACTTGCTAAAATTATGAATGTAGGATATCACACCACTTCCTAAATTTTTGTCTTAATGTCATGTCACCTAATCTTGATTACACCATTATTCCATCAATTTTTTTTTATTTTTTTTATTTTTTCCTCTTAGGTTTGGGCTCATTCTTGCCCATTTTCTTTGCTTTGGTTAAATTTCTACCTTTCATAATGGGCATGTCACATTTTCATGATTTTTGGGCTACCGGTCCAATTTCAATATCCTAGTCCAAGTCTATGTTTTATTTTCTCCTTGGGGTATCCTATTGGCTTGCTAAAAATTCATGCAAAGTAGAAAAACTCTATATGAAGTATCCATAGGTAAAAGCCCAATTTATGGGTGGAGATACTAAACTTAGTAACTTTAACTCTTAAATTCGAAAAAATTACCCTAATCCAATCTTCTTGAAATTTTAATACCTTTACTGATTTTACAAAAATTTATCTTTCTTACCCAAGAATTTCACCTTTATTTAGTATATTTATTTTTAATATTTCCTCTTAAGTTTTCTCTCTTTACCTATTCCATTAATGTTAGAATATTTCTATGCATATACGTAAGGTAAAAAATTTATAAGGATTATATTTCCTTAGATATCTAAAAATTGTCTAATAAATTTTATTTTCTTACGGGATGTTACAAGAAACCCATATCAGAACCATAAAATATTAAGCTTTTGAGATGATGATATGTTCTTAACCCATATCATATGGAAACCCATATTCCCAAGCACAGAGCAAGGGATGATGTTATGTTTAGCTATATAAACTACAGTAAAATATTAAGCTTTTGAGATAAAGTTATAACTTTCGTTGATGCATAATTAACATACTATATATGCACTGAAATTTCACTCTTTTTACATAATGCTCAAGCATGTTATAGCTCTCCATACACTTAATTCATTCATTTGCTATACGCATAGTGATCGATTGACTACAGTCACAATAAGTGATCAGGGAATGTGAGCTCATAACCTAGTTGGAGCAGCCCTCCCTTGGCTCACTCAGGCCAATAAGGCGTCCCGTACTAGGTACTGTCTCAAGCCATACAACCCATGGATATTCATCCATACATATAAATATATATATATAAATGCATATTCATCAAATGCAATGTATAATTATCAAGCAACTCGGCATGAGCTTTACGCTTGCCATTTAGTCATAATCAGCAACTTTATAGCTTACAAATCAATACCTCGTGCACATAATATTCATTTTACCAAATAATGATAAATACATTTAGAATCACATATTCAATGAGTTTCAAAATCTATTTGCAAAACCATACTCTTCTTGAACTATGTGCCAATTCGTAAACAAAATAGATATTTTAACACATTTTAGAAATTTATGATAGCATAAATAATTTGTAAACAAAATCAATTATACATTTTAAGTGCAAGAAGAGCATGGGGTAAGTCATAAAAAGAATTATCTACTCACAAGGTTAAGGCTCCAGGTTGGACAGCCCCAAATGTATTTTTCCAAGCCAAATTTGATCAAATAGACATCAAAAATGAATTTAGAAGATCCAAAAACCTAGAAAATAACTCCAGAATTACGAAATTTGGCCTCTAAGAGCTTGGTCAACACTAGTTAATTGATGGAATATTATTCACGATCAAAATTACTATTCACCGCTCGGGGATCACTATTTATGCCGGCCAGATTTACTGTTCACGATGGACAAAAAGTTGTCAGATGGCTGAAAAATTTCATATCCTGAGGTTTATCTATTTCCCAAAATCATATCCTGAATCCAGTGATACCCTTAGTTTTGTGATTGAAGGCTCAAAGGTACTCCAGATCTAGAGAGAAAACAATATTCATCACTATTCATCGGTTATGAGATTTCGCATATTCACGCTTCATCTCCCCCTATTTTCTTTCTTCTTTTTTTAAATATTATTTAATTATTGAATAGTTAAAATTTATTTTTATTTTTATATACATAATAATATTATTTTTCATCCTAAAGTATCTCTAAAATTTCTAAAAATTTATCTTCTTGCAAAACTTTAGTTGAACTCTTAAATTTATCTTCTTGATAAAAGTTTTAATAAAAAAAATCACAATTAAAATATCTGCATGTATATTAAAAGAAAGAAATTTATAAAAATAAAAAAAATTATTTAAAGCCAAATATAATTATTTTAAGCAAAACATTATTATTTAAAATTTACGAGATATTACATTCTTCCCCCTTAAGAAATTTGGTCCCTGAATTTCAAACCATCCTATTACAAGTAAGGAATGAAGCCAAGGCATAAATTATAGTTATTAGCTTCATTACTCAAACAATTGGGGATACCTCTTTTATATATCATCTTTACTTTCTAAATTGTCTCTTTACTTGAGTGATTTTGCCATATAACCTTAGCCATAGGTCTTTCTTTCAACCACAAGTTCTTCACTTATCAATCAACAATAGACATCAGATTTTTTTTCCCATAATTAAACAAAATTCTTGTCCAATTGAATTTCTTGGAAGTAGATAACATAAGAATAATCTATTAGGTACTTCCTTAGCATTGATGCAAGAAAGACTATACCAACATCACTTAGTCTTGATGGCAAAGCTAGGCGATATATACTGTGCATACTTTGTCCAAGATTCCAGAAGAGCTTATATACTAAAGCTTAACTTTTTCCTTCTTTCCAACCCTCATTACCTCTTTCATGGGTGATTTGGTGCGCACTGTCGCAGGCATGCCCAAATTAAAACCTTACCTCAACACTAACCTGTAGTAGTGGGAGTAAGGGTCGATCCCATAGAGACTGGAATTACCTTATGTGATTTAGAAAGGGGGGAATTGAGAGTCGCAATTAAAATTAAGTAAACAATAGCAAAAATAATTTAGAGAAAGTGATTAATGAGAAAAGCGTTGGTTTCGGTCGATATTCACCATCAAGGGATTGCATTGATCATTGACAAAATTATCAATCTTAAACCAAATATCTATCATTGGGATTCTATCCCAGTTCCTCCTTAAGCCTAGTAAATTAATGACAATCGCACTAATTATACTCTAATTAACGAGCAATCCTTTAGCACATCGGTAAAGCATCACTTATTAACCGCATGAAGAACAAGAGAAACTAATAGAGCTAAACGAATACAAGCACATCGGTTATATTCAATTTAGTTGATATTCATCATAGGGTTAACGATTTATAATCCAAAATCCTTAATCCTATTTGCTTCACGAATCAAGTAATAAAAGCTTTGTTCAAAACCTAATTCAGCAGCTACACATACAATATACTAGTAGGCCTCCTAGCAATCAAATGCATAATATTAAGAAAATAAGAACAGATGAATAAACAATACCCGGTTAAGATTGAATGCAATGAAATCAAATCCGTATCTCACAATGACATCAAATCCCTTGAGGTTTCAATCTCCCTCAACCAACTAAAGAAAATTAGCCACGCAGGGCCATAGAAAACTAAACAAGAAGTAAAGAAAAGAGTTGAGAACTTGAATGAATTCTTTGCTGAATGAATCGATCCCTTCTCTGCTTACTTTCCTTCCTTTTTATAGATTAAACCCTCCTAGTCGAAGTAGGAAATTTTTTAGGTCAAATCTCCATCAATTAGGCTTCAAATCAGGCGAAAAAACTCTAAAATCGCGACTTCCGGAGCGGCGGCGCCGCGGCGCATAAGTTCAGCGCCGCGGCGCTACGAAGCTTCATCCACGGGGTGCCGTGGCACACCCATGAAGCTCTGCGGCGCTCCATTCTTCGTACACGGGCGCCGCGGCACACCCATGCAGCGCCGCGACGCTCGTGGTTCTGGCGCAAGGACGCCGCGGCACTACGAGACATCCATGACGGGCCACCGCGGCGCTGTATTGTGAGCGCCGCGGCGCCTAGAAAACGCCAGATTTTGCCAAAGTTCTGAACATGAAAGTTGTAGCTCTATATTTCTTCTTTCTATAGCCGCTGGAAACAGCTCAATCGGAGCTCAAATGAGTGAGATATGCTTCCATTAGTGACGAAAGGTCAGAAATCAGCATTTTTCATGATTTTCTTCTCTTTTTCTTCCATTTTCTTCTTCCTTTGTTCCTACAACACAAAACACAAAACTAAGCTAATTCCTAATTATATTTTACTTAAATCAAACAAAAGGTAAGTATAAAGGTATTAAAATCATGCTTAATTAAGATCACATCATGATTCCTTCAAGAATATTTAGTCACCAGTTGATAATTTTTAGTGCTTAACATTACTGGTCCTTATAGACTTTTAGCATGTATTGAGTTTCTTGTATTCTTTTTATAATCAATTTTACTTTATCAATGACATCTTACAATAAGTTCGACCCCACTAAATCAATTAACAGAAAGTTTGTAACACCTCTTACATAAGGCTTTAAGTCATCCAATATCATTTTATTATAGGCGAGTTTTGCTAAGGAATCTCCTACCAAACTCGAAGACACGTGCTTGAAGCATGCTCTCCAAACTAGCATCATCAATTTAGGTTAATCATATTCTATCTATTGCACGTTATTCCAAATTAGATTCTAAAAGCTTAACTTAATTCAACTCATCCACCTATTAAAAGTCCTACAATGTTTCATGTAAATCCTTAAATGGTGTCATTTGTGTATTGGGCTGATAACTACTGATATGACCAAGTTCAACTAAGGATAAATAATTTCTCCCAACTTTAACCAAAATTATATAAAGATGCCTAAAGCATAACTTCCAATGCTTAAACACATCATTTAGATTTATTATCAGCTATATTATAATCTAACTAAGATCCTAAGGCTTCCTGAATAGCTCTCCTAAAACAATATATTCAATTTTGACTTGTTGACTCACCAAACAACGAAAAATATATCACTTGTATCTTTTTTTTACCATTATACTAGTACAATTCTTTCAAATCTTAGTATATCCTTATTGCCTTGGGTTATCCATATTTACAATCTATTCCTTCTTCTGAAATCTCCTTTATCAACAATTATTCACACGTGAATTTTTATCTCAACATAATTCACAACTAAGATACTAGACTCAACTTCGCATGGTATAAACCTTAACACAAACACCTTGATCGCTTTACATTATTTTTGGACATGATTCTCAAAATATTCTCCATTACTTTAACCTACTAACCACTTGGACACCATAATAATTGAGTTTCAAAGAAAAGAAATTAACTTTCCTTGTAATGAGGGAAAAGAACCTTGCATTTAATGCCAAACATTAATGAGGGAGAATGCAGTAGAACAGACGAAAAGAATAAATCGGTGGTTGTAATTCTTGAAAATCTATAAACAAAACCTAGCTGTTATTTCAACAAAATCGATGGCCACAAGTTTTGAATATATGTGCCAAAATCTAATTCAAAGCTATTATTATTCGGTGGAAAAAATAGCACATAGAAAAGAAGCATTTCTGAGATTATAAAAGTTTGTGAACAACACAGAGCATGTAGTTAACTGGTAGGATGCCGTTGGTTACTTCAAAACATATGTAATCAATCAATTGTAAAATAAACCAGTCCAGATTAAAATTCTCAAAATAGTTAGTCAACTTAATAATATCAATAGTCGACTGGAAATAACATTGAAAAAACAAGATAAATTATTTGATTGTCCCTTTTCAACAATTAACTGATTTGTATTTTCACTCTTCTTTTTTACAATGAAGCATATCTCTTACAACTTCCCTACAAGAATCAAGACATCAATGCTTCATCAAGGATAATAAAGAAAAGGAAAATTTCTGGTGATATCTTCACCTTATTCTCTTTATGTGCTTAATATGAGCCACAATCACAACTACTGTATATATACATGCGTGCTGTCATTTTTTTTGAAGTTTTTACCTTTAATTTATTTGATATCCACCAATCACTCACATAGATGTTCTAATTATGCCTGGCCTATTCGCATAGTTATCATAAGTATGTCCTTCTCTGAGTTCTATAAATGCACACGTTAGTATCTTTACCTCAATACTCAAAGTTAGGGTGAGTGCAGTTATGGAGGGAACCGCATTCCGTCAGTTTCAAAATATTTGTGTTTTTTGTGGTTCCAATCCTAAAAAAGATGGAGTATGTGAAATTTGCACAAAACCTAGTTATGGTGCTGGTCAGGAGATAAATTCATTTAGTCTATGGTGGAGGAACCGTGGGTTAATGGGATGCGTGTCTACAGTTGCACATGTAGGATGATGTCAAATTCTAGGTATTATTCATACCGCTCTAGCTATATCAAACATCATAAGAAAAATAGTTGGGGAAGAATTTAGGGTAGCTTCCATCCATGAGCGCATGGCTAAAATAATGAACAATGATGATGCCTTCATTGCCTTATCAGGGGGTTTTAGTACTTTAGAACAAATTTTTCATATAGTCTCCTGGGCATAACTGAATATCCATAAAAAATCAATAGGTTTGTTAAATGTTAACCATTTCTTTGATGGTCTGTTGTCCTTTCTTAATCAAGCTGTCAAACAAAGGTTTATTTCTTACTCAGCACAACGAATTCTCATCTCAACTTCTAATGCTAAGGAGTTGATTGATGCTTTACAAGAATTTGTTCATGTACCTAATCCAACTATGGCTCAAATAGATTTGAAGACAAACAATGGCGAAAAACGTAAATTGGACTTAGATCTTCATCTGTAACTGTAGTGAGACATGGACATTGCTGCACCGCTTTTACTTTTTGAGGGTCAACTTGGATACCATTTTGCTAGCTACATACCTTAAGAAATTAACACTACTAAGCTCGAATTCATATTTTGAGAACTTAGCATATAGCTTATATTCCCTTAGAGTTTGTAAAACTGTCCTCAAATGTTGGTTATGATCCTGTGAACTCTCGAGACATATTAGTATATTGTCAATAAATGCAAAAATAAATTGATTTAAGAATGGCTTAATTACTATTCATCAAGTCCATAAATGCAGTTAGGGTATTTGTCAAACCAAATGACATCACTAAGAACTCATAGTGTTCATATCGAGTCTTGGAAGCTGTTTTCAGATTATTCTCTTCCCTTGTCCTCAATTAATGATACCCAGATCTCAGTCAGCTTTTGAAAAACATTGAGCACCCTATAGCTGGTCAAACAGATCATCTATATGAGGTAATGGATATTTATTCCACACTATTACTTTATTCAACTGTCTATAATCTATGCACAATTGCAGCGATCCATATTTCTTTTTCATAAATATAACTGGAGCATTCAAAGAAAAAGTACTAGGGCGAATAAATCCTTTATCAAACAAATATTGCAACTAATTCTTTAATTCCTTAAGTTCAGTGGGTGACATTCTATATAAGGTATAAACACTGGTTGGATTCCAGTAAGTAAATCAATACCAAATTCTATTTATCGTTTCGAGGTAATCCTGGAAATGTCTCAGAGAACACATGAAGGAATTTTCTAACCACTAGAACTTGATCTGCATTAGTGTATTTTATATATATATCTTTGACCACTGCCAAATATCCTTAGCACCTTTTTATAGTAACTTATGGACTTCTAAAGCAGAGATTAGATTACTGGGTACCTCACTACTGTTCCTTGTATAAAGAAAGAAGATTCTCCTAGAATATTGAATTTAATCACCTTAAGGTGACAATCCAAAATGGCATGGCATAATACCAACCAATCTATTCTCAGTATCACATTAAAGTCTACCATATTTAGACAACGGAATAAAATAGATATAACATTCAGACAACTTTATATTTGGTATCTGTCTTAATTCTTTAAATTCTTTGGCACGCCTATCATTTTCAATTTCAGACAAAAATTGACCCATAAATACTTTTTAAAATACCACAATATTCGATCAATCTTATACTAAAAAATTTAGCAAACTTGGGAAAGAAAAGAAATAGAATCCCTCAACAACACCTGAAGTATAAATATGTCCAATTCATATCCATACTAAAGGTTCTACTAATGAATCCTATGCTCTGATAGCCACAGGGAAACTTAATGCTCTAATACCAACTTGTAACACCCCTAACATACAGGCACGTGAAACACATCTTTTTTCTGCAATCAGATATTTACCATAACATGCATAACACTATTCTTTATTATGGAAATAGATACATATAGGTTTTCTCATGTATACACATTATACAGACCAAGTTATAAATGTCAAAGTAATAATAGAATCAGGGATCCTGCATGTGCCGTTTAGAGCAAACTCTATATACAAACATAGTATAATCCCAAAATTGTGAGTTTTGAAAATAACGTAGACTCAACCAGAGAATATGTCACCTAACTGATCACCTATCTACAGAATCATACTCTGTATTCTTATCTGAAAATTGTGAAAATATCGTGTGGTGAGTTGGACAACTCAATGAACAGATAATACCTCCTATAACCTCTTAATTCAACATATGGATGTACTCATGTTTTAAAATTTGTCACATAGAAAATACAGTTCAGAAGTACATTTATATGGGACCCGTATTTCAAATATTCTCAAATCCAAGGAAGATATCCAAAACCATATTCATCACGGTATGATCATTAAACAAATGTTGTTATGCATTAAAATATTTCACATGAAAACATTAGGAGGAACCCATATTAGAACCATAAAATATTCCTAAGTACACAGCAAGGGATGATGTTATATTCAGCTGTATAAGCTATAATAAAATAATAAGCTTTTGAGATAAAGTCATAACTTTCGTTGATGCATAATTAACATATTATTTATGCATTGAAAATCCACTCTTTTTACATAATGCTCAAGCATGTTACAGCTCTCCATACACTTAATTCACTTATTTTCTATATGCATAGTGACCGATTGACTATAGTCACAATAAGTGATCAGGGAATGTGAGTTCATCACCCATCTGCCTCCTCACATTACCACTGTCATTCAATTAGAATGGCCTTCCCTTGGATTAACAACCCATTGATATTCATCCATACATATAAATACATACATATATATATATATATATATATATATATATATATATATATATATATATATATATATATATATATATGCATATTCATCAAATGCAATGTATAATTATCAAGCAACTCGCCATGAGCTTTACGCTTGCCATTGAATCATAATCAGCAACTTTATAGCTTACAAATTAATGCCGCATGCACATAATATTTACTTTCCCAAATAATGATAAATACATTTAGAATCATATATTCAATGAATTTCAAAATCTATTTGTAAAACCATACTCTTATTGAACTACGTGCCATTTCGTAAATAAAATAGATATTTTAACATATTTCAGAAATTTATGATAGTATAAATAATTTGTAAACATAATGAATTATACATTTTAAGTTCAAATGTATTCTAGAGTGCTCTGAACACTACAGGCAGGATCCCTGTTTCTATTATACTTTGATGTTTATAGACTTGGTCTGTATATTGTGTATACATGAAAGATACTATCGGGTTGCCATGGTGCCCGTGTAGCACGCCGCTACGCCCGCTGCCACACAAATTCACTGAATTCACAATTTTTAGGGTTTCTTGACTCTAGTTGAAGCCCGATGGGCCGGGATTTGACCTAGAAACACTCCTACTTCGATTAGGAGGAGTTAATATATAAAAAGTAAGTAAAGCAAGCAAAGAAGGCATCGAATTCTTCATCTAAATTCTTAGTTACATTCTTCAATTCTTCTTTTGATTTTCTTATGGCTCTGCGTGGCTAGTTTCTTTTTAGTTGGTTGAGGTAAGTTGAAACCTCAAGGGATCTTCATGCATTGTGAGATGTGGATTTGATTTTATTATTTCAATTTGAATTGAGTATTGATTATTCATCTGCTTTTCTTCTCAATGGTTATTCATATGATTGCTAGGAGGCCTACTAGTATATTATATGTCTTAATCTACCGCTGAATTATGTTTTGAACAAAGTCTTCAATTATGTGATTCGTGAGGCAAATAGGTTTGAGGATTTTGGATTATAAATCATTGAACCTATGATGAATAATTAACTAAATTAGATATAGTCGATGTGTTTATATTTGTTTAGCTTTGTCAGTTTCTCTAGTTCTTCATGCAGTTAATAAGTTATACTTTACCGATGTGCTAAAGGATTGCTTGTTATTTAGGGTTTAATTGGTGCGATTGTCATTAATTTACTAGACTTAAGGAGGAACAGGGTTAGAAATCCAATGATAGATATTCAATTACAGATTAATTATATTGTCAATGATCAATACAATCTCTTGACAGTGGATATCAACCGAAACCAACTCCTTTTCTCATTAATTACTCTCTTAATTATTTTCATTATTGTTTACTTTACTTAATTTGTGATTATCAATCCCCCTTTTTTCTAATCACATAAGATAATACCAGTCTCTGTGGGATCGACCCTTACTCCCACTACTACAGGTTAGTTTTGAGGTAAGGTATCAATTTGGTTGTACCTGCGACAGTATGGACCAAATTTTTGACTCCAATTGAAACCCGATGGGCTGGGATTTGACCTAGATACACTCCTACTTCGATTAGGAGGAGTTAATCTATAAAAAGAGAGCAAAGCAAACAGATAATTCATCCAATCAATCATCCAAGTTCTTAGTTACATTCTTCAATTCTTCTTTTGATTTTCTTTTGGCCCTGCGTGGCTAGTTCTTTTTTAGCTGGTTGAGGTAGATTGAAACCTCAAGGGATCTTCATGCATTGTGAGATGTGGATTTGATTTTATTATTTCAATTTGAATTGAGTATTGATTATTCATCTGCTCTTCTTCTCAATGATTATTCATATGATTGCTAGGAGGCCTACTAGTATATTATGTGTCTTAATCTACCGCTGAATTATAT
This sequence comes from Gleditsia sinensis, assembly GCA_037074535.1. Classification (NCBI taxonomy): domain Eukaryota; kingdom Viridiplantae; phylum Streptophyta; class Magnoliopsida; order Fabales; family Fabaceae; genus Gleditsia; species Gleditsia sinensis. The sequence continues at coordinate 25,334,163 of CM073465.1, forward strand.
TTTGAACAAAGTCTTCAATTTTCTGATTCGTGAGGCAAATAGGTTTAAGGATTTTGGATTATAAATCATTGAATCTATGATGAATGATTAACTAAATTAGATATAACCGATGTGTTTATATTTGTTTAGCTCTATCAGTTTCTCTAGTTCTTCATGCGGTTAATACGTTATGCTTCACCGATGTGCTAAAGGATTGCGTGTTAATTAGGGTTTAATTAGTGCGATTATCATTAATTTAATAGACTTAAGGAGAAACAGGGTTAGAAACCCAATGATAGATATTCAATTACAGATTTATTATATTGTCAATGATCAATGCAATCCCTTAACAATGGATATCAACCGAAACCAATGTCTTATCATTAATCACTTTCTCTTAATTACTTTCGTTATTGTTTACTTGATTTTAGTTGTAACTATCAATCCCCCTTTCTCAATCACATAAGGTAATACCAATATCTGTGGGATCTGTTAGGATAGCTTCGGGATTTTAATTTCTGGGAAAATTCTATAAGGAATTAAAATAAATGGTTAACATATGAATTATAAATTTATGTGTAACAGAAGTTTAGTCACTGGAATCACTTAATTTTGAATTCTTATGTGGGAGATATAGTCAGATTAGTAAGTAAAGGTTAGAACCTACCCGAGAAGAAATAATATTGACTTTAAGGGAGTAATAACACCAATATTTATTACTATTTTGCTGATATGATTAACATAATAGTTTTAGATAATTGTCGTAGCTTTCCATAGACACCAAGATCACCTCAATTGGAGTTAAAATGAGGGAGTTATGCTCTGATTAGTGAGCAAAGGTCACAGAACAAGGCCAAGCCGTGTTCTGGGTGCTTCAAGCACAGGTTAGCCGTGTTCAAGGCTATTTTTGAGTACATTTAAATTATTTTTCAAGCATGACCGTGTCCTGAAACATGGCCAGACCGTGGTGGAAGCTGGTGAAGCCTATTTTCTACATTTTTCTACCCTAGATAAACCTCTTTAACTATGGGTAATAGTAGAAATCAAATTGGAGAAAAATGCTCTATAAATTTGTAAGAACATGTGTTAGAAATGATATAAATAAGAAGAGATTGGCTAAAGGCCAAGCATAAAGAAAATGAAGAAATGAAATTAATATTTAAAAAATAAGACGAATCTTATAAATGACTAGTATATGCCATAGCCATTGCCATTGTATGAACTTCTTACCATCTTAAGTGTGAAATTCTGACATAGAAATATTTTATAAAGTGATATTTGAAATGGTTATGTTCATAGCATGATTACCAATGATTTATGGTAATAGTTATATTTTGATGAACATGCTTGTTATTGAAAGCATATTATTGGCTATCATTGTGAAAAGAAAAGAAATGAGCACGGTCACATGGCAATCCGTGTGGTGCACCAGTAGGGGACGCCCTACAAACGGTTATGATTATGATTATGAGAAAAGAAAGAGAAAGTGTGCCATGTCAGACGGAGCGAGAAAAGCCCGTACCAGAGAGTAGAGGATACTCACCCTGAGGGGGGTAGCTTGAAATGAGAATAAGTTGATGGCCATCATATGATATTTTGAAAATAGTTAATCATGTCATACATATCATTACTGTATGATTCTTATGTGCATAGATATAATGCATTCATGTGACCAAATATATTTTTTATAGTTTATACAGCTGAACATGACGTGATGAGTAATATTGATGATGATTTATTGTTGAACTTACTGGGATTTAATTCTCACTATATTTCTATATCATGTTCAGAAAATTAGTTATGTAGATTTTCTATAGCTCTGGCTTTTAGTGCACGTTGGATCAAGTTATTCTATGATGGGTGGATCCTAATTAAAATGTTTGTGGGCGAGTTGGCACAGATCCCGGTGAAGGTGCAACCACCCGCACCCGAATCTCCAGAATTGGTCAACCAAAATAAATAAGATGTAGATATTTATGTTTTTGAAATGTTGTACGTACGTTTTGATTAATGATGTGTATGTGAACTTTATATTGTATAATAATAAATAAAAGAAAAAAAAGTTGTTACAAAATTAGTATCAGAGAAGGTCGATCCTAGATGGCCAGTGGGTGGATGGTTATCTGAATCGATCTTATAATGTCTTGAGTATGTTGTGGTTGTGCCGTGTAGGGGATCAGTGATTCATATAGGTAAGAAATTACTAGTGTTTCCTATCTATATGCCGAGGTGGTGTTATGACTGCTATTAAATATTTTTGAACTAACTATTAGGCTTGATCACCTCAATAGCAGCATAACTTTGTTTTTGCCATAGTTGGAAATGGCACCACCAAGGAGGAATCTAGCAACCAATGCAGAGGAAACCCTGCACAACCTTGCCACGACAGTTCGAGACCAAGTCATGACCACCAACCAAATTTTACAATATCTGCAGAATGCTAATAACCCAAATCGTGAGAATAGTGCTAATAACCGGATGGCTGAAAAAGATAATGGTATATCCGAGTTCCTGAGGACTAGACCACCTTGTTTCCAAGGTGGCTATGTCCCAACGGTAGCCGAAAGGTGGATAAGGGAATTAGAGAAAATCTTTGAAATGATGGGCTGTACAGAAGAGCAGCAAGTTATTTTGGCTGCATATATGTTAAATGATGAAGCATAATACTGGTGGCATGGAGCTAGAGAACTTTTAGCTCATTAGGGAAGACAGATCACCTAGCAAGTGTTCAAGGACATTTTTTTCGAAAAGTACTTTCCAAGTACTGTACGGGCAGAGAAAGAGATCGAATTTCTCTAACTCAGGCAAGGCAGCATGACCGTGGACCAGTATATCACAAGGTTTGTGGAGCTGTCTAATTTCTTCGATTATCTGTGATATAACCCAGATGAAGCATGGAAGGCGGTTAAGTTTAAAGCGGGACTAAACTCAGAGATAAAGAATGCTGTTATAGCTATGGAGATCAGGGAGTTTGTACCTCTGATAAATAAATGCAAACTCCTGGAAAAGAGTTTAAAGGCAGTGGAGGACGAAAAGAAAAGGTGAAACCTATGGAAAAGTAAGAAAAATTTTCCCAACCCTAACAAGAACGTGAGAAGAAGTGGATATGGAGCTGGTAAGAGGCCATTGACTGCGGGTCCCAGACCTTTCCAACAAGATCTCACCTTAGTCAAGTGCGCTAAGTGCGGACGCATGCATGGTAATCAGCCATGCTATATGGGACAAGATGTCTGTTTCAACTATGGACAAAAAGGTCATTTTGCGAGAAACTGCCTACAAAATATGGGGAAGTAATTAGAACAGAGGCCTCAAGTGAAAGGAAGGGTTTTCACCCTGAGCGGCCAAGAGGCAGCTCAATCTTCTAAAATGATTCAAGGTACATGCTATATCTATGGATTTTCTCTTATGGTTTTATTTGACTCTGGTGCTAGTCATTCATTTATATCGGAAGAATGTATTAGAAAGTTTCAGTTTCCTATTTCTGAAACTCCCTATGAGCTATCCGTAGTAACCCCTACAGGGGAAAGGGTATTAACTTCCTCTATATGTAAGGACTGTCAAGTCACCATCCAGGAGAAAACTTTTTCTATAGGCCTCGTCTGTTTACCTTTAAGAGGTATTGAGGTCATTCTAGGGTTAGACTGGATGTATAGAAATCGAGTCTTGCTAAATTGTTGTAACAAGACTGTTGAATTTTTACCTCTTACTCTGAAAAAGGAAGTCCAGTTATTGATGCTTAATGCCAATCAAGTTAATAGGGAGTTGAAGAATGGAGTACTTGGATACATTCTCTTGTATTTATCACACCTAGAAGTCGAATCGAAGCTTGATGAAATCCTAATAGCCAACGAGTTTCCTAAAGTATTTCCATAAGATATTCCAGGCTTACCTCCCAAGAGAGAGATAGAGTTCTCTATTGATCTCCTACCTGGGACAGGGCCTATCTCTATTGCACCATATAGAATGGCCTCGAAAGAATTACAAGAACTCAAGAAATAGTTGGAGGAACTATTAGACAACCAATTCATTAGACTGAGTGTATCACATTTGGGAGCTCTTGTATTGTTTGTTAAGAAGAAAGACAGGAGCTTGAGACTATACATAGATTACAGACAGTGATAAAGGGGAATTTTGAGTGCTTATAGGTCATATTTTATCCCCTAATTAATAGTAACTTGTGGGTATTTTTATGCTTTTGGCTATACTTTGTTCTGGGTACTGTTGTAGTTCATTTTGTGATTTCAAGAGAGAAAAGGAAGCCAAGAAGCAAGGAAAAGAAGTCATGGAAAGACCCTAAAAGACCTGGGATATGCTGATGAGGAAGCAAGGAGGCTGCACGTCAAAAATCATGAAGAAAGGAGCACTACAGCATGCAGCACGGCCTAGCCGTGCTTGGTGGCCTGCAACACGGTCAGGTTGTGTTCTGTGTAGGTGATGCTGCACTTTTCCTTTTTCCCGCCCGAAGCACGGCCAGGCCGTGTCTTGGAACACGGCTGTGCTTCAGGGACCGTAAAGAGCGTTAAATTTAGGGTTTTGGCCGTCCTAAACGATACACATGCTTGGGGGTGCGCGGCAGAGCAGGGAGAACCGTAAGAAACACCAGAAAAACACTTTCTAGCCTTAAGAAACATTTTGGGATTAGGTTTTTACATAGTTCTTTGGGGATTTTGATGTTTTAGAGTAGATTTTACTGCATTGAAGATTGTAATTCATCTGAACTTTTCTGCATACCAGGTTATATCCTTCTACTTCAGTTCTTTATCTCTACTTCTACCTCCATTCATTCTCTTGAGATTGAATCAAACTATCATGGTTAATTTAATGATTATGAATTTGGTTTTTGATTCTATGATGTGTGAGTAGTTTCTATCTAGGGTTTTGGTAAACCCAATTGTGATACAATGATACTATGTCTATGACTTGAATTATGGAACCCTAATTGTAATTGGGACTAGATTGATTTGGATTGACTATTGTATGCTTGAATTAGTTGATGGAATGCCTGATCACCAATCTATCACGTATTAGGTATTTAATCGATGAATTGAAGGGTGAAGATTAAAACTGGAATCCAATAGTTAATTAGGGTTGTCTTAATCACAAAAGTAGTTTAAGATACTTTAGGCCTGAATCAATTAATGGGAACGAGAAAACCGATTAGTTGCATTCTTTGGTTGGCATAAAGCTTTATGGACCTAGGTTAAGCTAAGCACCACAAAAGTAGGTAATTTGATTAACCTAGGTACGATTGGTAATGCTTGAAAGAGATTGCTAATTATATTAGGCTAAACCATCCCCAACAATCTAGACAATTGTAATTAGGGGTAAATAACAGTTGTTGAGTATCACAAGCATGGTGAACCTTAACCCTAGTGATAACTGCAATTTTTTGTAGTTCCTATATGCTTTTTGAGTACTTTTGCTGAGTTGTTCTAGTATTTTAAGCACTCTTATTCCCTAAATAAATTGAACGGGATGACTCTTTTAGATAAAACATCAGCTACCTCGTTGCTGCTGCATTTTAGTAAGCATATGTGGCAATTACAGCAGACACCTGAGTGATATTAGGTGAGCTGCTCCCTTTTTCTGCAGTACACTGATTCTGTTTGATATGGTGTAGGTAACAGTAGAGCAGAGCTGCATAGCAGGTGCAGCCTCCACCCAGCAGTAGAGAAAGCAGCAAAAACTGACACTACAGGCTGCTGGCACAAAACTATCCCACTATTGAAAGTGGAGAGGACAAAGCTGCACGCAAAGTTGGTTTTGCAGCAGAGCAGGGGGGATGACGGAAAAAGCAAGGCAGCTAACTGGGACCACAGGATGAACGATAAAGAGAGGCAAAGAGGGGGAGACAAGGACACACGAAGAGAGGGGGAGAAAGAATGGAGCAGCTGCACACTGCCAAGGAGCATCAGTGCATGAGATAGAGTGCAACCTCGAGATTCTATGGTTTTTCTTTGTTTTGTTTTCCTTTTTCTTCTGTTTTTCTTTACCGAGACTGCACTGGCATTTCTCTTTTATCAGTAGAAATGTATACTAGTGATTCTGGGATTTTTGTAACCAGTGTAACCATGAGGCTTGGCTAGTTTCCGGCTAGGGTTGCACAAAGGTTGTAATGAACTTAAGCACATTTTTAGTATAACACATTTGTTGTAGTACAGTTTTTACATTCAACTGTGTTTTTATTTTAAACTCCTCTGATAATGGAAGTTAGTAGAGGTAGAATGAGGCCAATATTCACCCGGGAGAGGAATGGAGGTTGGAAAAACAGTTTGAATAGATAGGGACAGCCAATATAGGAATATATGGTCCCCCATCCCCCCAACGGTGGAGCTTCATGCACAACTCAAGGGTGAAGACTGCTGTAGGAATGCAGGTCTGAACCTCAGAGTTGCAAGGAATGGAAGTCTGGAAAGACTCCATTCAAGACTGAACTGGGCACCTAGGATAGTTGATGTAGCAATTCCTAGAGCAATATGAGTGCAATAGTTCATGGCAACCCTGAGCAACCCTAGACCTCCCTATTCCATTTTCTTTACACTCTAGTACCCCTCGTCCTAGTTATAGCTGTGTTTAAGTTGAACCACCTTTATTTTATTTTATAAACCATCCTATCTTTGCTACATCATTTTACACAGCAAAGTTTCCTTAACAGTTTTAGTTCACTCCTCGTGGGATGATACTCACTCATCACCTTATTACTTGGTCGCGACTCGTGCACTTGCGTTCTGACACTGTATTCATCTTTGCATGAAATACCCAATAGGTTTTTGGCGCCGTTACCGGGGAGTGTCAACTTGAAAACTGTTTTTAGATATTCGACTGTGTGAAGTGTTGTTGTGTTACATTTCTTTTTACTCTGGTGTCTTGTTGAGCAGGTAACACATTGCATGAGCCGAGCTGACAGAGAACTTCTGCCTTTAGATCCAGAGATAGAAATAACGCTTTTGAGAAGGAGAAGAGGATAGTTAGCACCTCAGTAGCAGGCATAGATGGCTAATCAGAATGGAGCAGACAACATGGACGATAGAGATAGGGTCTTAAATGCTTATGTTCAACCAAAACTGAATGGGTTGAACCCGAGCATTGTGAGACCAAAGATCGAGGCTCTACAATTTGAGCTCAAACCAGTAAAGTTCTAGATGCTGCAAACTGGAAGGCAATTCAGTGGAATGCCTACATAGGACCCTCACCTTCACTTAAGAGTGTTCATGGAAGTCATAGATGCTTTCAAAATGAATGGGGTAACAGAAGAAGTGCTCAGGCTAAAGCTGTTCCCCTAATCATTAAGAGACCAAGCAAGAGCGTGGTTGAACTCTCTGCCACCTGACTCTATCGCTAACTGGAGTGACTTGGCAGAAATTTTTTTGCTGAAATACTTCCCGCCCACCAAGAATGCCAGATTGAGAAATGACATCACCTCTTTCCAACAATTAAAAGGTGAATCTTTGTATGAGACCTGGGAGAGGTATAAAGAGTTATTACGGAGATGCCCCCATCATGGAATTCCTTACTGCATTCAGATGGAGACCTTTTACAATGGCCTTAATGCTCAAACACGCACTATAGTGGATGCCGCAGCTAATGGGGTACTCTTGTCCAAAACGTATAATGAGGCATATGAGCTGCTGGAAAGAATGGCTAGCAACAACTATCAGTGGCCTATGGACAGAGTTTCCACTGGCAAAAAAATGGCAGGCATACATGAAGTGAGTGAAGTTACTTCTCTCACAACCCAGCTAGCTTCACTGGTTAATGTCTTGAAAAACCAGCAACCGAGTCGCCGTCATACAGCCAATGCAGTCCAAGAGATTAGACCATCTTGTGTACTGTGCAATGGACCACATCTTTTTGAAATGTGCCCCTCAAACCTAGAATCAGTATGCTTCGTGGGAAATATGAATTGCAATAACAATCCCTACTCCAATACATATAACCCAGGATAGAGGCAACTCCCCAACTTCTCCTGGAGTAACTATGGTATGGGAAAGGAGCAACTCTACCCTATAAAGACCACAGCCTCCCCCAGGCTTCATGCACCAAAGACAATAGCCTCAGGAAGCCCCCACTTCGCTGGAATCCCTGATGAAGGAGTATATGGCAAGGAATGATGCTCTAATCCAGAGTCAAGCAGCCTCATTACGGAATCTGGAAACTCAAGTGGGACAGCTTGCCAACGAACTAAAAAGCATACCTCCAGGAACACTTCCAAGTAATACTAAAGTCCCTAGGAGAGAAGGGAAGGAACACTGTAAGGCTATAACCCTGAGAAGTAGGAAGATGGTGGAGCCACCAAAGGCAAAAGGACAGGACCAGACAGACTCCATTGTACCCTTGGAGAAGAAAAAAGATAAGCAAAAGCAAGAGGAGGAGGTAACCAAGGAAGAAACCATCACTGGAGAAAATGTTGCAGCTATGCCGCAGCAAAATTCGACAACTTTGCTGCAACAAAGCATGCAGCAGCCCAAGTTACCCCCCTTTCCCTCAGAGATTTCAGAAGCAACAGAATGACCAGCAGTTTAGAAGATTCCTAGATGTCTTGAAACAGCTGCACATTAACATACCTCTGGTATAAGCACTAGAGTAGATGCCTAATTATGTAAAGTTCATGAAGGACATCCTGACAAAGAAAAGATGATTTGGTGAGTTTGAGACTGTTGCTCTCACAAGAGAATGCAGTGCTATGCTGCAAAATAAGTTGCCACCCAAACTTAAGGATCCAGGCAGTTTCACCATACCTTGTTCTATTGGGAACTAGTATTTTGGCAAGGCACTTTGCGACTTGTGAGCAAGCATCAACCTCATGCCAATGGCCATCTTTAAAAAGCTAGGAATTAGAGAAGCAAGGCCTACCACAGTCACACTGCAATTGGCAGACAGGTCCATTGCACATCCAGAGGGAAAAATAGAGGATGTCTTGGTTAAGGTGGACAAGTTCATCTTCCCAATAGACTTCATAATTCTGGACTATGAAGCAGATGCAGAGGTGCCAATCATATTGGGCAGGCCGTTCCTAACAACCGGCCGAACACTAATTGATGTTCAGAAGGATGAATTAACCATGAGAGTCTAGGATGAGTAGGTTACATTCAATATGCTCCAGACCATGAAGTTTGCCAATGAAGAAGAGGAATGTGTAGTGGTGTCTATGATAGACACATTAGCATTAAAAGAGTTAGAAAAATGCTGCAAGGACCCACCACCAGTAGCATGGACAGACAACTCAGATTCCGAAGGGGAAGACGAGGAAGAATGGGCCTGGATTGATGTCAAGCATGGCATTAGGAAGCAGGAGCCAATAAAGGAGCCATTATATGTGACCCCACCGGATTCAAAGTCGCTGAAAACATCAGTGGAGGAGCCACCAGCCTTAGAGATGAAGCCTCTGCCAGCACACCTCAAGTATGTGTACTTAGGAGAAACAACTACTCTTCCTGTGGCTATCTCAACACTTTTGACGGAGGAACAAGAGGAGAAATTGGTCCTTACACTGAAGAAATTCAGAAGGGCCATTGGGTGGACACTTGCTGACATTAAGGGAATCAGCCCCTCATTCTGCATGCATAAGATCCTCTTGGAAAGCAATGAAAAAGGGTCCATAGAACCCCAGCGAAGGCTCAACCCAATAATGAAGGAGGTGGTTAAAAAGGAAATTATCAAGTGGCTAGATGCTGGAATTATTTACCAAATATCAGATAGCTCTTGGGTGAGTCCGGTCCAGTGTGTTCCTAAGAAGGCGGGTATGACTGTGGTGGAAAGCGAAAACAATGAGCTTATCCCCACCAAGGTTGTAAATGGCTGGAGGATTTACATGGATTATTAAAAGCTGAACAAAAGCACTAGGAAGGATCACTTCCCTTTGCTGTTCATTGATCAAATGTTAGATAGACTTGCTGGAAGGGAATACTGTTGTTTCCTGGATGGGTACTCAGGGTACAACCAGATTGCTATAGCACCAGAAGATCAGCATAAGACCACATTCACATGTTCTTATGGTACCTTTGCATTTCGAAGGATGCCATTTGGGCTTTGTAATGCTCCAGCAACATTCCAGCGATGCATGATGGCAATATTCACAGAAATGGCTGAGCAGTTTGTGGAAATCTTCATGGATGACTTCTCAGTCTTTGGAGACTCCTTTGACCTATGCTTGGGAAACCTTGCAAAGGTCTTGCAAAGGTGTGAGGAAACAAACTTGGTGCTGAACTGGGATAAGTGTCAGTTTATGGTAAAAGAAGGGATTGTGCTGGGGCATAAGGTTTCTCAGAGAGGACTTGAGGTTGGCAAGGCCAAGTTGGAAATCATAGAAAAGCTCCTTCCTCCCACCTCGGTCAAGGGCATTTGAAGATTTTTGGGACATGTAGGATTTTATAGGAGGTTCATTAAGGACTTCTCTAAGGTTGCCAAACCTTTATGCAGTTTGCTAGAGAAGGACATAACTTTCTGTTTTGATAAAGGTTGTATGACAACATTTTGTGACCTCAAGAAAAAATTGAGCACATCCCTAGTGATTGTGGCACCAGACTGGACCTCTCCATTTGAGCTGATGTGTGATGCTAGTGAAACAGCATTGGGGGCTATCCTCAGGCAGCGCAGAAACAAGCTGTTTCATTCTATATACTATGCTAGCAAAATGTTGCAAGGTGCCCAGCTGAACTACACGGTGACAGAGAAGGAATTGCTTGCAGTAGTGTTTTCCTTTGAGAAATTCAGAGCATATCTGGTAGGAGCAAAGGTGATAATGCACACAGACCACTCTGCCATCAAAATCTTAGTTAGGAAAAAGGATTGCAAGCCCAGGCTCATCTGGTGAGTGTTTTTGCTTCAAGAATTCTATCTAGAGATCAGAGACATGAAAGGAACTGAAAATCAAGTGGCAGACCATCTCTCCAAGTTGGAAGGGCACAGCCCCAGAGCAGATGACATTAATGAAAGATTCCCAGATGAGCAACTCTATCTCCTATCCCAAGATGATGTGCCATGGTACGCTGATTATGTAAATGACCTTGTGAGTGGAATGCTCCCACCAGACTTGACGTGGCAGCAGAAGAAAAATTTTCTGCATGAGGTGAACTCATACTACTGGGATGAACCATACCTTTACAAGCAATGTGCTGATCAGATGATAAGGAGGTGCATACCCAGCGAAGAGATGGAGCAGATCTTGCAAAAATGCCATGGTTCCCCTTATAAAGGTCATTTTGGAGGAGTCAGAACTACAAACAAGGTGCTGCAGGCAGGGCTCTATTGGTCCTCTTTATTCAAGGACTCCCACTTCTTCGAAAAGCAATGCGACCGATGCCAGAGGATAGGGATTATATCTCGCAAGCAGGAAATGCCACTGAACAACATCCTAGAGGTGGAATTATTTGATGTGTGGAGAATAGATTTCATGGGCCTATTCCCTTCGAGTTTTGGGAATCAATACATCCTTGTAGCCGTAGACTGTCTCAAAGTGGGTGGAAGCAAGTGCATCTCAAACTAATGAGGCAACAGTGGTGACCAGATTCCTGAAAAGAAACATCTTTACAAGGTTTGGAACCCCCAGGGCCATCATCAGCGATGGAGGGACCCATTTCTGCAATCGGCAGTTCAAGGCACTACTTGCCAAATATGGAGTAAGGCACAAGGTGGCAACCCCCTATCACCCATAAACGAGTGGGCAGGCTGAAGTCTCCAACAGAGAGATCAAGAGAATCTTGGAAAAAAGAGTAGGCCCCACAAGGAAGGATTGGTCCTCCAGGTTGGATGATACACTATGGGCCTATAGAACAGCCTATAAGACACCAATGGGCATGTCTCTATACAGGTTGGTATTCGGGAAGGCTTGTCATCTACCAGTAGAGTTAGAACATCGAGCATATTGGGCAGTGAAGAAGCTAAACTTGAACTTGGAAGCTGTGGGAGAAAAGAGGATGCTGCAGCTAAATAAGCTGGATGAATTTCGTGGTCAGGCCTATGAGAATGCCAAACTATACAAGGAGAAAGCCAAGCAATGACATGACAAGAAGATACAACCCAGGAACTTCGAAGTGGGACAGAGAGTACTATTATATAACTCCAAGCTGACCTTGTTTCCTGGGAAGTTGAAATCCCGTTGGTCTGGTCCCTTTTGCATAAGCAAGGTCGTCCCTTTTGGGATTATGGAATTGAAAGAGGAAAAGCAAGGGAGGACATTCAGGGTCAATGGACAAAGAGTCAAGCACTATCTAGGAGGTGATGTGGATAGACAGCATACCTTCATTCAGCTGCAAGAGGAATAAACAAGAGGGAAGTCAGGCTGAAGACTCTAAAACAAGCGCTCATGGGAGGCAACCCATGTTTAAATTTGTTGTGTTTAAGTTAACAGTTTTAAGATAGTTTAAATCATGAGTCTAATAGCATTTGTGTTTGTTACGCAGGATGGGAAGCACAGAAGTTTGCAGAACCAGTTTTTGTTTTGCTACAGCAAAACTACACGAAAGATAGTCCCTGCTTTGCTACAACAGGATTAAGAACAAGAACCCTCTGCTGCAGCAAAATCCTAGGCAAGCCAATTTTTTCTGCAGCGTTGCTGCAGCAAACACAATTAGATCTAAATCAAGGGGTTCCCCCTCTGCTATGCTTCTTACAAAAAAAATTATTTATTTTCAAAAAATTGTTGTCAGAAGCAAAATGGGGGCGGGAAAAAGGCAGAAGCCGATAAGTCACGAAAACACGTCGTCCACCCTCATTAAACCTCTCCAACTTCCCCACCCCCTTCACCCTCAAGCACCTTTCTCGAGTTCCCAAAATCCCTATAGCCTCTTCACCTCCTTCGTACCAGAAACCCCCACTTCCAAACCCTCGTACCTATCATGCTGAGAATCAAGATGATGGCCAAGAAGGCAAGCAAGGTGAAGAAATTCACCTCTGAGGAAAACAGGCAGAAGCACGACGAAGAGATTATGCCCAGAAACGTCTGCGCTGAGAAAGGTTTCACCTTCGCCTCCTTTGGAGATTTGGGGATGCCAATGTACGTTGGCACAGTGATCAAGTAGAGGGGTTGGGAAAATTTTGCCAGTCACCCACAAACGGCCCTCATCCCTCTGGTTCGGGAATTCTACGCAAACCTCTCACCCAGAAATGAGAAGTGGGTGACAGTCTGGGAGACGAGGGTTCATTTTGACCAAGCCTCCATAAACAAGGCTTACAATCTGCCAGACGAAGAGGACCAATATGAGGAATATCTCCAGGGTCTGTAGGATGGAGACTGGGATGCTATGCTCACCTGGGTGTCCCTTCCCGGCACCACCTGGGATAAATCCCCTCAGGGCTCCACCACCATTAATCGGATCTCTCTGGTACCTGCAGCAAAGGTGTGGTACCACTTCCTCAAGACCCGCCTGCTACCTTCTACCCATGGGTAGACAGTGAGCCAAGACAGAGTGGCAATGGTGGACGCACTCATATTCGGCAGACCACTCAACATTGGCCGAATCATTAGTGGCCAAATCCAAACATGCGCCAACCGGAAAAAGGGAAGCCTACTTTTCCCTTCCCTCATCACATTACTGTGCAAGAATCGTGGAGTCCCAGTCTCCATTGATGAAGAAGCACTGAAGGATGCCAGACCCATCATTGCCACCACCATTGCCTGTATCGTCCTGGAGAAAGCGGCCCCATGTAACATCCTTTTTTTTTCTTTATTATACAATATTGAGCTCACATACACGTCATTAATCAAAACGTACATGCAACATATCAAAGACATAGATATTTACATCTTATTTATTTTGGTTGACCAATTTCGGAGATACAGGTGCGGGTGGTTGCACCTTCACCGGGATCTGTGCCAACTCGCTCATAAACATTTTATTTAGGATCTGCCCATCATAGAATAACTTGATCCAACGTGCACTGAAAGCCAGAGCTATAGAAAATCTGCATAACTAATTTTTTGAACATGATATGGAAATATAGTGAGAATTAAATCCCAGTAAGTTGAACAATAAATCATCATCAATAAAGCTCATCACGTCATGTTCAGCTGTATAAACTACAGAAAATATCTTTGGTCACATGAATGCATTATATCTACGCACATAAGAATCATGATGTAATGATATGTATGACAGGATTAATTATTTTCAAAATATCATATGATAGCCATCAACTTATCCTCATTTCAAGCTACCCCGGTCAGGGTGAGTATCCTCTACTCTCCAATACGGGCTTTTCTCGCTCCGTCCGACATGGCACACTTTCTCTTTCTTTTCTCATAATCATAATCATAACCGTTGGTAGGGCGTCCTCTACTGGTGCACCACACGGATTGCCATGTGACCGTGCTCATTTCTTTTCTTTTCACAATGATAGCTAAAAATATGCTTTGGATAACAAGTATGTTCATCAAAATATAACTATTACCATAAATCATTGGTAATCATGCCATGAACATATCCATTTCAAATATCACTTTATAAAATATTTCCATGTCAAAATTTTACAATTAAGATGGTAAGAAGTTCATACAATGGCAATGGCTATGGCTATACTAGTCATTTATTATTTTCATTTATAAGATTCATCTTCTTTTTTTAAATATTAATTTTATTTCTTTATTTTCTTGATGCAGGTTTTCATCCTATCTAACCTTCTCTTACTAATCAGAGCATAACTCCCTTAATTTAACTCTGATGTAGGTGATCTTAGTGTCAATTTCACAATAAAACAATTATCTAAAATTACCATGTTGAACATTTTAGCGAAATATTAAAAAATCAAGGTGATATTACTCCTTCAAAGTACATGATAGTTCTTCTCGGATAGGTTCTGACCTTTACCTACTAATCTATCCATATCTCCCAAATACGAATTCCAAATTAAGTGATTCTAGTGGGTAAAACTCCGTGACACATATATCTATAATTCATATGTTAACAATTTATTTTAATTCTTTATAGATGGTTCCCAGAAATTAAAATACCGAAGCTATCCTAACATATTCTTTCCTGATGAACCATTTTCTGACCTTTGCTTACTAATCGAACCATATCAACCTCATATGGACTCCAAATTGAATGATTCCAGTGGATACACGTCCTTGACACATATATCTTTAATTCTTATGTTAACCATTTATTTAAATTCCCTACAGATAATTCCCAAAACTAATCGGTTCATATCTCCCACATATGGACTCCAAATTGAATGATTCAAGTGGCTAACAATCCATGACACATATATATTTAATTCCTATGTTAACCATTTATTTTAATTCCATACAGATAATTCCCAAAAATTGAAATACAGAAGCTATCCTAACATATTCTTCCCTGCTGAACCATTTTCTAACCTTTGCCTACTAATCGGTTCATATCTCCCACATATGGACTCCAAATTGAATGATTCCAGTGGCTTAAAATCTGTGACACATATATATTTAATTCCTATGTTAACCATTTATTTTAATTCCATATAGATAGTTCTCAGAAATTGAAATACAGAAGTTATCCAAACATATTCTTCCCTGATGACCTATTTTCTGACCTTTGACTACTAATCAGACCATGGCGACCTCATATGGACTCCAAATTGAATGATTCCAGTGGGTGAAAATCCGTGACACATATATCTTCAATTCTTATGTTAGCCATTTATTTTAATTCCTTATATATTGTTCCCAGAAATTAAAATACTGAAGCTTAAAATTCTGCCAACCATAGCCATACCCATGCAGAACTATATACACCAACCTAAGTATTCAAACATACATCACATGCAAGATCAATATGTAACATGATATAGCAACATCCATGACAAATCATCAAAGTTCTAAGATCAAAATCTCATATAAATATTATAAGTTTCAAAAGTTTTCTTCAAAAAGAAATATTGTTAAACTTACCTGGAGCACTTAGTCTCCTAAACTTCTCCTTCCTCTTTCTTCCTTTCTTCCTCTCCTTTCCTCACTCTACCTTGCTTCTATTTTTTCCTCTCCCTCACTTGGACGAAATTCTAATGTTGTAAGAGTGGGTTTCCTTATATAGGCGACCAAATAATTCACCTTTCATGATCATGGGTCTACCTTATCATAATTAGGATACACTTTGCTGAATTTTTGGAAAACAAACAACTTATGTTCTTGTCTTCCTCTTCCTTAGTCAAGATATGCATAGGAAAAGGAGATTTGTATTTGGAAAATTATGATGATATGTTCTTAAGATAAGGGATAAGGTCCCTTTGATTTAGGGATTCATTTATTTTTTCTTTTGTCTTAATCAATGATGATAGGTTGCCTTTTTAAGTGGCAAATTTCTAGCCCTTCAATCTCCATTATTTGGTTGAAATTATTTATGTGGGATAGAGATGTTTTGTCCTAATGCTATGTCTTATCATACCACTTGCTAAAATTATGAGTGTAGGATATAGATGTTTTTGTCCTAAAGCCTTGTATTATTATGCCACTTGCCAAAATGATGAAAGTAGAATCACACCACTTGCTAAATTTTTGTCTTAATGCCATGTCACCTAATTTTGATTACACCATTATTTCATCACTTTAATTTTTTTTTCCTCTTGGGTTTGGGCTCATTCTTGCCCATTTTCTTTACTTTGGTTAAAATTCTACCTTTTATAATGGGCTTGGTCACATTTTCATGATTTTTGGGCTATCGGTCCAATTTCTATATCCTAGTCTAAGTCTATGTTTTATTTCTTCCTTAGGCTATCCTATTGGCTTGCTAAAAATTCATGTGAAGTAGAAAAGCTCTATATGAAGTGTCCATAGGTTAAAGCCCAATTACGGTTGGAGATACTAAACTTAGTAATTAAGAAAAATTACCCTAATCCGATCTTCTTGAAATTTTAAGACCTTTACTTACTTCACAAAAATTTATCTTTCTTTACCTAAGAATTTCACCTTTCTTTAGCATGTTTATTTCTAATATTTCCTCTTAGGTTTTCTTTCTTTACCTATTCCATTAATATTAGAACATTTCTATGCATATATGTAAGGCATAGAATTTTTAAGGAAAATATCTAAAAATTACGGGATGTTACACCCCACACCCACCAGCTGCTTCCCAAAATGCTCCACATACTGCCGGACCCTCTGCTTCATCCACTGCCCCCAGTCACCTGACAAGACTTTGCAGTTCATCCTCAATCAACAAGCTACAATTCTGAGGCAGCAAGTTGTGCTTCTGCAACTTCAGTAAACCTTCTGGCGTTATGAGCAGAAAAGGGATTTTGCCCTTCACAACACCCTCGAGCAGAACTTTAAACAAATTTTCCCATTTCTGGAGTTTCCCACTGACTTCCTCCATACCACCTTCGAGGAATCAGCCCCAGCACCTAAGCCACAGACAGAGGAGCAAAAGGATTCTAAAGGATCCTCCTCCAGTAAGGATCCCCACCCGGAAGCCCACCAGACACCAGTGGGAACTGAGTCCTCTGATGATGATGAGCCCATTGCAAAATGGGCAGCAATGAGTAGAGGAAAGGCCCTACAATAATCAGCACAATGCAGAAGTTGACTCAGAAGCTCCTCTAGGTCCTCTGGGGGTTAATGCCCCTAGGGTGCTGCAACATACCTGCTAGCACCCTCAGGAAGTTCCCTCAACTCTTATCCCTTCTCTGCTGTATTTGGAATTCCTTTGCCTCTGCTTTTTTTTTTAGGTGTCTTTTGTGTTTTTGGCTATTGCATCAGCAATGAGGACACTGCTCACTTTTAAGTTTGGGAGGGGGTTATATTATATAATGTTTGCTGTGGCATTTGTAACATCCTTAATTTCGTTTCTTTTATTGATAAAGGTACATAAAAAATTTAATTAAGGAAATAAAATTTATTAGACAATATTTTAGATATCTAAGGAAATATAATCCTTAGAAATTCTTCACCTTAGGTATATGCATAGAAAATGTTTCTAACATTAAGAGAACAAATAAAGAAGGAAAATCTAATAGGAAAGAAATTAGAAATAACATACTAAAGAGATGCAAAATTCTTGGATAAGGAAGATAAATTTTTAGAAACAAGTAAATGTCTTAAAATTTCAAAGAACATTGAATTAGGGTAATTTTTCCTAATTCAAGAACTATAGTTACTAAGTTTAAAATCTTTACCCATACATTGGGCTTTTACCTATGGACACTTCATATAGAGTTTTTCCACTTCACATAAGTTTCTAGCAAGCCCATTGGATAACCTAAACAAGAAATTAAACATAGACTTGGACTAGGATATAGTAATTTCACAAATAGCCCAAAAATTATGAAAATGTGACCAAGCCCACCAAGAAAGGAAGAATTTTATCCAAAGCAAAGAAAATGGGTAGGACAAGCCCATAATGGGTAGGAATAAGCCCAAATCAAAGAGGAAAACTAAAATAAAATAAATTAGATGATGATATAATAATAAGAATAAAGATTAGGTTACATGGAATTAAGACAAAAAATTTAGCAAGTGGTGTGATTCTACATTCATCACTTAAGCAAGTGGCATGATAATACAAGGCTTTAGGACAAAAACATCTATATCCTATACTCATAATTTTAGCAAGTGGTATGATAATACATGGTATTAGGACAAAACATTCATAGCCCACACAAATAATATCAACCAAATAATGAAGATTCAAGGGCTAGAAATTTGCCACCTAAAAAGGCAAACCTATCATACTTGTTTAAGACAAAAGAAAATGGAAATGAATCCCTAAATCAAAGGGACCTTGTCCCATATCTTAAGAACATATTATCATAATTTTCAAAATACAAATCTCCTTTTCCTATGCATATCTTGACTAAGGAAGAGGAAGACAAGAACATAAGTTGTTTGTTTTCCAAAAATTCAACAAAGTGTATCCTAATTGTGATAAGGTAGACCCATGATCATGAAAGGTGAATTATTTGGTGGTCTATATAAGAAAACCCACCCTTACAACATTAGAATTTCGTCCAAGTGAGGGAGAGAAAAAAATAGAAGCAAGGTAGAGTGAGGAAAGGAGAGGAAGAAAGGAAGAAAGAGGAAGGAGAAGTCTAGAAGACTAAGTGCTCCAAGTAAGTTTAACAATATTTCTTTTTGAAGAAAACTTTTGAAACTTATAATATTTGTATGAGATTTTGATCTTAGAACTTTTATGATTGGTCATGATGTTGCTATATCATGTTACATATTGATCTTGCATGTGATGTATGTTTGAATACTTAGGTTGGTGTAGATAGTTCTGCATGGTTATGGCTATGGGTGGCAGAATTTTAAGCTTCGGTATTTTAATTTCTGGGAACAATCTATAAGGAATTAAAATAAATGGTTAACATAAAAATTAAAGATAAATGTGTCATGGATTTTTAGCCACTGGAATCATTCCATTTGGAGTCCATATGAGGTAGCTATGGTCTGATTAGTAGTCAAAGGTCAGAAAATGAATCATCAGGGAAGAATATGTTAGGATAGCTTCGGTAATTTAATTTCTGGGAATTATTGGTAGGGAATTAAAATAAATGGTTAACATAAGAATTAAAGATAAATGTGTCATGGATTTGTATCCACTGGAATCATTCCGTTTGGAGTCCATATGATGTAGCTATGGTCTGATTAGTAGTCAAAGGTCAGAAAATGAATCATCAGGGAAGAATATGTTAGGATAGCTTCGGTAATTTAATTTCTGGGACTTATTGGTAGGAAATTAAAATAAATGGTTAACATAAGAATTAAAGATATGTATGTCGTGGATTTTTAGCCACTGGAATCATTCAATTTGGAGTCCATATGAGGGAGATATGAGCCGATTAGTAGACAAAGGTCAGAAAATGGGTCATCAGGGAAAAATATGTTAGGATAGCTTCGGTATTTTAATTTCTGAGAAGTATCTGTAAGGAATTAAAATAAATTATTAACATAAGAATTAAAGATAAATGTGTCATGGATTTTTAGGCACTGGAATCATTCAATTTGAAGTCCATTTGAGGTAGATATAAGCTGATTAGTAAGCAGAGGTCAGAAAATGTTTATTCAGAATATGTTATTAAAGCTTTAGTTTTTGAATTTCTGAAAAATATTCTGTAGGGAGTTAAAATCGTACGCCAAGATAACAATTATAGATATAGGGCTCATGGATTTTTACCAACTGGAATAACTCAATTTGGAGTTCAAATTTGGGAGATATGGTCTAATTAGTCAGTAAAGGTCAGAACTTACACGAGAAGAAATAATCTGTACATTTAGGGAGTAATATCACCTTGATTTCTTAATATTTCGCTACAATGTTCAACATAATAGTTTTAGATAATTGTTTTATCTTGAAATTGACACTAAGATCACCTACATCAGAGTTAAATTGAGGGAGTTATGCTCTGATTAGTAAGAGAAGGTTAGATAGGATGAAAACCTGCATCAAGAAAATAAAGAAATAAAATTAGTATTTTAAAAAGAAGATGAATCTTAACAAATGACTAGTATAGCCATAGCCATTGCCATTGCATGAACTTACTACCATTTTAAGTGTGTAATTTTTAACATGGAATTTACCCTAGTACTCATATAAATTTACAAGAAGTTTTGAAAGTGCCGGTTTTATTTGAAAAATCTTAGTATGCTCCGTGGTTGCAGTATTTTCACATCAGAAAAGAATTATTCTAGTTACTGGAAAACAAATTTGTGATTTGTGAAAAGTGCATGTCTAAGGAAAGCTCTGGCAAGGAAAGACATGGTACTTAAGCGTGTCCATTAGTGACCCACCTCTCTTTCCTGGGAACTTTTCTGGTGCGCTGTTTACAGACTACAATTACTATCCAGTTACCAAGGTATTAGTATGGAATTTTGACATGGAAATGTTTTATAAAGTGATATTTTAAATGGTTATGTTCATGGCATGATTACCAATGATTTATGGTAATAGTTATATTTTGATGAACATACTTGTTATTGAAAGCATATTTTTGGCTATCATTGTGAAAAGAAAAGAAATGAGCACGGTCACATGGCAATCCGTGTGGTGCACCAGTAGGGGACGCCCTACCAACGGTTATGATCATGTTAATAAGAAAAGAAAGAGAAAGTGTGCCATGTCGGACGGAGCGAGATAAGCCCGTACCGAAAAGTAGAGAATACTCACCCTGACCGGGGTAGCTTGAAGTAAGAATAAGTGGATAGGCATCATATGAAATTCAAAAAAATAGTTATTCATGCCATACATGTCATAACTGTATAATTTTCATGTGCATGATAAAGTGCATTCATGTGACCTAAAGATATTTTCTGTAGTTTATACAGCTGAACATGACGTGATGAACTATATTGATGGTAAATTATGATTTATTGTTGAACTTACTGGGATTTAATTCTCACTATATTTCCATATCATGTTCAGAAGAATAAATATGCAGATATTCTCTATGACACTTATTATCTCTGTACGTTGGATCGAGGTGCCCTACCTTGGGCAACTTCCAGTTATGTCTGATGTAACTGTCGTAGATGTAACTGAGATTCCGGTGGACGTGCCACCCGAACCAGTGTCCCCGGAAGTAGTCGATATAGATGATTAGAACTAATATATATCTTTGTGCAAATGTTTGTAAAATAATGGTGTGTAGTTTGTAAAATAATAGTGTGTATGGAAACTCAGTATTGTATAAATTAAATAAATGTTATATTGAGTTAAGTTGTAACGAGGTAATAACTTCATGGTATTTAAAAAAAAAAAAAATTTACATAAATGGAGTTGTTACAGCATTTCTGTGGCTTAGTGTTGCTTTGATATTGCTGTAGAGTTTGCTGAAGCATGGACTTGCTTATTTGTGTGTTGCTTATCTATGTGGCTGTTATCCATATTGCTGTTTACTTATGTTTTTGCCTGCTTGTGTTAGATGAGTTTGCATTAGTACTTACTTGTTTTGATGTATACAATTATATTTGTATGATAAAAAGCTTCAAAATAAAAAAAAGAGAAAAAAATGGAAAGGGAAATGAGTTTGCATATGGCATAGCCTGCTGAAAGTTCTGGGATACTCCATGAGGAGGATTGGGTAGTTCGCTAGAAACCAGAATAGGAGACCTACAACCTTACCCAATCACACACAGAACCCTCTTCTAATAAGCACAGGATCATGGGTAGTTTCCCAAAGAAAAATTTGTTGATCTTTCAGAAATTGGACCTAAGTCTTAGAGCTAGTATTGAGAGCTTTCTGTAGAATTATAAAAGAGGCAGACACATAGGTTCAGAAAGGTTTAAGTTTGGGGGGGAAGTATAAATATATATTTATAAAAAAAAAATTTTGGACACTCCAATTCCTTTATAGTTCCTTAGTAACCAAGGGTATGCATGAGCCCCATGTGTACCCTTGCGTAAAACAAGGACATAGAGTATGAGTGAAAAGCTGTTTAAGGGTGATAAGGCTGAGTAACCGGGTGCCTGCATTGAACATGTTGGCATTCGCGTCAAAAGGCATTAATGACCTCTGCTAGAATAAGATCTATGCCAAAAAATAAAGAAAGGAAATCAGTGAGCTGCCACCCCCCCAACATCTGTTGCCCTGGCTGCACCTATGATAAATGCCAACTTAACCTAGGAAGCTCGATATATTAGTATGAAAGTCTTAGGAACTCTGGCTGTTTTTGACCCAGGTAGCTCTTAGGAAAACTGTCCATGTCACACACACAACTCCAAAGAAGGATTTTGTTGAGATTGGGAGTAACGTTTGTGGTGTCCTTTATATGAAAACAATCCTGAGAGTTGAGAGCTATCAGCAAAACTATGGATTCATGCATGAGAAAGGTCTGGAATTTCTTGTTGGTAGGAATGAGGTGAACATAGCAGGTTACTTAGGGACAAGCAATCCCTTAAGTTTGGGGGGAT
Organism: Gleditsia sinensis; assembly: GCA_037074535.1. NCBI lineage: Eukaryota > Viridiplantae > Streptophyta > Magnoliopsida > Fabales > Fabaceae > Gleditsia > Gleditsia sinensis. The sequence continues at coordinate 25,356,962 of CM073465.1, forward strand.
TTGATAACTGCAATTTATTGTAGTTCCTATGTGCTTTCTGAGTACTTTTGCTAAGTTGTTCTAGTATTTTAAGCACTCTTATTCCCTGAATAAATTGAACGGGATGACTCTTTTAGATAACACATCAGCTACCCCATTGCTGCAGCATTTTAGTAAGCATATGTGGCAATTACAGCAGAAACCTGAGTGATATTGGGTGAGCTGCTCCCTTTTTCTACAATACACTGATTCTGTTTGATATGGTGCAAGTAACAGCAGAGCAGGGCTGCGCAGCAGGTGCAACCTCCACCCAACAGTAGAGAAAGCACCAAAAACTGACACTACAGGCTGCTGGCATAGAATTGTCTCACTACTGAAAGTGGAGAGGACAAAGCTGCACGCAGAGGTGGTTTTGCAGCAGAGCAGGGGGAATGACGGCAAAAGCAAGGCAGCTGACTGGGACCACAGGATGAACGATAAAGAGAGGCAAAGAGGGGGAGACAAGGACACACGAAGAGAGGGGTAGAAAGAAGGGAGCAGCTGCACACTGCCAAGGAGCATCAGTGCAGGAGATAGAGTGCAACCCCGAGATTCTATTGTTTTTCTTTGTTTTGTTTTCCTTTTTCTTCTATTTTTTTTACCGAGACTGCACTGGCATTTTTCTTTTATCAGTAGAAATGTATACTAGTGATTCTGGGATTTTTGTAACCAGTGTAACCATAAGGCTTGGCTAGTTTCCAGCTAGGGTTGCACAAGGGTTGTAATGAACTTAAGCACATTTTTAGTATAACACATTCGCTGCAGCACTATTTTTACATTCAACTGTGTTTTTATTTTAAACGCCTCTGATAACGGAAGTTAGTAGAGGTAGACTGAGGCCAATATTCATCCAGGAGGGGAATGGAGGTTGGAAAAATAGTTTGAATAGATAGGGACAGCCAATATAGGAATATATGGTCCCCTGTCCCCCCAACAGTGGAGCTTTATGCACAACTCAGGGGTGAAGACTGCTGCAGGAATGCAGGTTTGAACCTTAGAGTTGCAAGGAATGGAAGTCTAGAAAGACTCCATTCAAGACTGAACTGGGCACCTAGGACAGTTGCTGTAGCAATTCCTGGAGCAATATGAGTACAATAGTTCATGGCAACCCTGAGCAACCCTAGACCTCCCTATTCCATTTTCTTTACACTCTAGTACCCCTCGTCCTAGTTATAGTTGTGTTTAAGTTGAACCACCTTTATTTTATTTTATAAACCATCCTATCTTTGCTACAACATTTCACATAGCAAAGCCTCCTTAACAGTTTTAGTTCACTCCTTGTGGGACGATACTCACTCATCACTTTATTACTTGGTCACGACACATGCACTTGCGTTTTGACAATGTATTCATCTTTACATGAAATACCCAACACCTAGGCTTAGCTTAATTTGTTACTTCGACTTGTTTAATTGTGATATTTGCCCATCATATTATATCGATTTAGATAGCACTTCTTGTGAGATTCTAGTAATTGGCATTGTTCTCTGTGGGACACGACCCGTACTTGCCAGACTAGCTACAGGTACGCCATGCACTTGCGGTATTTAGTAAAACACATGTAACAAGTTTTTGGCGCCGTTGCCGGGGAACAAAGCCAATATTAGATATTTTACAAAATAGCTAGACTAGATCAATTTCTGTTTATTTTTCTTCTTAATTATTTTGCACAATTTTCTTTTGCTGATTTTGCTTCTTTTCTTCCTTCATAGGTGTGTTTCTCTTTTATGAGAAGAGAACGTGAAATTTTTGTTGAATTTGACCCAGAAATTGAATGTACCCTACGAAGGATAAGAAAAGGTAAACAGCAAGAGAATTCTGTAGTTACTATGGGGGAAAAAGATAACCGGTCACTGAAGGACTTCACAACCCCGGACACACATGGCCTGAACCCCAGCATAGTCAGGCCAGTGGTAGAAGCTAATAACTTCGAGCTGAAGCCATCTCTCTTGCAGATGGTTCAGCAGAACTAGTTTGGAGGGTCGCATACTGAAGACCCTAATCTCCATCTCTCTATGTTTTTGGAGTACTGCGACACCCTAAAGTTGAATGGGTCTCCTCATATGCTATCAGGTTGAGATTATTCCCTTTCTCACTGAGGGATAAGGCCCGTACGTGGTTGCACTCTCTCCCATCGGGGTCTATCACCACTTGGCAGTAGCTTTCTCATGCTTTCCTAGCCAAGTATTTCCCGCCAAGTAAGATGGCCCATTTGAGGAACCAGATTACTACATTTGCTCAGAGGGATGGAGAATCCTTATATGAGGCATGGGAAAGATTCAAGGAGCTCCTCAGGGTATGCCCACATCATGGGCTAGAAAAATGGTTGATAGTCCATATATTCTACAATGGATTAGTTTACAGCACCCGGATATCTGTGGATGTTGCAGTTGGAGGATCACTGATGAACAAGATGGTTGATGAAGCCTATGAGTTGATTGAAGACATGGCTCAGAACCACTACTCATGGTCTAGTAAGAGGTAGACCAGAAATCTGACAGGTATGTATGAAGTAGATGCTTTCAATCATTTAACTTCTAAGGTTGATGCTTTATTTCAGAAACTGGATAAACTGAGGATCAATGTTGTTGCATCATCTTCTTCATCTGCTTCCTGTGAGCTTTGTGGAGGTGTAGGGCATGCAGCCAATGAGTGTCAGTTTGGGAGTTCTACAGTTTAGGATTGTGAGTAGGTCAATTTTGTGAACAATCAGAGGAACAACCCGTACAACAATACTTACAATCCTAGCTGGAGAAACCACCCTAACTTGTCATATAAGCTGAATGTTGGTCAGCAGCCCTAGAATAATTTTAGACAACCTCCAGGCTTCCAGAATCCAAGGCCATACAATCCTCCTCAACCTAAGTCAAATCTGGAGGCTCTAATGGAGAATTTCATCGCCACACAGAGCAAGCCGAATGAGGAATTTAGAGCTCAGAATCACAGTATGAATGAAGCAATTAAAGACCTGGCGTCTAAAGTGGATTCACTTGCTACCCATAATAAGATGCTAGAGACCCAAATAGCACAACAAGCGAGCTCTTCAACCAGAAATTTTGGTAAGTTCCCTGGTCAACCTGAGAACCCTAGAGAACACTGTAAAACTATCACTTTGAGAATTGGTAAACAATTGGGTGATCCAGTGGAAAAGGAGGATGAAAAGGAAGTTGAGAAAAGGGATGTGCCTGAGCCAGTAAATGAAGAAGAAGAGCCAGTTAGTGGGAGGAAGAAAATAAATGAGCCTGATTATGTGGCTCCTAAACTGTATAAGCCACCAGTTCCCTTCCCTCAGAGAATAGCCAAGGCTAAGTTAGAGAAACAGTATGGAAAGTTTTTGGATGTGCTGAAAAAGTTGCACAACAACATTCCATTCTTGGAAGCTGTATCTCAAATACCTTCCTATGCCAAATTTCTGAAGGAAATCCTCTCTAATAAGAGGAAGATTGAGGAATATGCCATTGTGGCATTGACTGAAGAGTGCAGTGCTTTGATTCAGAATAAACCGCTTCCTAAACTCAAGGATCCTGGGAGCTTCTCAATACCTTGTTCCATTGGAGATGTGCAGATCACTAAATCCTTATGTGATCTAGGAGCAAGCATAAGCCTTATGCCACTATCCATTTGTAAGAAGCTCCAGATGGGAGATCTGAAGCCTACCACTATTTCTCTACAGTTAGCAGACCGATCCGTTACTCACCCAGTACGTATATTAGAGGATGTGCCTCTAAAGGTAGGTAAGTTTTTCATACCCATTGACTTTGTGGTATTAGAGATGGAGGAAGATAGCCAAATCCCCATCATTATGGGAAGGCCTTTCCTAGCCACTGCAGGTGTCATTATTAATGTTAAGGATGGAAAGCTTTCCCTAAATGTAGGGGATGAAAAGATTGAATTTAATCTTAATGATGCTATGAAATGTCCATCCTTAGGTGATACTTGTTGCATGGTTGATATAATTGAACAAAATATTATTGATAATGCAATGAGTTTGTGCCCTACTGATCCACTTAAACTTTGCCTATACGATAGTTCTATTTCTTGTGCTGAACAGGTAGAAGCTAATGCCTACACTAGATTGCTTGATGAGAGTCCTAAGCTCACCTCAGAATTGAAAATTGAAAAGCTGGAACAGACCACAACCACAAATCAGCTGATTTAGAGGAAGGCAAAACACCTAAGGTAGAATTAAAACCTCTTCCCTCTACTCTCAGGTATGAATTTCTGGACCCTAACTCTTCATATCCAGTCATAGTGAATGCTGATCTGAATACTGAGGAAACTGGTCAGTTACTTGATGTACTCAGAAAATTTAAGAAGGTGATTGGGTATAGTATTGATGATATAAAAGGGATTAGTCCATCGGTTTGTATGTATCGTATAATTGTTGATAATGATCATAAACCTTCCAGGGAACATCAGAGGAGACTCAATCCCAACATGAAAGAGGTAGTCAAGAAGGAGGTACTCAAATTGCTTGATGCAGGTATTATCTATCCTATCTCGGATAGTGAATGGGTAAGTCCTGTCCATGTGGTTCCGAAAAAGGGAGGTAAGACTGTAGTTAGAAATGATAATGATGAATTAATCCCTACTAGAACTGTTACGGGTTGGCGCATGTGTATTGACTATAGAAAATTAAATAAGGCCACCTGTAAGGATCACTTCCTTTGCCTTTAATTGATCAGTTATTGGAAAGGTTGGCTATACATTCGCACTTCTGTTATCTAGATGGATACTCAGGATTCTTTCAAATCCCTAACCATCCAGACAACCAAGAGAAGACTACGTTCACATGTCCCTATGGCACCTTTGCATATAGAACGATGCTATTCGGATTGTGTAACGCACCAGCCACTTTCCAGAGATGCATGATGGCTATTTTCTCTTATTTTATAGAGGAAATAATGGAAGTGTTTATGGATGACTTTTCAGTCTATGGTACCTCATTTGATGATTGTTTGAAAAATTTGACACAGGTACTTAAGAGATGTGATGAAGTCAATCTGGTCCTAAATTGGGAGAAATGCCACTTTATGGTGAGAGAAGGAATAGTTTTGGGACACTTGGTATCTGAAAGAGGGATAGAGGTGGATAAGGAAAAGATAGAGGCAATTCAGACTCTGCCACCACCATCAAATGTTAAGGAAGTGAGGAGTTTTCTTAGGCATACGGGCTTCTACAGAAGATTCATCCAAGACTTCTCAAAAATCTCTAAACCCTTAACTAATTTACTTGTTAAAGATGTCCCATTTGTATTTGATAATGACTGCTTGCGTTCTTTTTGCAAGTTGAAGGAGGCGCTTATATCTGCACCCATCATCCAACCTCCTGATTGGAGCCTTCCCTTCAAAATTATGTGCGATGCAAGTGACTATGCCGTGGGAGCTGTACTTGGGCAACGGAGAGACAAAAAGGCTTATGCCATCTACTATGCTAGTAAGACACTAGATAAAGCTCAAGTCAACTACTCTACCACTGAAAAGGAGCTCTTGGCAATAGTGTTCGCAATTGATAAATTCAGACAACATCTACTGGGATTAGAAGTCATAGTATTCACAGATCATGCTGCCATAAGGTACCTGTTAAGTAAGAAGGATGCCAAACCAAGGCTGATTAGATGGATCTTCTTACTACAGGAGTTTGATCTTGTAATCAGAGATAAGAAAGGGACAGAGAATGTGGTTGCAGACCACCTTTCAAGGCTTAGGCAAGATCTGATGAGAGATGAAAAAGATGATTTGTCTATTGATGATTCCTTTCCTGATGATCAACTCCTGATGGTCACTTATGCTGATGCTCTTTGGTATGCAGACTTCGTGAACTTTCTTGCATGCATAATACTCCTTGAGGGGTTGAGCTATCATCAGAGAAGGAAATTCTTCTCTGACATTAAGTCTTGCTATTGGGATGATCCATGCTTGTACAAGTGGTGTGCAGATGGCATATTCCGAAGGTGTATTCCAGAGGAAGAAGTTTATAGTGTTATATACCATTGCCATAGTTCACCTTGTGGAGGCCATACTAGCATCTCTAAGACTTTAGCTAAAATTCTTCAAGCTGATTTCTATTGGCCTACGCTTTTCAAGGATGTGCACACTTTTGTTAAAGCATGTGACTGGTGCCAAAGAGTTGACAACATATCAAGAAGGAATGAGATGCCTCTGAACAACATTTTAGAAGTTGAGATATTTGACGTTTGGGGCATTGACTTTATGGGTCCCTTTCCTTCTTCATGTGGGAACAAGTACATTTTAGTGGTTGTGGACTACGTTTCTAAGTGGGTTGAAGCAGTAGCATCCCCCACCAATGATGCTAGAGTGGTTGCCAAGCTTTTTAAGAGTATAATTTTCTCGAGATTTGGAGTGCCCCGAGCCGTAATAAGTGATGGAGGTTCTCACTTCACTGAGCAACAATTCCAAAACCTTTTGAAGAAATATGGAGTCACCTATAAAATGTCTCTAGCCTACCATCCTCAGACTAGTGGGCAAGTAGAAATATCAAATAGGGAGATCAAGGCAATATTGGAAAAGACCGTCTCGAAGGCTAGAAATGATTGGTCTCTCAAACTCGATGATGCGTTATGGGCCTACAAGACTGCTTATAAAACACCGATAGGGACCACACCTTTTCGGTTAATATATGGGAAGCCCTGTCATTTGCCAGTGGAGCTTGACCATAAGGCGTATTGGGCAGTCAAAACAATTAATTTTGACTTGTCAGCAGCTGGAAAGAGAAGATGCCTACAATTAAATGAGCTAGATGAGCTGAGGCTTGATGCTTATGACAATGCCAAGTTATACAAGGAAAGAACAAAAAGATGGCATGATAAGCAAATCCTTAGACGCCAATTTTAAGTAGGAGATTGGGTCTTGCTATTCAACTCAAGGCTAAGACTCTTTCCCGGGAAGCTTCGTTCTCGATGGTCCAGTCCATTCCAAGTGACTCAAGTCTTTCCTTATGGAGCAGTAGAGGTGTGGAGTGAATTCACCGGATCTTTCAAGGTCAACGGGCAACATCTCAAGCATTTTGTGACGGGATATCCAATTGAAAAGGGAGCCACCCAAGATCTTTTAGAGCCCCCTTCAATCCATTGAAGAAGCAAAGGAGTCGAGCTAATGACTTTAAACAAGCGCTTTGTGGGAGGCAACCCATATTTTGTTTTTTTTTAAGTTTTCCTTTGTTTGATTTCTTGCTTTAAGTTTTGGTTTTTATCTTTAATTATCTAATTTCTTAGGTTGAGTTTATTGAATATTTTCCTTGATTTCCAGGTCCATTACAATGGTTCCAAAGTGGTCTAAACGAGCTAGAAGCAAAGGTGCTTTAAGAGAATCAAAGGAAGAGGTAAAAACTGTAAAATAGGGGATTTTCAGCTAGAAACATGGGTAGGCCGTGTCCCAAAAAAAAATTGTGTGTGCACCATACCCGCAAGGAACACGGGCGTGCCCATGGTAGCCATAAAAAAAAACACACGCTGCAGCTAGCCCGCCCGAATTGTAACAACTCCATTTATGTAAATGTAACAAATTTTTTTTTATATATTTGTAAAATTCCATGAAGTTATTACTACTTTAATTCTAACCACTTAACTCGTAATAATAATCACTTTAACCAAGCATAATTGTTATTAACAGTGATACAATACTGAGTTTCCATACACACCATTATTTTACAAACTACACACCATTATTTTACAAACATTTGTACAAACATACATATTAGTTCTAATCATCTATGTCAACTATTTCCGGGGACACTGGTGCGGGTGGCACCTCCACCGGAATCTCAGTCACATCTACTACAGATACATCTGATATAACTGGTAGTTGCCCAAGGTAAAGCAACTCGATCCAACTTACGGAAATAATAAGTGTCATTGAGAAAATCTGCATTATTCTTTTGAACATGATATGGAAATATAGTAAGAATTAAATCCCAGTAGGTTCAACAATAAATCATAATTTGCCATCAATATAGTTCATCATGTCATGTTCAGCTATATAAACTACAGAAAATATCTTTGGTCACATGAATGCATTATATCTATGCACATAAGAATCATACAGTAATTATATGTATGATAGGATTAACTATTTTTAAAATATCATATGATGGCCATCAACTTATTCTCATTTCAAGCTACCCCGGTCAGGGTGAGTATCCTCTACTCTCCGGTACAGGCTTTTCTCGCTCCGTCCGACATGGCACACTTTCTCTTTCTTTTCTCATAATCATAATCATAACCGTTGGTAGGGCGTCCTCTACTGGTGCACCACACGGATTGCCATGTGACCGTGCTCATTTCTTTTCTTTTCACAATGATAGCTAAAAATATGCTTTGGATAACAAGTATGTTCATCAAAATATAACTATTACCATAAATCATTGGTAATCATGCCATGAATATAACCATTTCAAATATCACTTTATAAAATATTTCCATGTCATAATTTCACACTTAAGATTGTAAGAAGTTCATACAATGGCAATGGCTATGGCATATACTAATCATTTATTATTTTCATTTATAAGATTCGTCTTCATTTTAAATATTAATTTCATCTCTTCATTTTCTTTATGCTTGGCCTTTAGTCAATTTCTTCTTATTTATATCATTTCTAACACATGTTCTTACAAATTTATAGAGCATTTTTCTCCAATTTGATTTCTACTATTACCCTATAGTTAAAGAGGTTTATCTAGGGTAAAAAAATGTTGAAAATAGGCTTTACCAGCTTCCAACACGGTCTAGCCATGTTCCAGGACATGGCCATGCTTTAAAAATACTTCAAATGTACTCAAAAACAGCCCCGAACACGGCTAACCCGTGCTTGAAGCACCCAAAACATGGCATGACCGTGTTCTGTGACCTTTGCTCACTAATTAGAGCATAACTCCCTCATTTTAAATCCGATTGAGGTGATCTTGGTGTCTATGGAAAGCTAAGACAATTATCTAAAACTATTATGTTAATCATATCAGCGAAATAGTAATAACTCTGGGTGTTATTACTCCCTTAATTGCAATATTATTTCTTCTCGGGTAAGTTCTAACCTTTACTTACTAATCTAACTATATCTCCCACATAAGAATTCCAAATTAAGTGATTCCAATGGCTAAACATCGGTGACACATAAATATATAATTCATATATTAACCATATATTTTAATTCCTTATAAAAATTTTCCAGAAGTTAAAACACCGAAGCTATCCTAACATATTCTTCCCTGATTAACTATTTTTTGACCTTTGTTTACTAATCGGAACATATCTACCTCATATGAACTCTAAATTGAATGATTCCAGTGGCTACAAATCCTTGATACATATATCTATAATTCATATGTTAACCATTTATTTTAATTCCTTATAGATTGTTCCCAGAAATTAACACACCGAAGCTATCGTAATATATTCTTCCCTAATTAACCATTTTCTGACCTTTGTTTACTAATCGGACCATATCTACGTCATATGAACTCTAAATTGAATGATTCCAGTGCTTAAAAATCCATGAGACATAAATCTACATTTGTTATGTTAATCATTTGTTTAGATTCCCTATAGAATGTTCCCGAAAATTAAAACACAGAAGCTTAAAATTCTACCACCCATAGCCATACCCATGCAGAACTATCTATACTAGTCTAAGTATTCAAAAATACATCACATGCAAGATCAATATGTAACATGATATAGCAACATCCATGACCAATCATCAAAGTTCTAAGATCAAAATCTCATATAAATATTATAAGTTTCAAAAGTTTTCTTCAAAAAGAAATATTGTTAAACTTACCTAAGAATCTCCCTAGCTCACTTAGTGAATTGGTTTTCTTGTTTCCTCTTGAAAGAAGTAGCAAGATTCCTCCCTTCCCTTAGTTTTTCTAGTAGCTTCAGTACTTAGCCTTCTAAACTTCTCCTTCTTCTTCCTTCCTTTCTTCTCCTCTCTTTCTCTCCTTTCCTCACTCTACCTTGCTTCTATTTCTCTCTCTTCCTCACTTGGACGAAATTAAAATGTTGTAGGGGTGGGTTTTGCTTAAATAGATGACCAAATAATAAACCTTTCATGATCATGGGTCTACCTTATCACAATTAGGGTACACTTTGTTGAATTTTTGGAAAACAAATAACTTATGTTCTTGTCCTCCTCTTCCTTAGTCAAGATATGCATAAGAAAAAGAAGATGTGTATTTTGAAAATTATAATGATATGTTCTTAAGATAAGGGACAAGGTCCCTTTGATTTAGGGATTCAATTCCATTTTCTTTTGTCTTAAACAAGTATGATAGGTTTGCTTTTTTAGGTGGCAAATTTCTAGCGCTTGAATCTCCATTATTTGGTTGATATTATTTGTGTGGGATAGGAATGTTTTGTCCTAATGCCATGTATTATCATACCACTTGCTAAAATTATGAGTGTAGGATATAGGTGTGTTTGTCCTAAAGCCTTGTATTATCATGCCACTTGCCAAAATTATGAATGTAGAATCACACCACTTGCTAAATTTTTGTCTTAATGCCATGTAACCTAATCTTTATTATTATTACATTATTATATCATCACCTAATTTATTTTATTTTATTTTTCCACTTGTATTTGGGCTTATTCCTACCCATTTTCTTTGCTTTGGATAAAATTCTACCTTTCTTGGAGGGCTTGGTCACATTTTCATAATATTTGGGCTATTGGTCCAATTACTATATCTTCGTCCAAGTCTATGTTTTATTTCTTGCTTAGGTTATCCAATGGGCTAGCTAAAAACTTATGTGAAGTGGAAAAACTCTATATGAAGTGTCCATAGGTAAAAGCCCAATGTATGGGTAAAGATTTTAAACTTAGTAACTCTAGTTCTTGAATTAGGAAAAATTACCCTAATCCAATGTTCTTGAAATTTTAAGACCTTTACTTGTTTCTAAAAATTTACCTTCTTTATCCAAGAATTTTGCATCTCTTTAGTATGTTATTTCTAATTTTTTTTTCCTATTAGGTTTTCCCTCTTTATTTGTTCTCTTAATGTTAGAAACATTTCTATGCATATACATAAGGTGAAGAATTTCTAAGGATTATTTCTACTTATCCGGAAACCGTGTGTTTCTAAAACTTGTCTCCATGACTCTAACTTCATATTTATTTCCTCTTTCGATTCACCAACTAAGACCATATCATCTGCAAAAATAATGCATTGAGGCCCTAACTCTTGTATATGTTTAGTAACTGCGTCCAAAATCAAGTTAAAAAGATACGAACTCAGAGAAGACCCTTGATGTAGTTTTAGTAAGAGACGAGCAAATACAAATGTCGACGTGAAACTTGGAGACTATATATGAAAACAAGTTACAAGTTTTAAATATCTTGGGTCCATTATACAAAATGACGGTGAAGTAAAGGAGGACGTAAACCACAGGATTCAAGCTGGATGGATGAAATGGAGGAAAGCTTTGAGTGTCATTTGTGATAAAAAAGTGCCGCTCAAAGTTAAAGGAAAATTCTACCGTACGGCTATAAGACCTGCTATATTGTATGGTACGGAATGTTGGGCAGTTAAAAGACAACATGAAGATAAACTCAACGTTGCAGAGATGAGAATGTTGCGTTAGATGTGTGGACAAACCAGAAGAGATATGATTAGAAATGAGTGCATTAGAGAGAAAGTTGGGATAGCACCTATTGTGAAGAAGATGGTTGAAACTCACTTAAGGTGGTTTGGCCATGTGTGGAGAAGACCTGCAGAAGCCCTAGTGAAAAGAGTTGATCGGATGGAGAATAGTCCAATAATTAGAGGTAGAGGGAGGCCAAAGAAAACAATAAGTGAAACTATTAAAAATGATTTAATAGTTAATAACTTATCTTTTGATCTCATCCATGATAGGACACTATGGCGCCGTTTGATCCATGTAGCCGACCCCACCTAGTGGGAAAAGGCTTAGTTGTTGTTGTTGTTGTATATTTCCTTAGATATCTAAAATATTGTCTAATAAATTTTATTTCCTTAATTAAATATTTATGTACTTTTATCAATAAAAGAAACAAAATTAGGGATGTTACATTAGTCTCCCCCTAAAAGAAATTTTGTCCTCAAAATTTCAGAAATTACCTAATAAGAATAATTGCGGATATTTCTTCCTCATGACTTCTTCCATCTCTAAAGTTGCTTCTTACGGAGTCAAACCTTCCTAGAACACCTTAACAAGGGGAATGGTTTTATTTCTCAGTTGTTTCACGTCAGTGTCCAATATGAATGTAGGAACTAGCTGGTATGTCATGTTCTCCTTTTTTGAATTGGTTCATCCTGTATTACATGTGATGAATCTAGAAGATACTTTCGCAGCTGTGATACGTGGAAAACATTATGCAGGTTGGACAAATTAGGTGGGAGAGCAACTTGATATGCTGATTTTCCTACTTTCTTCAGAATTTAGTAGGGTCCCAAAAATCGCGGACTTAGCTTTCTTGTTTTGAGAGATCTACCAAGTCCAGTAGTCGGGGAAAGTTTCAGAAATACATGGTCTCCTTCCTCAAACTCTAGAGGTCTATGTCTCTTATCATAGTAATTCTTTTGTCGACTTTGAGCTGTGAGTATTTTATCTCGTATCATCCTAATTTGTTCAGTGGTTTGTTGAACTAGATCAGGACCCAGCAAGTTCTTTTCTCCTACCTCAAACCAACATAGTGGAGATCGACACTTCCTACCGTATAAAGCTTTGTAGGGGGCCATCTTAATACTGGAGTGATAACTATTATTATAAGTAAACTCTACTAAAGGTAAGTACTTATCCCATCCTTTACCTTGCTCTATCACACAAACCCTTAACATATCTTCTAGGGTTTCAATGGTTCGTTCTATCTGCCCGTCAGTCTAAGGATGGTAGGCAGTACTGAACCGCAACTGAGTACCAAATGCTTCCTGCAATGCCTTCCAAAACCTCGATGTGAACCTCAGATCTCTATCAGAAACGATATTTAAGGGAATTTCATGCAGTCTAACTATTTCTTGAACGTACAATTGGGCTAATTTATCCAGTGAATAGTTAATTTTTATGGGCAAAAAGTGAGCAGATTTGGTTAATCTGTCAACTATTACCCAGATAGAGTCATGTTCCACTGAAGTCTTAGGTAAACCCACAACAAAGTCCATCGAGATACTGTCCCATTTCCATTTAGGGATCTCAAGCGGTTGTAGAAATCTCGCTGGCTTTTGATGCTCCACCTTCTCCTTTTGACAAATTAGACATTTCGCCATGAACTCCGCAATATCTTTTTCATCCCTGGCCACCAATACATCTTCTTTAAATCCTGGTACATTTTAGTGCATCCAGGATGGACTGTGTATTTACTCTGATGTGCTTCCTGCAGGATCTTAGTCCTCAACTCTCATTCTTGAGGGACACAAATCCTTTCCTGATACATGATTGCTCCTTCTTCCATGACAGAAAAATTACCTTAGTCTTTATGATCCTGTAAGTATTGGTCGTGAGCTTGAGCCTTTTTGATCTAGGCTCTAAGGTCACACTTTATACTTAAACCATTAATGACTAGATTCTCTGGAGTAAGAGTAGTGGCTAGCTTCAAATTTTGAAACTCCTCTAGCATCTGCATCTCATACACCATCATCTGACCCATGTGCAGAGATTTTTGACTCAAGGCATCTGCTACAACATTCGCCTTTCCGGGATGATACTTTATCTCAAACTTGTAGTCATTGAGGAATTTTACCCATCTTCGTTGCCTCATATTTAACTCCTTCTGATCAAAGAGGTATTTAAGACTCTTATGATCACAATATACTTCAAAGGTTGCCCCGTACAAATAGTGTCGCCAAATCTTTAAGGCAAACACCACTAGCGCTAATTCAAGATCATCGGTTAGATAGTTTCCTTCGTGGGGTCTCAGTTGCCTAGAGGCGTAAGCAACTACTCTCTTATCTTGCATCAGCACACATCCTAGCCCTTTCTTTGAAGCGTCACTATACACTTCAAAATGTCCTGTGGGGTCTGGAATAATTAAAACAGGAGGAGTGGTCAGTCTTCTCTTCAGCTCCTGAAAACTAGCTTCACATTGATCAGTCCATTTGAAAGGAATTCCCTTCTTAGTTAATTTAGTTAATGGCAAGGCTATACGAGAGAATTTTTGTATAAACCTTCTGTAGTATCCTGCGAAACCCAGGAAACTTCTGACTTCCGTAACTGTCTTTGGTCTCTCCCACTGAATCACTACTTCTGTCTTGCTAGGATCTACGGCTACCCTTCTATTAGAGATGACATGTCCGAGAAACTTCACTTCTGACAGCCAAAATTCACACTTCTCCAATTTGGCATATAAAGTTTTCTCTTTCAGCACTTGTAGTACGATTCGGAGATGTTGTTCATGTTCTTTCTCACTCTTAGAATATGTTAAGATGTCATCAATGAACACTACAACAAATTGATCTAGGTAGGGTCAAAAAATGCGATTCATGTAATCTATGAAAATTGCAGGTGTATTCGTCAACCCAAAGGGCATTACGAGAAACTCATAGTGCCCATACCTAGTCCTGAAGGTAGTTTTTGGTACGTCCTCCTCCTTGATCCTTATCTGATGATATCCTGACCTCAAGTCAATTTTAGAAAAGATGGAGGCTCTCTTCAATTGATCGAGATCTGAGGTTCACATCGAGGTTTTGGAAGAAATTGCAGGAAGCTTTTGGTACTCAGACTGATGGGCAGACAGAACGAACTATTCAAACCCTAGAAGATATGTTGAGGGACTGTGTGATAGAGCAAGGTAAAGGATGGGATAAGTACCTACCTTTAGTAGAGTTTGCTTATAATAATAGCTATCACTCTAGTATTAAGATGGCCCACTATGAAGCTTTATACGATAGAAAGTGCCGATCTCGACTATGTTGGTTTGAGGTAGGAGAAAAGAACTTGTTGGGTCTTAATCTAGTTCAACAAACCACTGAACAAATCAGGATGATACGAGACAAAATACTTACAGCTCAGAGTCGGCAAAAGAGTTACTACAATAAGAGACATAGACCTCTAGAGTTAGAGGAAGGAGACCATGTATTTCTGAAACTTTCCCCGACTACTGGAGTTGGTAGGTCTCTCAAAACAAGAATGCTAAGTCCGTAATTTTTGGGACCCAACCAAATTCTGAAGAAAGTAGGGACATCAGCATATCAAGTTGCTCTCCCACCTAATTTGTCCAAATTGCACAATGTTTTTCACGTATCACAGCTGCGGAAGTATCTTCCAGATTCATCACATGTAATACAGGATGAACCAATGCAAATAAAGGAGAACATGACATACCAGCTAGTACTTGAATCCATATTGGACACTGACGTGAAGCAACTGAGAAATAAAACAATTCCCCTTGTTAAGGTGTTATGGGAAGGTTTGACTCCAGAAGAAGCAACTTTGAAGCTAGAAGAAGTCGTGAGGAAGAAATATCCGCAATTGTTCTTATAAGGTAATTTCTAAAATTTTGAGGACAAAATTTCTTTTAGGGAGAGAGAAATGTAACATCCCTAATTTCGTTTCTCTTATTGATAAAAGTACACATATATTTAATTAAGGAAATAAAATTTATTGGACAATATTTTAGATATCTAAGGAAATATAATCCTTAGAAACTCTTCACCTTCTGTATATGCATAGAAAATGTTTCTAACATTAAGAGAACAAATAAAGAGGGAAAACCTAATAGAAAAAAAATTAGAAATAACATACGAAAGAGATGCAAAATTCTTGGATCAAGAAGATAAATTTTTAGAAACAAGTAAAGGTATTAAAATTTCAAGAACATTGGATTAGGGTAATTTTTTCTAATTCAAGAACTAGAGTTACTAAGTTTAAAATCTTTACCCATACATTGGGCTTTTACCTATGGACACTTCATATAGAGTTTTTCCACTTCACATAAGTTTCTAGCAAGCCCATTGGATAACCTAAGAAAGAAATAAAACATAGACTTGGACTAGGATATGGTAATTGGACCAATAGCCCAAAAATTATGAAAATGTGACCAAGCCCTCCAAGAAAGGTAGAATTTTATCCAAAGCAAAGAAAATGGGTAGGAATAAGCCCATAATGGGAAGGAATAAGCCCAAATCCAAGAGGAAAAATAAAATAAAATAAATTAGGTGATGATATAATAATGTAATAATAATAAAGATTAGGTTACATGGCATTAAGACAAAAATTTAGCAAGTGGTGTAATTCTACATTCATAATTTTGGCAAGTGGCATGATAATACAAGGCTTTAGGACAAAAATAGCTATATCCTACACTCATAATTTTAGCAAGTGGTATGATAATACATGGCATTAGGGCAAAACATACCTATCCCACATAAATAACGTCAACCAAATAATGGAGATTCAAGGGCTAAAAATTTGCCACCTAAAAAGGCAAACCTATCATACTTGTTTAAGACAAAAGAAAGTGGAAATGAATCCCTAAATCAAAGAGACCTTGTCCCTTATCTTAAGAACATATCATCATAATTTTCAAAATACAAATCTCCTTTTCCTATGCATATCTTGACTAAGGAAGAGGAAGACAAGAACATAAGTTGTTTGTTTTCCAAAAATTCAACAAAATGTATCCTAATTGTGATAAGGTAGACCCATGATCATGAAGGGTGTATTATTTGGTGGTCTATTTAAGCAAAACCCACCCCTACAACATTTTAATTTCGTCCAAGTGAGGAAGAGAGAGAAATAGAAGCAAGGTAGAGTGAGGAAAGGAGAGAAAGAGAGGAGAAGAAAGGAAGGAAGAAGAAGGAGAAGTTTAGAAGGCTAAGTACTCAAGGTAAGTTACTTTAATCTCCACTTGAATCAATTTTTCTTCTTCATCCTTGAGGTTCAAAAATTCACCCTCCTTCTCTTACCTAAGCTGCTAGGAAAGCTAAGGGAAGGGAGGAATCTTGCTACTTCTTTCAAGAGGAAACAAGAAAACCAATTCACTAAGTAAGCTAGGGAGATTCTTAGGTAAGTTTAACAATATTTCTTTTTGAAGAAAACTTTTGAAACTTATAATATTTATATGAGATTTTGATCTTAGAAAATTGATGATTGCTCTTGGATGTTGCTATATCATGTTTCATATTGATCTTGCATGTGATGTATGTTTGAATACTTAGGTTGGTGTAGATAGTTCTGCATGGGTATGGCTATGGGTGGCAGAATTTTAAGCTTCTGTGTTTTAATTTCCAGAAATATTCTATAGGGAATCTAAAAAAATGGTTAACATAACAAATGTAGATTTATTTCTCACGGATTTGTAGCCACTGGAATAATTCAAGTTAGAGTTCATATGGAGTCGATATGATCCGATTAGTAAACAAAGGTCAGAAAATGGTTAATTAGGGAAGAATATGTTAGGATAGCTTCGGTGTTTTAATTTCTCGGAACAATATATAAGGAATTAAAATAAATGGCTAACAAATGCAATATTGATATATGTGTCACGAACTTTTAGCCACTAGAATCATTCAATTTAGAGTTCATATGAGGTAGATATGTTCCCATTAATAAACAAAGGTCAGAAAATGGTTAATCAGGGAAGAATATGTTAGGATAGCTTTGGTATTTTAATTTCTGGGAAAATTTTATAAGGAATTAAAATAAATGGTTAACATATGAATTATATATGTATGTGTCACGGATGTTTAGCCACTGTAATCACTTAATTTGGAATTCTTATGTGGGAGATATAGTCAGATTAGTAAGTAAAGGTTAGAACCTACTCGAGAAGAAATAATATTGACTTTAAGGGAGTAATAACAGCCAGATTTATTACTATTTTGGCTGATATTATTAATATATTAGTTTTATCTTAGCTTTCCATAGACACCAAGATCACCTCAATTGGAGTTAAAATGAGGGAGTTATGCTCTGATTAGTGAGCAAAGGTCACAGAACACGGCCAGGCCGTGTTCTGGGTGCTTCAAGCATGGGTTAGCCATGTTCGGGGCTGTTTTTGAGTACATTTGAAGTATTTTTAAAGCATGGTTGTGTCTTGAAACAGGGCCAGACAGTGTTGGAAGCTGGTGAAGCCTATTTTCTACATTTTTCTACCCTAGATGAACCTCTTTAACTATAGGATAATAGTAGAAATCAAATTGGAGAAAAATGCTCTATAAATTTGTAAGAACATGTGTTAGAAATGATATAAATAAGAAGAGATTGGCTAAAGGCCAAGCATAAAGAAAATGAAGAGATGAAATTAATATTTAAAAAAGAAGACGAATCTTATAAATGACTAGTATATGCCATAGCCATTGCCATTATACGAACTTCTTACCATCTTAAGTGTGAAATTCTGACATAAAAATATTTTATAAAGTGATATTTGAAATGGTTATGTTCATGGCATGATTACCAATGATTTATGGTAATAGTTATATTTTGATGAATATATTTGTTATTGAAAGCATATTTTTGGCTATCATTGTGAACAAAAAAGAAATGAGCACGGTCACATGGCAATCTGTGTGGTGCACCAGTAGGGGACGCCCTACCAACGGTTATGATTATGATTATGAGAAAAGAAAGAGAAAGTGTGCCATGTCGGATGGAGTGAGAAAAGCCCGTACCGGAGAGTAGAGGATACTCACCCTGACTGGGGTAGCTTGTAATGAGAATAAGTTGATGGCCATCATATGATATTCTGAAAATAGTTAATCCTGTCATACATATCATTACTGTATGATTCTTATATGCATAGATATAATGCGTTCATGTGACCAAAGATATTTTCTGTAGTTTATACAGCTGAACATGACGTGATGAGCTATATTTATGATGATTGATTGTTGAACTTACTAGAATTTAATTCTCACTATATTTCCATATCATGTTCAGAAAATTAGTTATGCAGATTTTCTATAGCTCTGGCTTTTAGTGCACGTTAGATCGAGTTATTTTATGATGGGCAGATCCTAAATAAAATGTTTGTGGGCGAGTTGGCACAGATCCCATTGAAGGTGCAACCACCCGCACCCGAATCTCCAAAATTGGTCAACCAGAATAAATAAGATGTAGATATTTATGTGTTTGAAATGTTGTACGTATGTTTTGATTAATGATGTGTATGTGAACTTTATATTGTATAATAATAAATAGAAGAAAAAAAAAGTTGTTACAATTACCTTATGTGATTAAGAAAGGGGGGATTGATAATTGCAAATAAAACTAAGTGAACAATAACTAAAGTAATTAAGAGACTGTGATTAATGATAAAAACGTTGGTTTCGGTTGATATCCACCGTTAAGGGATTACAATGATCATTGAAAACATAATCAATCTGTAATTGAATATCTATCATTGGGTTTCTAACCCTATTCCTCCTTAAGTCTAGTAAATTAATGACAATCGCACTAATTAAACCCTAATTAACAAGCAATCCTTTAGCACATCGGTAAATCATAGCTTACTAACCGCATGAAGAACTAGAGAAACTAATAGAGCTAAACAAATATAAACACATCGATTATATCTAATTTAGTTAATTATTCATCATAGGTTCAATGATTTATAATCCAAAATCCTCAAACCTATTTGCCTCACGAATCACAGAATTGAAGACTTTGTTCAAAACATAATTCAGCAGTAGATTAAGACACACAATATACTAGTAGGCCTCCCTAGCAATCATATGAATAATCATTGAGAAGAAGAGCAGATGAATAATCAATACTCAATTCAAATTGAAATAGTAAAATCAAATCCATATCTCACAATGCATGAAGATCCCTTGAGGTTTCAATCCACCTCAACCAACTAAAAAGAACTAGCCACGCAGGGCCATAAGAAAATCTAAAGAAGAATTGAAGAATGTAACTAAGAATTTGGATGAAGGATTGGATGAATTCTCTACTTACTTTCCTCCCTTTTTATAGATTCCCTCCTCCTAATCGAAGTAGGAGTGTTTCTAAGTAAAATCTCAGCCCATTAGGCTTCAATTGGAGTCAAGAAGATCTAAAAATCGTGAATTCAGCAATCTGGTGTAGTGGCGAGCGCCGCGGCACTACGGAAAGCTTCTGACGGGGTGTCGCAACGCCTAGGCTAGCTCTGGCACACTCTGGATTCTGACGCTCGGGCGCCGCGGCACTGGACATCTGGAGCACCGTGGCGCCTAGGAAACTCTAGAATTTGCCACAGTACCGAACACGAAAGTTGTATCTCTATGTCTCTTCTTTCCATATGCTAAACTTAGTGACCAAAGGTCATAATTCATCTTGCTGCACTGTGATTCTGATTTGTGAGCTCTATAAAGCTATGAAACCTCTTGACTTTGACCAAGTTTCCAATATAACAGTTGTAGATGATTGTGTTATCTTTTCACAGCCACTTGAATCACTTTGATTGGATTTCATAAGTGGGAGATATGCTCAAAACAATGTTGAAAGGTCTGGAATCGCTGCAATGTAGCATTTTTCCATGAATTTCTTATCTTTTTCTTCTCTTTTCTTCTTCCTTTGTTCCTACAACATAAAACACAAAACTAAGCTAATTCCTAATTATATTTTACTTAAATCAAACAAAAAGTAAGTTTAAAGGTATTAATATCATGCTTAATTAAGATTACATCAAATACCCCCACACTCAACCTTTTGCTTGTCCTCAAGCAAAATAATCCCTAAAGATAAAAAAAAACAACAATCAATAATGTAGTGAGTGTTAGGCTTACCAAACATTTGCCTCATAAAAATATACTTTAGAAAAATTTTGGAAAGTCATAGTCATGCACAAGATTAACACAAATGCAATCTATTATTTTATCCTTTTGAATCCCTAGTGTGTGTGTGCGTTTTTGGGTCAATAAATTTTCTTTTACCCGGATGAGTTTATATATCCCAAAATTTTGATTGTAGATCTCTAATTAGTTTAGGATTTCTACATGCTTATTCTTCATGCCACTCTCCACTAATGTAGGCCAAAACTACCTCTAGGATCAATAGGACTTTTTTTTGCTTGTAACGTGGCCAAGGTATAAGGTAAGATAAAAGATACAAATTTAGGCTCAATCACCCAGCACCACATGATTAAATCTGATCTCTTGAGCTTTCCTAAATTTGGGGTGATTTCTCCCCCAACACTCATTTTCTTGTTTCAATTTAATCCATCCTTTTCCTTGGTTATCAATTCTTTTTTCACAGCATTCAGATTTTTCTTTTATTTCCTTTGCATACTTCTTTTTTTTCATAATTCTTTTCTTTTCCTTGCTCCATCCTTCCACCCTTTTGTAAATAAAGCTCTACAAAAAAAGTATTCAGAAAAATAATCATGGAGTGAGTGAATATGATAAAAAATAAGGATATTCATACAAAATTTGGCTTTCGGCTTGTTTGTGGTTTTTAGAAGGAAAAGTTTATTAAACTCAAGATAGAGGAACTAAGGATATTTCATTGCTTAGGTTAGGCTAGAAAGGCTCAATGTAACATCCCTAATTTTGTTTCTTTTATTGATAAAAGTACATAAATATTTAATTAAGGAAATAAAATTTATTAGACAATATTTTAGATATCTAAGGAAATATAATCCTTAGAAATTCTTCACCTTATGTATATGCATAGAAAATGTTTCTAACATTAAGAGAACAAATAAAGAGGGAAAACCTAATAGGAAAAAAAAATAGAAATAACATACTAAAGAGATGCAAAATTCTTGGATAAGGAAGGTAAATTTTTAAAAACAAGTAAAGGTCTTAAAACTTCAAGAACATTGGATTAGGGTAATTTTTCCTAATTCAAGAACTAGAGTTACTAAGTTTAAAATCTTTACCCATACATTGGGCTTTTACCTATGGACAATTCATATAGAGTTTTTCTACTTCACATAAGTTTTTAGCAAGCCTATTGGACCTAAGCAAGAAATAAAACATAGACTTGGACTATGATATAGTAATTAGACCAATAGCCCAAAAATTATGAAAATGTGACCAAGCCCTCCAAGAAAGGTAGAATTTTATCCAAAGCAAAGAAAATGGGTAGGAATAAGCCCATAATGGGTAGGAATAAGCCCAAATCCAAGAGGAAAAATAAAATAAAATAAATTAGGTGATGATATAATAATGTAATAATAATAAAGATTAGGTTACATGGCATTAAAACAAAACTTTAGCAAGTGGTGTGATTCTACATTCATAATTTTGGCAAGTGGCTTGATAATACAAGGCTTTAGGACAAAAACAGCTATATCCTACACTCATAATTTTAGCAAGTGGTATGATAATAAATGGCATTAGGACAAAACATTCCTATCCCACACAAATAATATCAACCAAATAATGGAGATTCAAGGGCTAGAAATTTGCCACCTAGAAAGGCAAACCTATCATACTTGTTTAAGACAAAAGAAAATGGAAATGAATCCCTAAATCAAAGGGACCTTGTCCCTTATCTTAAGAACATATCATCATAATTTTCAAAATAAAAATCTCATTTTTCCTATGCATATCTTGACTAAGGAAGAGGAGGACAAAAACATAAGTTGTTTGTTTTCCAAAAATTCAACAAAGTGTACCCTAATTGTGATAAGGTAGACCTATGATCATGAAAGGTGTATTATTTGGTTATCTATTTAAGTAAAACCCACCCCTACAACATTTTAATTTCATCCAAGTGAGGAAGAGAGAGAAATAGAAGCAAGGTAGAGTGAGGAAAAGAGAGAAAGAGAGGAGAAGAAAGGAAGGAAGAAGAAGGAAAAGTTTAGAAGGCTAAGTACTCAAGGTAAGTTACTTTAATCTCCACTTGAATCCATTTTTCTTCTTCATCCTTGAGGTTCAAAAACTCACCCTCCTTCTCTTACCTAAGCTGCTAGAAAAGCTAAGGGAAGGGAGGAATCTTGCTACTACTTTGAAGAGGAAACAAGAAAACCAACTCACAAAGTGAGTTAGGGAGATTCTTAGGTAAGTTTAACAATATTTCTTTTTGAAGAAAACTTTTGAAACTTATAATATTTATACGAGATTTTAATCTTAGAACTTTGATGATTGGTCATGGATGTTGCTATATCATGTTACATATTGATCTTGCATGTGATGTATTTTTGAATACTTAGACTGGTATAGATAGTTCTGCATGGGTATGGCTATGGGTGGCAAAATTTTAAGCTTCTATGTTTTAATTTCTGGGAACATTCTATAGGGAAGCTAAACAAATGGTTAACATAACAAATGTAGATTGATCTCTCACAGATTTGTAGCCACTGGAATCATTCAAGTTAAAGTTCATATGAGGTAGATATGGTCCGTTTTGTAAACAAAGGTCAGAAAATGGTTAATTAGGGAAGAATATATTAGGATAGCTTTGGTGTTTTAATTTCTGGGAACAATCGATATGGAATTAAAATAAATTATTAACATATGAATTATAGATATATGTGTCACAGATTGTTAACCACTGGAATCGTTCAATTTAGAGTTCATATGAGGTAGATATGTTCTGATTAGTAAACAAAGGTCAGAAAATAGTTAATCAAGGAAGAATATGTTAGGATAGCTTCGGAGTTTTAACCTCTGGGAAAATTATATAAGGAATTAAAATAAGTGGTTAATATATGAATTATATATTTATGTGTCATGGATGTTTAGCCACTGAAATCACTTAATTTGGAATTCTTATGTGGGAGATATAGCTATATTTGTAAGTAAAGGTTAGAACCTACCCGAGAAGAAATAATATTGAACTTAAGGGAGTAATAACACCCAAATTTATTACTATTTGGCTGATATGATTAACATACTAGTTTTAGATAATTGTCTTTGCTTTACATAGACACCAAGATCACCTCAATCGGAGTTAAAATGAGGGAGTTATACTCTGATTAGTGAGCAAAGGTCACAGAACACAGCCAAGCCGTGTTCTGGGTGCTTCAAGCACAGGTTAGCCGTGTTCAGGGCTGTTTTTGAGTACATTTGAAGTATTTTTAAAGCATGGCTGTGTCCTGAAACATGGCCAGACCGTGTTGGAAGCTGGTGAAGCCTATTTTCAAGATTTTTCTACCCTAGATGAACCTCTTTAACTATAGGGTAATAGTAGAAATCAATTGGAGAAAAATGCTCTATAAATTTGTAAGAACATGTGTTAGAAATGATATAAATAAGAAGAAATTGACTAAAGGCCAAGCATAAAGAAAATGAAGAGATGAAATTAACATTTAAAAAAGAAGACGAATCTTATAAATGAAAACAATAAATGATTAGTATATGCCATAGCCATTGCCATTATATGAACTTCTTACCATCTTAAGTGTGAAATTCTGACATGGAAATATTTTATAAAGTGATTACCAATGATTTATGATAATATTTATATTTTGATGAACATACTTGTTATCGAAAGCATAATTTTAGTTATCATTGTGAAAAGAAAAGAAATGAGCACGGTCAGATGGCAATCCGTGTGGGGCACCAGTAAGGGACGCCCTACCAACGGTTATGATTATGATTATGAGAAAAGAAAGAGAAAGTGTGCCATGACAGACGGAGTGAGAAAAGCTGATAAAGGGGTATTTTAAGTACTTAATGGTTATATTTTATCCCCTAATTCATAGTAAACTTGTGGTTATTTCCCTAGTTTTGGTTATGGTTTGCTTTGGATACTACTTTGGTTGTTTTTATGCTTGTAGGTGAGCAAAAGAGGCCAAGAAGCAAGGGAAAACACTCATGAGAAGTTCCAAATGAATATGGAATATGATTGAGGAGGAAGCAAGGAGCAAGCCCACCAAAAATTAGCAAATTTTGAGCATGGCGGCATGAAGCACGGTTAGGCCGTGCTTTGTGGCATGCACCACGGCCAGGCCGTGCTCTGTGCAAGAAGCTGCAGATTCTCCCAGAAACCTGCCCGAAGCATGGCCAGGCCGTGTCCTAGGACACAGCCGTGCTGCGGGTTTGCGAACACCGTATTTTTTAGGTTTTTGGCTACCCAAAGTGTTATATATTGAGGGGAAAACTCAGCTAAAGGGGGGAGGACCAAAAATACACTTAGGGAATGAGTTCTTAGGCTTAGGAAACACCTTAGGGTTAGGTTTAGAGTAGGATTTATGGTTCAATTCATGTTCTAGGTTAGATTTTACATTGATTCAGCATTGTATTTCATCTCTACATTTAGCAATCCAGGTTTTATCTTTCCATCTTTACTTCTACTTCTACTTCTACTGCTTTCTCTTGGTTTGTGTTGAATACTTATGATCTTAATGAATTTGGTTTTAGTTTCTGTTTCTATCATGCTTGAGTATATTTTGATCTAGGGTTTGGTTAAACCCACTTATGGTGTGATGATACTATGTTGAATTGAACTTCTAGAACCCTAATTGTTGTTATCTGTGGTTAATTAGGATTAGCTATTATGCAATGGTTATAGGAGTTGATGAATGTTTGGCCAATATTTGTCACGTCTTAGGATATTAATTGATGGACAGAAAGGTGATGATTGATACTGGAACCTAATGGTTAATTAGGGATATCTTAATCACGAAAGTAGTTTAAGGTTCTCTAGGAATGAATCAATTAGTGGGCACGAGAAAACTGATTAATTGTATTCCATGGTTGGCATAGAACTCAATGGACCTAGGTTGAACTAAGAACCGCGAAAGTAGCCAATTGGATTAACCTAGGTACGATTGGTAACGCTCGAAAGAGGTTGCTAGTTAATTAAGGCTAAACCATCCCCAATAACCTAGACAATTGCAATTAGAGGTATAAATTGGGTCTTGAATATCATAAGTGTGGTGAACCGTAACCCTAGGCTTTGTTTTATTGGTTATTTACATCTATTTAACTGTGACAAACTCTCTATCGCTTTACATCGATCTAGATAGCTCGTTGTGCATAATTCTAGTAATTGACATTGTTCTCTGTGGGATACGACCCGTACTCGCCGGACTAACTACAGCTACGCCGTACGCTTGCAGTTATTTAGTAAAACTTACATGCAACAAGTTTTTGGCGCCGTTGCCAGGGAACAATCGTCAATATTAGATATTTTGTGAAATTGCTAGACTAGATCACTTTCTTTTTATTTTTCTGCATAATTTTCTTTTGCTAGTTTTTGCACCTTTTTCATCCTTCATAGGTGCGTAGCTATTATATGCGAAGAGGGGACAAAGACCTTGTTGAATTTGACCCAGATATTGAGCGCACCCTACGGAGGAGAAGAAGATTACAACAGCAAGAAAGTTCTGCAGCTACAATGGGGGAGAGAGATAACCGATCTCTTAAAGATTTTACAGCCCCAGATACACATGGCCTGAATCCTAGCATAGTCAGGACAGTTGTTGAAGCTAACAACTTTGAGCTGAAGCCCTCTCTTTTGCAGATGGTTCAACGGAATCAATTTGGAGGGTCACCTACTGAAGACCCTAATCTCCACCTGTCAGTCTTCTTGGAGTACTGTGACACCTTGAAGCTGAATGGGGTATCCTCAGATGCCATCAGGTTGAGACTATTCCCTTTCTCATTGAGGGACAAGGCCCGTGCATGGTTGCACTCTCTTCCATCAGGATCCATCGCCACTTGGCAATAGCTTTCTCAAGCTTTCCTGGCCAAGTACTTCCCATCAAGCAAGACGGTCCATCTTAGGAACCAGATCACTACTTTTACTCAGAAGGATGGGGAGTCATTATATGAGGCTTGGGAAAGATTTAAAGAGCTCCTCAGAATATGCCCAACCATGGGTTGGAGAAATGGCTTATAGTCCATACATTCTACAATGGACTGATTTACAGCACCCGTATGTCTGTGGATGCTGCAGCTGGAGGAGCCATTTTGAATAAAACTGTAGATGAGGCATATGAGCTAATTGAAGATATGGCGTAAAATCACTACTCTTGGTCTAGTGAAAGGCAGCCAAGGAAACCAGCAGGTATGTATGAAGTAGATGCATTTAATCATCTTACTTCTAAAGTTGATGCATTGTTTCAAAAGTTAGATAAATTGAGCATCAATGCCATTGGTTCTTCTTCATCTTCTACATGTGAGATCTGTGGGTGTGTTGGCTATATGGCCATTAATTGTCAAATTGGAAATTCTGCACCTCAAGATTGTGAACAGGTGAACTTTGTGAATGATAATCAGAAAAGCAATCCCTACAGCAACACCTACAATCCTGGTTGGAGAAACCACCCAAATCTCTCATATAAGCCGAATGCAAATCAGTAGCCTCAGAATAACTTTAGACAACCTCTTGGGTTCCAAAATCAGAGGCCATTCAACCCATCTCCTCAGCCAAAGTCAAATTTGGAGGCTCTAATGGAAAATTTCCTCACTACACAGAGTAAGCAGAATGATGAATTTAGAGCCCAGAATTATTCTATGAATGAGGCTATTAAAGATTTAGCCTCCAAGGTAGACTCGCTTGCTACTCATAGTAAGATGCTGGAAACCCAAATAGCACAGCAAGCCAATCTATCTAATAGGAACTTTGGTAGACTTCTAGGCCAAACTGAGAACCCCAGAGAGCATTGTAATGCCATTACTTTGAGAAGTGGTAAGCAATTGGCTGAATCTGAGAGAAGTGGGGAGGTAAGGGAAAATGAACCTCAGGTTGCATCTGAGAAGAAGAGAGAAAAGGTACCAGAAGAAGAGGAAAAGAAGGAAGAAGAGCCAAAATATGTGGCTCCTGAACCATACAAGCCACCAATTCCTTTTCCTCAAAGGTTGGTTAAGGCTAAGCAAGAGAAGCAGTTTGAGAGATTTCTGGATGTGTTGAAGAAGTTAAACATTAACATTCTATTTCTAGAAGCCATCTCCCAAATGCCATCATATGCAAAGTTCCTGAAAGAGATCCTCTCAAATAAGAGGAAAATTGAAGAGCATGCTGCGGTGGCACTAACAGAGGGATCTAGTGCTTTAATTCAGAGTAATCTTCCTCAAAAGCTTAAGGATCCTGGAAGCTTCTCTATTCCTTGCTCTATTGGAAATATGAAGATAGACAGAGCCTTATGTGGCCTTAGAGCAAGTGTCAACCTCATGCCTCTTTCGGTTTGCCAAAAGCTTCAGATGGGTGACTTAAAGCCTACCACCCTTTCTTTTCATTTGGCTGACCAATCCATCAAGCATCTGGTAGGTATATTAGAGGATGTTCCTCTAAAGGTAGGAAAATTTTATATACCGGTTGATTTTGGTATTTTAGAGATGGAGGAAGATGATAAAATCCCCATCATTCTTGGAAGGCCTTTCCTAGCTACGGCTGGTGCCAATATAAATGTGAAAGATGGAAAGATTTCTTTGAATGTAGGGGATGAAAAATTAGAGTTTAGTTTAAATGATATAATGAACCCTCCATCCCTAAATGAATCTTGTTGTATGATTGGTTTACCTAAACCAAATATGGATGATTATGTCAAGAATTTTCCTCCTTCTGACCCACTTGATTTATGCTCTGTGGTTTATGTCAAACAGGAGAAGGAAAAGCAAGACATTGAGGAGGAAGTGAAAGATACAAAGCTTGAACCTAAACCACCTCCTCAAAGCTTGAATGAAGCAAAGAAAGAAAGGAAAGAGCCAAGAGGATCTTTGAAGGGCATTAGGCAAAGCCTCAAGCAACATACAAAGAGGTAATGGATAGCAAAGAAAGTTATTCGAACTCTCTTCAAGCCTCCCTGAATGGAAAGCATGTCAAAGAGTCAAGCTAATGACTTTAAACAAGTGCTTTGTGGGAGGCAACCCACATTTTAATTTTTAAATTTTCCTTGGGTTTTGTTTTCTAGTTTTTAGTTTAGTTATCATCTTTAATTTTAGTTGATTTCTTTGGTTATAGGTTTAATGAGTGTTTCCTCATGTATTTTAGGTCTATTCCCATGTGCCCAAGACGATATAAAAGGCTAAAAATTGAGGGAAATCAAGGAGAGTCAAAAGGCTAAGCAAAGTTCAAGGATTTACAGCTTCCAGCCAGCAACACGGCTAGGCTGTGTCCTCCACCACGCCCGTGCTGCAAGCACAGGCCAAAATCTGCAAAATTTGGAGAAACCCATGAGAAGCATGGGCAGGCCATGTCCAAGGACACGGCCGTGCCCCAGGTACTTAAAAAAAAAGAGAGAGAAAAAGAGAAGAAGGGTCCTCCACACAAAAGCATAAGTGGGCCATGTAAGTAAGTAAGTTACTTCTCCCTTTGCCTGTACTTTCATTGATATTGACATTGAGGACAATGTCAAGTTTAAGCATGGGGGAGTGACTTTAGTATTGTGGTTTTTACTGGTTCAATATTTTATGTCCTGTTTCATTGTATAATCATAAAGTTTGCTATTTTAGAGATAGATTGGCATAATATAGGTTGATTCTAACTCATGAACATTCTTGGATAAGGAAGGTAAATTTTTAAAAAGAAGTAAAGGTCTTAAAACTTCAAGAACATTGGATTAGGGTAAGTTTTCCTAATTCAAGAACTAGAGTTACTAAGTTTAAAATCTTTACCCATACATTGGGCTTTTACCTATGGACACTTCATATAGAGTTTTTCCACTTCACATAAGTTTTTAGCAAGCCCATTGGATAACCTAAGCAAGAAATAAAACATAGACTTGGACTAGTATATAGTAATTGGACCAATAGCCCAAAAATTATGAAACTGTGACCGAGCCCTCCAAGAAAGGTAGAATTTTATCCAAAGCAAAGAAAATGGGTAGGAATAAGCCCATAATGGGTAGGAATAAACCCATAATGGGTAGGAATAAGCCCAAATCCAAGAGGAAAAATAAAATAAAATAAATTAGGTGATGATATAATAATGTAATAATAATAAAGATTAGGTTACATGGCATTAAGACAAAAATTTAGGAAGTGGTGTGATTCTACATTCATAATTTAGGCAAGTGGCATGATAATACAAGGCTTTAGGACAAACACACCTATATCCTACACTCATAATTTTAGCAAGTGGTATGATAATACATGGCATTAGGACAAAACATTCCTATCCCACACAAATAATATCAACCAAATAGTGGAGATTCAAGGGCTAGAAATTTGCCACCTAGAAAGGCAAACCTATCATACTTGTTTAAAACAAAAGAAAATGGAAATGAATCCCTAAATCAAAGGGACCTTGTCCCTTATCTTAAGATTTTATCATCATAATTTTCAAAATACAAATCTCCTTTTTCCTATGCATATCTTGACTAAGGAAAAGGAGGACAAGAGCATAAGTTGTTTGTTTTCCAAAAATTCAACAAAGTGTACCCTAATTGTGATAAGGTAGACCCATGATCATGAAAGGTGTATTATTTGGTGATCTATTTAAGCAAAATCCACCCCTACAACATTTTAATTTCGTCCAAGTGAGGAAGAGAGAGAAATAGAAGCAAGGTAGAGTGAGGAAAGGAGAGAAAGAGAGGAGAAGAAAGGAAGGAAGAAGAAGGAGAAGTTTAGAAGGCTAAGTACTCATGGTAAGTTACCTTAATCTCAACTTGAATCCATTTTTCTTCTTCATCCTTGAGGTTCAAAAACTCACCCTCCTTCTCTTACCTAAGCTGCTAGAAAAGCTAAGGGAAGGGAGGAATCTTGCTACTTCTTTCAAGAGGAAACAAGAAAACCAATTCACTAAGTGAGTTAGGGAGATTCTTAGGTAAGTTTAACAATATTTCTTTTTGAAGAAAACTTTTGAAACTTATAATATTTATATGAGATTTTAATCTTAGAACTTTGATGATTGGTCATGGATGTTGCTATATCATGTTACATATTGATCTTCCATGTGATGTATATTTGAATACTTAGACTGGTTTAGATAGTTTTGCATGGGTATGGCTATGGGTGGCAGAATTTTAAGCTTCTGTGTTTTAATTTCTGGGAACATTCTATAGGGAATCTAAACAAATGGTTAACATAACAAATGTAGATTTATGTCTCACGAATTTTTAGCCATTGGAATCATTCATTTAGATTTCATATGAGGTAGATATGGTCCGATTAGTAAACAAATATCAGAAAATGGTTAATTAGGGAAGAATATATTAGGATAGCTTCGGTGTTTTAATTTTTGGGAATAATCTATAAGGAATTAAAATACATGGTTAACATATGAATTATAGATATATGTGTCACGGATTGTAAGCCACTGGAATCATTCAATTTAGAGTTGATATGAGGTAGATATGTTTCAATTAGTAAACAAAGGTCATAAAATAGTTAATCAGGTTAGAATATGTTAGGATAGTTTCGGTATTTTAACTTCTGGGAAAATTATATAAGGAATTAAAATAAATAGCTAACATATGAATTATATATTTATGTGTCACGGAGGTTTAGCCACTGGAATCACTTAATTTGGAATTCTTATGTGGGAGATATAGTCAGATTAGTAAGTAAAAGTTAGAACCTACCCGAGAAGAAATAATATTGAATTTAAGCGAGTAATAACACCAGGATTTGTTACTATTTGGCTGATATGATTAACATAATAATTTAGATAATTGTCTTATCTTTCCATAGACACCAAGATCACCTCAATTGGAGTTAAAATGAGGGAGTTATGCTCTACTTATTGAGCAAATGTCACAGAATACGGCCGTGTTCTGGGTGCTTCAAGCACGGGTTAGCCGTGTTCGGGGCTATTTTTGACTACATTTGAAGTATTTTTAAAGCATGGCCGTGTTCTGGAACATAGCCAGACCATGTTGGAAGCTGGTGAAGCCTATTTTCAACTACCCTAGATGAACCTATTTAACTATAGGGTAATAGTAAAAATCAAATTGGAAAAAAATGCTCTATAAATTTGTAAGAACATGTATTAGAAATGATATAAATAAGAAGAAATTGACTAAAGGCCAATCATAAAGAAAATGAAGAGATGAAATTAATATTTTAAAAAGAAGACGAATCTTATCAATGAAAATAATAAATGATTAGTATATGCCATAGCCATTGCCATTGTATGAACTTCTTACCATCTTAAGTGTGAAATTCTGACATGGAAATATTTTATAAAGTGATATTTGAAATGGTTATGTTCATGGCATGATTACCAATGATTTATGGTAATAGTTATATTTTGATGAGCATACTTGTTATTGAAAGCATATTTTTGGCTATCATTGTGAAAAGAAAAGAAATGAGCACGGTCAGATGGCAATCCGTGTGGTGCACCAGTAGGGGACGCCCTACCAACGGTTATGATTATGATTATGAGAAAAGAAAGAGAAAGTGTGTCATGTCGGACGGAGCGAGAAAAGCCCGTACCGGAGAGTAGATGATACTCACCCTGATCGGGGTAGCTTGAATTGAGAATAAGTTGACGGCCATCATATGATATTCTGAAAATAGTTAATCCTGTCATACATATCATTACTGTATAATTCTTATGTGCATAGATATAATGCATTCATGTGACCAAAGATATTTTCTGTAGTTTATACAGCTGAACATGACATGATGAACTATATTGATGGTAAATTATGATTTATTGTTGAACCTACTGGGATTTAATTCTCACTATATTTCTATATCATGTCCAGAAGAATAATGCAGATTTTCTCAATGACACTTATTATTTCTGTATGTTGGATCGAGGTTGTAACATCCCGTAATTTTTTAGATATTTTCCTTAGAAATTCTTCACCTTACATATATGCATAGAAATGTTCTAATATTAATGGAATAGGTAAAGAAAGAAAACCTAAGAGAAAATATTAGAAATAAACATGTTAAAGAAAGTTGAAATTCTTAGGTAAAGAAAGATAAATTTTTGTGAAGTAAGTAAAGGTCTTAAAATTTCAAGAAGATCGGATTATGGTAATTTTTCTTAATTTAAGAGCAAAAGTTACTAAGTTTAGTATCTCCACCCGTAATTGGGCTTTAACCTATAGACACTTCATATATAGTTTTTCTACTTCACATGAATTTTTAGCAAGCCAATAAGATAGCCCAAGGAAGAAATAAAACATAGACTTGGACTAGGATATAGAAATTGGACCGGTAGCCCAAAAATCATGAAAATGTGACCAAACCCATTATGAAAGGTAGAATTTTAACCAAAGTAAGGAAAATGGGCAAGAATGAGCCCAAACCCAAGAGGAAAAATAAAAATAAAAATAAAATTAAAGTGATGAAATATTGGTGTAATCAAGATTAAGTGACATGGCATTAAGACAAAAATTTAGCAAGTGGTGTGATTCTACATTCATCATTTTGGCAAGTGGCATAATAATACAAGGCTTTAGGACAAAAAACATCTATATCCTACATTCATAACTTTAGCAAGTGGGTAATAATACATAGCATTATGACAAAACATCATTATCCTACACAAATAATTTTAGTTAAGTAAGGAAAATTCAAGGGCTAGAATTTTGCCACTTAAAAAGGCAAATCTATCATACTTGATTAAGATAAAAGAAAAAGGAAATGAATCCCTAAATCAAAGGGATCTTGCCCCATATCTTAAGAACATATCATCATAATTTTCAAAATACAAATCTCCTTTTTCTATGCATATCTTGACTAAGGAAGAGGAAGACAAGAACATAAGTTGTTTGTTTTCAAAAAATTCAACAAAGTGTATCATAATTGTGATAAGGTAGACCCATGATCATGAAAGGTGAATTATTTGGTGGTCTATATAAGAAAACCCACCCTTACAACATTAGAATTTTGTCCAAGTGAGGGAGAGCAAAAATAGAAGCAAGGTAGTGTGAGGAAAGGAGAGGAAGAAAGGAAGAAAGAGGAAGGAGAAGTCTAGGGGACTAAGTGCTCCAGGTAAGTTTAACAATATTTCATTTTGAAGAAAACCTTTGAAACTCATAATATTTATATGATATTTTGATCTTAGAACTTTTATGATTGGTCATGGATGTTGTTATATCATGTTACATATTGATCTTGCATGTGATGTATGTTTGAATACTTAGATTGGTGTAGATAGTTCTGCATGGGTATGGCTATGGTTGACAGAATTTTAAGATTCGGTATTTTAATTTATGGGAACAATCTATAAGGAATTAAAATAAATGGTTAACATAAGAATTAAAGATATATGTGTCACGGATTTTTTCCCACTGTAATCATTCCATTTAGAGTCCATATGAGGTACCTATGGTCTGATTAGTAGTCAAAGGTCAGAAAATGAATCATCAGGGAAGAATATGTTAGGATAGCTTCGGTAATTTAATTTCTGGGAATTATTGGTAGGGAATTAAAATAAATGGTTAACATAAGAATTAAAGATATGTGTGTCATGGATTTGTATCCACTGGAATCATTCAATTTGGAGTCCACATGTGGTAGATATGGTCCGATTAGTAAGCCAAGGTCAGAAAATGATTCATCAGGGAAGATTATGTTAGGACAGCTTTTGTATTTTAATTTTTGGAAATTATCTGTATGGTATTAAAATAAATGGTTACCATTAAAGTTATATATCTATGTCTCATGGAAATATACCCACTGTAATTATGCAATTTGGAGTTCATATGAGGTAGATATGATCCGATTAGTAAGCAGAGGTCAGAAAATGTTTATTCAGGGAAGAGTATGTTATTAATGCTTTAGTTTTTGAATTTATGGGAATATTCTGTAGGGAATTAAAATAGTGCGCCAACATAACAATTATAGATATATGCCTCATGGATTTTTACCAACTGGAATAACTCAATTTGGAGTTCCAATTTGGGAGATATTGTCTAATTAGTTAGTAAAGGTCAGAACCTATCCGAGAGGAACTATCCTGTACTTTGAGGGAGTAATATCACCTTCGTTTCTTAATTTTTCGTTATATTGTTCAACATAATAGTTTTAGATAATTGTTTTATCTTAAAATGGACACCAAGATCACCTACATCAGAGTTAAATTGAGGGACTTATGCTCTGATTAGTAAGAGAAGGTTAGATAGGATGAAAACCCGCATCAAGAAAATAAAGAAATAAAATTAGTATTTAAAAAAAAAAAGATGAATCTTAATAAATGACTAGTATAGCCATAGTCATTGCCATTGTATGAACTTCTTACCATCTTAAGTGTGAAATTTTGACATGGAAATATTTTATAAAGTGATATTTGAAATGGTTATGTTCATGGCATGATTACCAATGATTTATGGTAACAGTTATATTTTGATGAACATACTTGTTATTGAAAGCATATTTTTGGCTAACATTGTGAAAAGAAAAGAAATGAACACGGTCAGATGGCAATCCGTGTGGTGCACCAGTAGTGGACGCCCTACCAACGGTTATGATCATGATAATGAGAAAAGAAAGAGAAAGTGGGCCATGTCGGACGGAGCGAGAAAAGCCCGTACCGGAGAGTAGAGGATACTCACCCTGACCGGGGTAGCTTGAAATGAGAATAAGTTGATGGCCATCATATGATATTTTGAAAATAGTTATTCATATCATACATATCATTACAGTATGACTCTTATGTGCATATATATAATGCATTCATGTGACCAAAGATATTTTCTGTAGTTTATACAGCTGAACATGACGTGATGAGATTTACTGATGATAATTTATTGTTGAACTTACCGGGATTTAATTCTCACTATATTTCCATATCATGTTCAGAAAATTATTTATGCAGCTTTTGTTTCTAAGGCTCTGGCTTTTAGTGCACATTGGATCGAGTTACTTTATGTTGGGCAGATTTCAGAATCAAATAAGATGTTTGTGGTCGAGTTGGCTCAGATCCCGGTGAAGGTGCAACCACCCGCACCTGTATCTCCAGAATTGGTCAACCAAAATAAACAAGATGTAAATATCTATGTGTTTGATATGTTATACGTCTGTTTTGATTAATGACATGTATGTCAACTCAATATTGTATAATAATAAAGAAAAAAAAAGAGGTTGTTACATAATTGGTATCAGAGCAGGTCAATCCTAGATGGCCAGTGGGTGGTTGGTTATCTGAATCGATCTTATAGTATCTTAAGTATGTTGTGGTAGTGTTGTGTAGGGGATCAGTGATTTCATATTGGTAGGAAATTACTAGTGTTTCCTATCTATATGCCGTGGTGGTGTTATGGTTGCTATTAATTTTTTTTTTAAAACTAACTATTGGGCTTTATCACCTCAATAGCAGCATAACTTTATTTTTGCCACAGTAGGAAATGGCACCACTAAGGAGGAATTCCATAAAAAATGTGGAGGAAACCCTACACAACCTTGCCACGGTAATTTGAGAATTTAATATTGATTTACTCCTTAGAACCCAACTAGTATCTATAACCTTATATAGAATGATATCGATTGAATAAAAAAAAATAGTTACAAGACTTGTTAGACAAGGGATTTAAATGCCCTAGTACTTTTATTTTGTTAGACAAGGGATTTAAATGCCCTAGTACTTTTATTTGGAGTGCTCTAGTTCTATCTGTGAAAAAGAAAGATGGATCACTATGACTATGCATAGATTATAGACAGTTGAATAAGGTGACAATGTAAAATAGAAACCCATTAGCTTGTATAGATTACCTGTTTGACCAGTTATAAGGTGTTCAATATTTTTCCACAAATAGATTTGGGATATGAGTAACATTAATTAGGGATAAGAGAAGAGGATGTAGGACTTATTATGGGCATTATGAGTTCTTGGTGATGCACTTAAATTGACAAATCTTTAGCTGCATTCATAGATTTAATGAATAGTAATTAGGTCATCCCTGGAATAATTTGTTATTATATATATGGATGATATACTAGAATATTTCAAAAGTTCAGAGGATCATAAGCAACATTCAAAGATAGTTTTACCAACTCTAAAGGAGTATGGTTGGTAAATATGGTATACAAGTAGAGTCTAAGAAAGTAAAAGTAGTACAATAATAGCTACGTTTTACTACATTTAAAGATGAAGATCCAAATCCAATTTACGCTTTCTGCGGTTATCTGCCATCCATTCTATTGGAGTAATAGTTAGATTAGGTACATGAACATTGGCTTGTAAAGCATCAATCGACTCCTCAGCATTTGAAGCTGAGATGAGAATTTGTCGTGCTGAGTGTGAGATAAACCTCTGTTCCACAACTTGATCTAGAAAAGATAACAAACCATCAAATAAGTGATTAACATTTAACAAACCTATCGGTTTGTGATGAATATTCAGTTGTGCCCAAGAGACTATTTGGAAAATCTCCTCTAGAGTACCAAAACCACCTGGTAAGGCAATGAAGGCGTCAGCATTACTCATCATTCTAGCTATGCGTTCATGCATGGAAACTACCCTATATTCTTCCCCAATTGTCTTCTCTATGTTGCTGGATGTAGCTAGAGCTGTAGGAATAATACCTAGAACTTGGCATCCCCCTGCATGTGCAGCTGTAGCCACACACTCCATTAACCCACAGTTACCTCCACCATACACTAAATGAATTTTTCTCCTAGCCAGCACCATACCCAGATTTTGTGCTGCTTTAACATACTCCTCATCTTTTATAGGACTGGAACCACAAAAGACACAGATATTTCGGAACTGACGGAATGCGGTTCCCTCCATAATTTCTATCACCTTAACTTTGAGAATAGACAAAGATACTAATATAAGTATTTATAGAACTCAGAGAAGGGCATATTTATAATAGTTATGCAAATAGGCCGGGTATTATTAGAACAACTATGTGAGTGATTGGTGGATATAAGCTAAATTAAAGGTAAATAAAAAAAAATTTCAAAAATGACGGCAAGCATGTATATGTACAGTAGTATGACTGTGACCCATATTAATCACATAAAGAGTATAAGATAAGATATCACCATAAATATGTCTTTATCTTGTTGTCTTTGATGAAGCATTGATGTTTTGATTCTTGTAGAAAAGTTGTAGGTGATAGCCGTCATTGAAAAAAAAAATGCAATCAAATGATTTATTTTGTTTTCTCAATGTTTTTGCCAGTCGACTATCAGTATTATTAAGTCGACTAGCTATTTTGAGAAATTTTAATTTGGACTGGTTTTTTTTACAGTTGATTGATTACATCAATTTTGAAGCAATCAACTGCATCCTACCAGTTAACTACATATTCTTTGATGTTCACAGACTTTTATAAGCTCAGAAATGTTTCTTTTCCATGTGATATCTTTCCACCGAATACCAATAGATTTAAAGTAGATTCTGACACATATATTCAAAATTTGCGGCCACCGATTTTTGCTGAAATCATAGATAGATTTTGTTTACAGATTTTCAAGAATTACGGCCACCAATTTTAATATTTTTCAATGCTTTGTCGAAATTTTTGACTTTCGCTTTTGGCACCATTCTCTATTATGCTTTTCGTCTGTTTCACTCATTAACAGTTAGCATTAAATGCAAGGTTATTTTCCCTCATTGCAATGAAAGATAATTTCTTTTCTTTGAAACTCGGTTACTATGGTGTCTAAGTTGTTAGTAGGTTAAAGTAATGAAAAGTTTGAAAAGAATGGACGGATGATGGTCTTATGGTGTTTTGACGAATGTAATTAAGAGAACTAGTGGTGTTGAAGTTCTCGAGAAATAAAATATAAGAAGTAGGATTTAAGTTAGTCTTTGAACTCTTAATTTGGAA
Source organism: Gleditsia sinensis (assembly GCA_037074535.1). NCBI lineage: Eukaryota > Viridiplantae > Streptophyta > Magnoliopsida > Fabales > Fabaceae > Gleditsia > Gleditsia sinensis. The sequence goes on from CM073465.1 coordinate 25,395,450, forward strand.
ATATAGAGAATATTCTGAGAACCATGTCCAAAAATAATGTAGGTTATCAAGATATTTGTGTTAAAGGATTATATCATGCTAAATTGAGTCTAGTATCTAGGATGTGAATTATGTTGGAATTGAGAATTCATGTATGAGTAATTGTTAGGAAAAAAAAACACAAATCTTCTTGAAATGATTGGGTGAATTAAATGGGATTGGCATAAGCTAGAATGAGGTGCTTTTGGATATGATAGAAGAAATAATTGAAATTTTTGACAATAAGTTTAATGGTGTTAATAAGCTTGTATAGAATTACTGTGATGAGGTAAGTTGGAATTATTAGACATGTGTCAATGGTACATAAACGTTATTAAAGGTTTGAAGGATTTATTGCTACGTATGTTTAACATATTGATTAAAGGATTTGAGGATAAAAATAGATGATAGATTAAGATGATGATATTCAGGGGATGATGTTGATATATAAAAAAAAAAATTGACTTGATAGAAGTTTGGAATAAGAAAAGATAGTTACACAATATGAAGGTGTATATGTTCCTTTATATGTGTGTTTTCTAATATCGACCCATAGATATATCCATGCGGGCTAGAGGATATCAATTGAAGAACTTATGAGTGAAAGAAATCCTTATAGTTAAGTTATATGGCAAAATCACTCAAGTGAATAGACATATTAAAAAGTAAAGATGTCATACAGAAAAGATATCTCTAATTATTTAGGTAATAAGCTTGGTAACTCTGAATAATGCCTTAATTTCATTCCCTACATGTGGTAGGATGGATTGAAATTCGGGGACCGAATTTCTTAAGGGGGGAAGAATGTAACATCCCGTAATTTTTTAGATATTTTCCTTAGAAATTATTCACCTTACATATATGCATAAAAATGTTCTAATATTAATGGAATAGGTAAAGAAAGAAAACCTAAGAGAAAATATTAGAAATAAACATGTTAAAGAAAGGTGAAATTCTTAGGTAAAGAAAGATAAATTTTTGTGAAGTAAGTAAAGGTCTTAAAATTTCAAGAAGATCGGATTATGGTAATTTTTCTTAATTTAAGAGCAAAAGTTACTAAGTTTAGTATCTCCACCCGTAATTGGGCTTTAACTTATAGACACTTCATATATAGTTTTTCTACTTCACATGAATTTTTAGCAAGCCAATAGGATAGCCCAAGGAAGAAATAAAACATAGACTTGGACTAGGATATAGAAATTGGACCGGTAGCCCAAAAATCATGAAAATGTGACCAAACCCATTATGAAAGGTAGAATTTTAACCAAAGTAAGGAAAATGGGCAAGAATGAGCCCAAACCCAAGAGGAAAAATAAAAATAAAAATAAAATTAAAGTGATGAAATATTGGTGTAATCAAGATTAAGTGACATGGCATTAAGACAAAAATTTAGCAAGTGGTGTGATTCTACATTCATCATTTTGGCAAGTGGCATAATAATACAAGGCTTTAGGACAAAAACATCTATATCCTACATTCATAACTTTAGCAAGTGGGTAATAATACATAGCATTATGACAAAACATCATTATCCTACACAAATAATTTTAGTTAAGTAAGGAAAATTCAAGGGCTAGAATTTTGCCACTTAAAAAGGCAAATCTATCATACTTGATTAAGACAAAAGAAAAAGGAAATGAATCTCTAAATCAAAGGGATCTTGCCCCATATCTTAAGAACATATCATCATAATTTTCAAAATACAAATCTCCTTTTTCTATGCATATCTTGACTAAGGAAGAGGAAGACAAGAACATAAGTTGTTTGTTTTTCAAAAATTCAACAAAGTGTATCATAATTGTGATAAGGTAGACCCATGATCATAAAAGGTGAATTATTTGGTGGTCTATATAAGAAAACCCACCCTTACAACATTAGAATTTTGTCCAAGTGAGGGAGAGCAAAAATAGAAGCAAGGTAGTGTGAGGAAAGGAGAGGAAGAAAGGAAGAAAGAGGAAGGAGAAGTCTAGGGGACTAAGTGCTCCAGGTAAGTTTAACAATATTTCATTTTGAAGAAAACATTTGAAACTCATAATATTTATATGAGATTTTGATCTTAGAACTTTGATGATTGGTCATGGATGTTGCTATATCATGTTACATATTGATCTTGCATGTGATGTATGTTTGAATACTTAGGTTGGTGTAGATAGTTCTGCATGGGTATGGCTATGGTTGACAGAATTTTAAGCTTCGGTATTTTAATTTCTGGGACCAATCTATAAGGAGTTAAAATAAATGGTTAACATAAGAATTAAAGATATATGTGTCACGGATTTTCGCCCACTGGAATCATTCCATTTGGAGTCCATATGAGGTACCTATGGTCTGATTAGTAGTCAAAGGTCAGAAAATGAATCATCAGGGAAGAATATGTTAGGATAGTTTCGGTAATTTAATTTCTGGGCATTAGTGGTAGGGAATTGAAATAAATGGTTAACATAAGAATTAAAGATATGTGTGTCATGGATTTTTAGCCACTGGAATCATTCAAATTGGAGTCCACATGTGGTAGATATGGTCCGATTAGTAAGTCAAGGTCAGAAAATGGTTCATCAGGGAAGATTATGTTAGGACAGCTTTTGTATTTTAATTTCTGGAAATTATCTGTATGGAATTAAAATAAATGGTTACCATTAAAGTTATATATCTATGTCTCATGGAAATATACCCACTGGAATTATGTAATTTGGAGTTCATATGAGGTAGATATGATCCGATTAGTAAGCAGAGGTTAGAAAATGTTTACTCAGGGAAGAGTATGTTATTAATGCTTTAGTTTTTGAATTTCTGGGAATATTCTGTAGGGAATTAAAATAGCGCGCCAGCATAACAATTATAGATATATGCCTCATGGATTTTTACCAACTGGAATAACTCAATTTGGAGTTCCAATTTGGGAGATATGGTCTAATTAGTTAGTAAAGGTCAGAACCTATCCGAGAGGAACTATCCTATACTTTGAGGGAGTAATATCACCTTTGTTTCTTAATTTTTCGTTACAATGATCAACATAATAGTTTTAGATAATTTTTTTATCTTGAAATGGACACCAAGATCACCTACATCAGAGTTAAATTGAGGGACTTATGCTCTGATTAGTAAGAGAAGGTTAGATAGGATGAAAACCTGCATCAAGAAAATAAAGAAATAAAATTAGTATTTAAAAAAAAAGATGAATCTTAATAAATGACTAGTATAGCCATAGTCATTGCCATTGTATGAACTTCTTACCATCTTAAGTGTGAAATTTTGACATGGAAATATTTTATAAAGTGATATTTGAAATGGTTATGTTCATGGCATGATTACCAATGATTTATGGTAACAGTTATATTTTGATGAACATACTTGTTATTGAAAGCATATTTTTGGCTAACATTGTGAAAGGAAAAGAAATGAGCACGGTCAGATGGTAATCCGTGTGGTGCACCAGTAGGGGACGCCCTACCAACGGTTATGATCATGATAATGAGAAAAGAAAGAGAAAATGGGCCATGTCGGACGGAGCGAGAAGAGCCCGTACCGGAGAGTAGAGGATACTCACCCTGACCGGGGTAGCTTGAAATGAGAATAAGTTGATGGCCATCATATGATATTTTGAAAATAGTTAATCATATCATACATATCATTACAGTATGATTCTTATGTGCATAGATATAATGCATTCATGTGACCAAAGATATTTTCTGTAGTTTATACAGCTGAACATGACGTGATGAGCTTTACTAATGATAATTTATTGTTGAACTTACTGGGATTTAATTCTCACTATATTTCCATATCATGTTCAGAAAATTATTTATGCATCTTTTTGTTTCTAAGGCTCTGGCTTTTAGTGCACATTGGATTGAGTTACTTTATGTTGGGCAGATTTCAGAATCAAATAAGATGTTTGTGGTCGAGTTGGCTCAGATCCCGGTGAAGGTGCAACCACCCGCACCTGTATCTCCAGAATTGGTCAACCAAAATAAACAAGATGTAAATATCTATGTGTTTGATATGTTATACGTCTGTTTTGATTAATGACATGTATGTTAACTCAATATTGTATAATAATAAAGAAAAAAAAAGAGGTTGTTACAGAGGTGCCCTACCTTGGGCAACTACCAGTTATATCAGATGTATCTGTAGTAGATGTGACTGAGATTCAGGTGGAGGTGCCACCCGCACCAGTGTCCCCGGAAGTAGTTGACATAGATGATTAGAACTAATATGTATCTTGGTACAAATTTTTGTAAAATAATGATGTGTAGTTTGTAAAATAATGGTTTGTATGGAAACTCAGTATTGTATAATTATTAATAACAATTATGCTTGGTTAAAGTAATTATTATTACGAGTTAAGTGGTTAGAATTAAAGTAGTAATAACGTCATGAAATTTTACAAATATAAAAAAAAAATTTGTTACATTTACATATATGGAGTTGTTACACTCGATCTATCAAATAATGCCTAAATTATCTCCTAAATAATAGTATTAACCTAGGATTTCGCCTCAAGTAGCATTCGAATAAGTTCTAGAATCCTGTGGAGATCATAAAATATATTTGAATTATATAAACCTTCCCTAAGTACAAGATAAATTTAATGCCCAAAGTTATTTTGCAGACATATTTCAAGATTCTAAAGTCAAAAGTAATAAATTGCCAAAGGGATAAAATTGCACACAATCATACTTTTTTTATATTTTTCAAGAGCTAAAAAAAATTTGGATAGTCATATCATTGGCTGTTGGTTGTGCCTAACATCCTAAAACATAAATTGAAACACTCACACAATCACTGAACTTGCTAAACGTAATAAAAGTGCATTAATAGTGAAAATCAGAAAATTGATGCTCAATATAGGTTTATAATGATTCAGAAAATTAAACTTCCACCCCCACACTCAAACTTTACATTGTCCTCAATGTAAAAGAAAGATAAGAATTATGGAAAGATGTAGAAAAACATATGAGTTAAGTGAACTTCCCTGAATTTGTTTGGAGTGGAATGCGCATGTTGCATTACTGGACCATGAATATTTCTGATTCCCACTTTTCTTTTTCTTTTGCTTTTTATGTTGTGTTGCCTCCCAATAAGCGCCTTTTTTTAATGTCATTGGCTCGACTCAAGGATTCTTATGTCATTCAAGGAGAATCCTTGATGTCAACTTTGAATTGACTTGCCTTTGAATGTGCAGAATTCTGAGGTTTAGCTGCATTATGAAGAGGGAAGTTAGCATTAGTCAAAGATTTAATTAAATGAGAACTCAACTTACCTGAAAATAATCGATGTCTTGAGTAGCTTTTGGCATCCAATTTAATTTCATCCTTTTGAGATTCTACCAAAGCATGCGGTAACTTTCATCTATCTTTGAGTAGGGCATATTTATTAAAGGTTATAACTGCGGGTGGTTCTCCACTGTATATGCCCTTTAATGGCTAGGGAGGCTCTTTAAGCCTAGGTCAGAATACTGCACAATAGAAGGTACAAGTATTTTATTAGAAATTGGTAATAACATAGAAAGATCCTTACCTATTTACTGCACTTCTGGTGCTTCCTCTCTTGCTAAAATATTCTTTTCAAATTTGGCGTTTAGAGTACATTTCATAACCTCTTTCTTAGTAGGCTTACTAGTGTCAACTTCCAATTCATCTTTTTCATTCAGTGCAGAATTTTCTTCCTTTTGCATTAACAATGCTGGGGCTAGACTTTCAATTTCTGAATTTTGAGCCTCTAGCTTGTTGACTATTGTTGCTAATTGCCCAATTTGATTTGTTAAGTTTTGAATGCTGGCCCTTACCTGTTGTTGAAATTGATGAGTATTTTGTGTAAGAGATTTAACAATATCTTCTAAAGGAGTACTTACCTGAAAATTCTGAGATGTATTCTGTCTAGGATAATAAGCCTGTTGGATATGGTAAAAATGTGCAAAATTTTGTTCTGCAAGACTATTTTGTGCATTCTCATACTTGAAGTTGAGATGATCTTTCCATCCAGGATTGTACATGTTTCAATAGGAATCATACCTCACTTGTTGTGGGTCATGGAAACCATTAACCATATTTACCTACTCAAATGACTCATCATAGAAAGTTGGGTACCCAATAGACGGATGCTCCATGATAGAATGATTTCCATAGAAATTTTCTCTTTGCACATTTTCTACACGTTGACGAACAAGAGAGGTTAAATTTGTAAGTTGCTGTTCAACGGAAGAACTACATAACTCACCAACATGTCTTAATGGAGACCCTAGCCTAGTGCCAAATTGTTGAAAATTGGCTGCCACATTCAAAGTTATGAACAAAAAGAAAATGAAAAAAAAATCACAAAAGGTAAATACACACAGTCCCCTGCAACGACGCCAAAATTTGGTGCGTACTATCGCAGGTACACCCAAATTAATACCTTACCTCAAAACTAACCTGTAGTAGTGGAAGTAAGGGATTACATTGATCATTGACAACATAATCAATATGTAATTGAATATCTATCATTGGGTTTTTAACCCTATTCCTCCTTAAGTGTAGTAAATTAATGACAATCGCACTAATTAAACCCTAATTAACAAGCAATCATTTAGCACATCGGTAAAGCATAGCTTACTAACCGCATGAAGAACTAGAGAAATTAATAGAGCTAAACAAATATAAACACATTGGTTATATATAATTTAGTTAATTATTCATCATAGGTTTAATGATTTATAATCCAAAATCCTCAAACCTATTTGCCTCATGAATCACAAAATTGAAGACTTTGTTCAAAACATAATTCAGCAATAGATTAAGACACACAATATACTAGTAGGCTGACCTAGCAATCATATGAATACTCATTGAGAAGAAGAGCAGATGAATAATCAATACTCAATTCAAATTGAAATAGTAAAATCAAATCCATATCTCACAATGCATGAAGATCCCTTGAGGTTTCAATCTACCTCAACCAACTAAAAAGAACTAGCCACGCAGGGCCATAAGAAAATCTAAAGAAGAATTAAAGAATGTAACTAAGAATTTGGATGAAAGATTGGATGAATTCTCTGCTTGCTTTCCTCCCTTTTTATAGATTCCCTCCTCCTAATCGAAGTAGGAGTGTTTCTAGGTCAAATCCCAGCCCATTAGGCTTCAATTGGAGTCAAGAAGACCTAAAAATCACAAATTCAGCAATCTGCTGCGGTGGCAAGCACTGTAGCATGCTACACGGGCGCTGCGGCACTACGGAAAGCTTCTGACGGGGTGCCGCGGTGCCTAGGATAGCTCTGGCACACTCTGGATTCTGACGCTCGGGTACCGCGGCGCTGGACATCGGGAGCGCTGCAGCGCCCAGAAAACTCTAGAATTTGCCAAAGTGCCAAACACAAAAGTTGTAACTCTATGTCTCTTCTTTCCATAGCCGCTAGAATCACCTTAATCGAATCTAAAGTGAAGGAGATATACGAAACTTAGTGACCAAAGGTCAGAATTCATCCTGCTCCACTGTGATTCTGATTTTTGAGCTCTATAAAGCTATGAAATCTCTCGAATTTGACCAAGTGTTCAAAATAACCATTGTAGATAATTGTGTTATATTTTCACAGCTACTTGAATCACTTTGATTGGAGTTCATAAGAGGGAGATATGCTCAAAACAATACTGAAAGGTCTGGAATCGCTGCAATGTAGTATTTTTCCATGAATTTCTTATCTTTTTCTTCTCTTTTCTTCTTCCTTTGTTCCTACAACACAAAACACAAAACTAAGCTAATTCCTAATTATATTTTACTTAAATCAAACCAAAAGTAAGTTTAAAGGTATTAATATCATGCTTAATTAAGATCGCATCAGGGGCGTTACAGACAACCCCAAAAAATATTTTTCTAAGCCAAATATGATCAAATGAACCTAAAAAATGAATCCGGTGGGTCAAAAACCAAGGAAATAATTCTAGAATCACGAAATTTGGCCTCTAAGAGATTGGTCAACATTGACCAACTAATGGGGACTATTCACAATCAAAATTACTATTCACCGCCGGACATCACTATTCTTGCCAGCCGAATTTACGGTTTACGACAGACAAAAAGTTGTCAAATCTCTAAAATATTACTTATGCTGAGGTTTATCTATCTCCTGAATCCATCTACAGCGTTGGATTTTCAATTTGAACATTATAAATAAGAGTTTCAGAATTTATTTTTTTCTAATATTTTCTACTTTCGATCTACTACGATTCTGCGGCTGATTTGAAAAATCATTTGGCCAATATCGTAGTACTCTTCATCTTGAATCCAATTGTACCCTTAGTTTTATGATCGAAGGCTCAAAGGTACTCCAGATCTAGAGAGAAAAAATGAGTAGAGAGAAAATATTATTCATCACTATTCATTGGTTACGGTATTTCGCAGATTCACGCTTCATCTCCCCCTTATTTTTTTTTTAAATATTATTTAATTATTGAATAGTTAAAATTCATTATTATTGTTTTATAAACATAATATTATTATTTTTCATCCTAAAGTATCTCAAAATGTTTTAAAAATTTATCTTCTTGCAAAACTTTAGTTAAACTCTTAAATCATGACTTTTATTGATAAAACTTTTAATAAAACAAATCACAATATAAAATATCTTCTTGTATATTAAAAGAAAGAAATTTATAAAAATAAAACAAAAAAATTATTTAAAGCCAAATATAATTATTTTAGGCAAAAAATTATTATTTAAAATTTACAGGATATTACAAATATCTTATAGAGATGTTGGAACTTTAGAGAGAGAAAATGAGAGCATTATGCTCCTTCTTCCTGTTATCCTTCTGTTTCTTTTTTTTAATTATTATTATTTTTATTTAATAATTGAATAATGGGATTTATTTATATATATAGACATATAAATATTATTGTTCATCTTAAAACATCCCAAAAATTTCTAAAAATTTATATTCTTGCAAAACATTAGTTGCAATATCTAATCATGAATTTTCTTTATAAAAAAAAATTATCTTTACTTTCTAGGCAATCTCTTCACTTGTTTGATTTTGTTGTATAACCTTAACTATAGAGATTTCCTTCAACCGTAAGTTCTTTTCTTGTTGATCAATAATAAACATCGAATTTTCTTCATGATTAAGCCAAATTCTTATCCAATCAAATTTTTTAGAATTAGATAACTTGAGAAGAATTTGATAGGTACTTCCTTAACATTGATGCAAGAAATAATGTATCCACATTACTTAGTCCTAATGGAAAGCTTAGGCAATGTACTACTATGCCTACTTTGTTCAAGATTTCAAAAGAGCCTATATACTAGAGCTTAACTTTTTTCTTCTTTCCAAACCTCATTACCTCTTGTATTGGTGAGTCCTTCAAGAATATTTGATCATCAACTGATAATTTCTAGTGCTAAACATTCATGGTCCTTATATACTTTTGGCCTGTATTAAGTTGCTTGTATTCTTTTCATAATCAATTTCACTTGATCAACAATATCTTACAATAAGTCTGACCCCATTGAATCTTTTAACAGAAAATTTGTAACACCTCTTATATAAGGTTTTAATTAATCCAATATCACTTTATTATAGCATCAAGAGAATGTAACCAAATACTCCACTTTTCAACTCCCGATTGACTTGATTAGAATTTAGCATCAACAATTGCATCTCCTCTTATGGAGTAAGAGGTATAAAGTCAACGGTCTTGGTGCAACAATTTAGCAAAGCTCAATTTCTAGACATCTACTGTAACATCCCTAATTTCATTTCTTTTATTGATAAAAGTACATAAATATATAACTAAGGAAAATAAATTTATTAGACAATATTTTAGATATCTAAGGAAATATAATCCTTAGAAATTCTTCACCTTGTGTATAAGCATAGAAAATGTTTCTAACATTAAGAGAACAAATAAAGAGGGAAAACCTAATAGGAAAAAAAATTAGAAATAACATACTAAAGAGATGCAAAATTCCTAGATAAGGAAGATAAATTTTTAGAAACAAGTAATGGTCTTAAAATTTCAAGACCATTGGATTAGGGTAATTTTTCCTAATTCAAGAACTAGAGTTACTAAGTTTAACATCTTTACCCATACATTGGGCTTTTACCTATGGACACTTCATATAGAGTTTTTGCACTTCACATAAGTTTCTAGCAAGCCCATTGGATAACCTAGACAAGAAATAAAACATAGACTTGGACTAGGATATAGTAATTGGATCGATAGCCCAAAAATTATGAAAATGTGACCAAGCCCTCCAAGAAAGGTAGAATTTTATCCAAAGCAAAGAAAATGGGTAGGAATAAGCCCATAATGGGTAGGAATAAGCCCAAATCCAAGAGAAAAAATAAAATAAAATAAATTAGGTGATGATATAATAATGTAATAATAATAAAGATTAGGTTACATGGCATTAAGACAAAAATTTAGCAAGTGGTGTGATTCTACATTCATAATTTTGGCAAGTAGCATGATAATACAAGTCTTCAGGACAAAAACATCTATATCATACACTCATAATTTTAGCAAGTGGTATGATAATACATTGCATTAGGACAAAACATTCATATCTCACACAAATAATATCAACCAAATAATGGAGATTCAAGGGCTAGAAATTTTCCACCTAAAAAGGCAAACCTATCATACTTGTTTAAGACAAAAGAAAATGGAAATGAATCCTTAAATCAAAGGGACCTTGTCCCTTATCGTAAGAACATATCATCATAATTTTCAAAATACAAATCTCCTTTTCTTATGCATATCTTGACTAAGGAAGATGAAGACAAGAACATAAGTTGTTTGTTTTCCAAAAATTCAACAAAGTGTATCCTAATTGTGATAAGGTAGACCCATGATCATGAAAGGTGTATTATTTGGTGGTCTATTTAAGCAAAACCCACCCCTACAACATTTTAATTTTGTCCAAGTGAGGAAGAGAGAGAAATAGAAGCAAGGTAGGGTGAGGAAAGGAGAGAAAGAGAGGAGAAGAAGGGAAGGAAGAAGAAGGAGAAGTTTATAAGGCTAAGTCCTCAAAGTAAGTTACCTTAATCTCCACTTGAATCCATTTTTATTCTTCATCCTTGAGGTTCAAAAACTCACCCTCCTTCTCTTACCTAAGCTGCTAGAAAAGCTAAGGGAAGGGAGGAATCTTGCTACTTCTTTCAAGAGAAAACAAGAAAACCAATTCACTAAGTGAGCTAGGGAGATTCTTAGGTAAGTTTAACAATATTTCTTTTTGAAGAAAAATTTTGAAACTTATAATATTTATATGAGATTTGGATCTTAGAACTTTGATGAGTGGTCATGGATGTTGCTATATCATGTTACATATTGATCTTGCATGTGATGTATGTTTGAATACTTAGGCTGGTATAGAAAGTTCTGCATAGGTATGGCTATGGGTGGCAAAATTTTAAGCTTCTGTGTTTTAATTTTTAGGAATTATATGTAATGAATTAAAATAAATGGATAACATAAGAATTATATCTATGTGTGTTACGGATTTTTAGCCACTAGAATAATTCAATTTGGAGTCCATATGAGGTAGATATGAACCAATTAGTTAGCAAAGGTCAGAAAATGGTTCATAAGGGAAGAATATGTTAGGATAGCTTTTGTGTTTTACTTTTTGGGAATTATCTGTTGGTAATTAAAATAAAGGGTTAACATAAGAATTAAAGATACATGTGTTATGGATTTTTATCCACTGGAATCATTCAATTTGGAGTCCATATGTGGTAGATATGGTCCGATTAGTAGTCGAAGATCAGAAAATGGTTCATCAGGGAAGAATATGTTAGGATAGCTTTTGTAATTTCTGGGAATTATCTGTATGGAATTAAAATAAATAGTTAACATAAGAATTATAGCTATATGTGTCATGGATATTTAGCCACTGGAATCATTCAATTTGGAGTCCATAAGAGAACGATATGAGCGGATTAGTAGTCAAAGGTCAGAAAATGGTTCATCAGGGAAGAATATGTTAGGATAACTTCTGTATTTTAATTTCTGGGAATTATCTGTATGGAATTAAAATAAATTGTTAACATAAGAATTATAGATATGTGTGTCACGAATTTTTAGCCACTTGAATCAATCACGTTAGAGTCCATATGAGGTAGATATGATCCGATTAGTTTTAATAGAGGTCAGAACCTATCCGAGAAGAAATAACCTGTACATTTAGGGAGTAATATGACCTTGATTTCTTAATATTTTGCTACAATGTTCAACATAATAGTTTTAGATAATTGTTTTATCTTGCAATTGACACCAAGATCACCAACATCGTAGTTCAATTGATGGAGTTATGCTCTAATTAGTAAGAGAAGGTTAGATGTGATGAAAACCTGCATCAAGAAAATAAAGAAATAAAATTAATATTTAAAAAAGAAGACGAATCTTATAAATAACTAGTATATGCCATAGTCATTGCCATTGTATGAACTTCTTACTATCTTTAGTGTAAAATTCTGACATGGAAATATTTTATAAAGTGATATTTGAAATGGTTATGTTCATGATTTATGGTAATAGTTATATTTTGATGAACATACTTGTTATTGACAGCATATTTTTAGCTATCATTGTGAAAAGAAAAGAAATGAGCACGGTCACATGGCAATCCGTGTGGTGTACCAGTAGGGGACGCCCTACCAACAGTTATGATTATGATTATGAGAAAAGAAAGAGAAAGTGTGCCATGTCGGACGGAGCGAGAAAAGCCCGTACCAGAGAGTAGAGGATACTCACCCTGACCGAGGTAGCTTGAAATGAGAATAAGTTGATGGCCATCATATGATATTCTGAAAATAGTTAATCCTGTCATACATATCATTACTGTATAATTCTTATGTGCATAGATATAATGCATTCATGTGACCAAAGATATTTTCTGTAGTTTATACAGCTGAACATGACATGATGAACTATATTGATGGTAAATTATGATTTATTGTTGAACCTACTGTGATTTAATTCTCACTATATTTCCATATCATGTTCAGAAGAATAATGCAGATTTTCTCAATGACACTTATTATTTCTGTACGTTGGATCGAGGTGCTCTACCTTGGGCAACTACCAGTTATATCAGATGTATCTGTAGTATATGTGACTGAGATTCCGGTGTAGATGCCACCCGCACCAGTGTCCCCGGAAGTAGTCGACATAAATGATTAGAGCTAATATGTATCTTTGTACAGATATTTGTTAAATAATGGTGTGTAGTTTGTAAAATAATGGTGTGTATAGAAACTCAGTATTGTATCACTGTTAATAACAATTATGCTTGGTTAAAGTGATTATTATTACAAGTTAAGTGGTTAGAATTAAAGTAGTAAGAACTTCATGGAATTTTACAAATATAAAAAAAATTTGTTACATTTACATAAATGGAGTTGTTAGATCTAGTCTAACACTAGAATGACATTAATACCTCTTAAAGGTAGACAAACGAGGTATATAGAAAAGTTTTCTTCTAGATGGTGACTTCGTAGTCTTTACATACATAGGAAGTTAAGGCCATTTCCCCAGTAGGGGTTATTACAGATAGCTCATAGGGAGTCTCAAAATATTCTCTATCTTTTCTAAAATTGACTTGGGATCGGGATACTGACAGATTAGGATCAAGGAGGAGGATGTACCAAAAACAACTTTCAGGACTAGGTATGGACATTATGAGTTTCTCGTAATGCCCTTCGGGTTGACAAATGCACCTACAATTTTCATGGATTACATGAATCGCATTTTTGGACCCCTATCTGAATTATGCAGCAAGTGCTGAAAGAGAAAAATTTGTATGTCAAATTGGAGAAGTGTGAATTTTGGCTGTCAAAGGTAAAATTTCTCGGACATGTCATTTCGAATAAACGGGTAGCCGTAGACCCTAACAATACAGAAGCAGTTATTCAGTGGGAAAGACCAAAGACGGTTACAGAAGTCAAAAGTTTCATAGGTTTGACAGGGTACAATAGGATGCTTATACAAAACTTCTCTCATATAGCCTTACCATTTACTAAATTGACCAAGAAGGGAAGTTCTTTCAAATGGACTGATAAATGTGAGGCTAGTTTCCAGGAGTTTAAGACAAGATTGACCAATCCTCCTGTTTTAATTATTCCAGACCCCACAGGACATTTTAAAGCGTATAGTGACGCTTCAAAGAAAGGGCTAGGGTGTGTATTGATGCAAGACAAGAGTGTAGTTGCTTACACCTCTAGGCAACTAAGACCCCATGTAGACAAAATTTGTTGCTGATGCCTTAAGTCAAAAATCACTACACATGGGTCAGATGATGGTGTATGAGATGCAAATGCTAGAGGAGTTTTCAAAGTTGAAGCTGGTCACTACTCTTACCACAAAAAAGCTAATTATCAATGGATTGAGTATAGAGTGTGATCTTAGAGCCAAGATTAAAGAGGCTCAAGCAGACGACCAATACTTACAGGATCATAAAGAACAAGATGATTTTTCTATCTCAGAAGATAGAGTAATCGTATATCATGGAAAGCTTTGTGTCCCTCAATAACAAGAGTTGAGAACTAAGATCCTTCAGGAAGCACATCAGAGTAAGTACACAATCGATCCTGGATCCATTAAAATGTATCAAGACTTAAAGAGGATGTACTAGTGGCTAGGGATGAAAAAGGATATTACTGAGTTTGTGGCGAAATGCTTAATTTGTCAGAAGGTGAAGTAGAGCATCAAAAGCCAGTGTGATTTCTACAACCTCTTGAGATCCTTAAATGGAAAAGGGATAGTATTTTGATGCACTTTGTGGTGGGCTTACTTAAAACTTCAGTTGGACATGACTCTATCTAGGTAATAGTTGACAGATTAACCAAATCTGCTCACTTTCTACCCATAAAAATTAACTATTCACTGGAAAAATTAACCTAGTTGTACGTCTAGGAAATAGTTAGACTACATGGAATTCCATTAAATATCATTTTTGATAGAGATTTGAGATTCACATTGAGGTTTTGGAAGGCGTTGCAGGAAGCTTTTGGAACCCAGTTGCAATTTAGTACTGCCCACCATTCTTTGACTGATGAGTAGACAGAACGGACCATTCAAATCCTAGAAGATATGTTGAGGGTCTCTGTGATAGAGCAAGGTAAAGGATGGGATAAGTATCAATATTTAGTGGAGGTTTCTTATAATAATAGCTATCACTTTAGTATTAAAATGGCCCCCTACAAAGCTTTATACAGTAGGAAGTACCGATCTCCACTATATTGGTTTGAGGTAGGAGAAAAAAACTGGATGGGTCCTGATCTAGTTCAACAAACCACTGAACAAATCAGGATGATACAAGAAAAAATACTTATAGCTCAAAGTCAGCAAAAATGTTACTATAATAAGAGACATAGACATATGAAGTTTGAGAAAGGAGACCATGTATTTCTCAAACTTTCTCTGACTACTGGAGTTGGTAGGTCTCTCAAAATCAGAAAGTTAAGTCCGTGATTTTTAGGACCCTACCAAATTTTGAAGAAAGTAGGGACATCAACATATCAAGTTGCCCTCCCATCTAATTTGTCCAACCTGCATAATGTTTTCCATGTATCACAACTTTGGAAGTATCTTCCACATTCCTCACACGAAATATGTGATGAACCAATCGAAATAAAGGAGAACAAGACATACCAGCTAGTACCAGCATCCATATTAGACATTGACGTGAAGCAATTAAGGAATAAAACCATTCCCCTAGTTAAGGTGATATGGGAAGATTTGACTCTGGAAGATTCAACATAGGAGTTAAAAAAAGTTATTAGGAAGAAATATCCGCAATTATTCTTATTAGGTAATTTCTAAAATTTTGAGGACAAAATTTCTTTTAGTGGGAGAGAAATGTAACATTCCTAATTTTCTTTATTTTATTAATAAAGGTACCTAAATATTTAATTAAGGAAATAAAATTTATTAGACAAGTTTTAAATATCTAAGGAAATATAAGTCTTAGAAATTCTTCACCTTCTTTGTATGCATAGAAATGTTTCTAACATTAAGGGAATAAGTAAAGAGAGAAAAACTAATAGGAAAAATTAGAAATAGCATAGTAAAGAGACACGAAATTCTTGGGTAAGGAAGATAAATTTTTGGGAAGTATGTAAAGGTCTTAAAATTTCAAGAAGATAGGATTAGGGTAATTTTTCCTAATTCAAATGCTAGAGTTCCTAAGTTTAACATCTCCATGCATACATTAGACATTCACCTATGGACATTTCATATAGAGTTTTTCCACTTCATAAGAGTTTCTAGCAAGCCAATTGGATAGCTCAAGAAAGAGAAAGAAACATAGACTTGGATTAGGATATACAAGTTGGATCGATAACCCAAAAATCATGAAAATGTGACCAAGCCATCCATGAAAGGTACAATTTCTGCCAAAGCAAAGAAAATGGGCAAGAATGAGCCTAAATCCAAGAGGAAAAAATAAGAACCGTGTGAGGAAATAGTAGTGTAATAATAATCAAGATTAGCTCACATGGCATTAGGACAAAACATCTATATCCTACTTTCATAATTTCAGCAAGTAGGAAATAATACATGGCATTAGGAAAAAATATCTATATCTTACATTCATAATTTCAGCAAGTAGGTAATAATACATGACATTATGACAAAGCATGCTTATCCTACATAAATAATTTCAGCCAAGGAAGGGAGACTCAAGGGCACGAAATTTGCAACTTAGAAAGGCAAACCTATCATACTTGAGTGAGAAAAAAGAAAAAGGAAATGAATCCCAAAATCAAAGAGACCATGTCCCTTGTCTTAAGAACATTTTATCATAATTTTCAAAATACAAATCCTTTTGCTATGAATATCTTGACTAAGGGAAAGGAAGACAAGAACATGAGTTGTCTTCCTCCTAAAAACAACCAAGTGCATCCTAATTGTGATAGGGTAGACCCATGATTATGAGAGCTAAACTTCTTGAAAGTTTATTTAAACAAAACCCACTCTTATAACATTATAATTTCGTCCAAGTGAGGGTGAGGAAAAACAGAAGAAAGGTAAAGTAAGGAAAGGAAAGAAAGAGAAAAGAAGAGAGGAAAGAAGTAGAAGGAGAAATCTAGATAACTAAGTACCCAAGGTAAGTTAGCTTAATCTCCACTTGAATCCAGCTTTTCTCTACGTCCTTGGGGTTCAAAAATCACCCTCCTTCTCTTATTTAAGCTACTAGAAAAGCTAAGGGAAGGAAGGAATATTGCTACTTCTTTTAAGAGGAAACAAGAAAAGGAATTCACTAAGTGAGCTAGAGAGATCTTTAGGTATGTTTAACAATCTCTCTTTTTTGAAGAAAAGCTTTGAAATTTATAACATTTATATAGGATTTTGATCTTAGAACTTTGATGAAATTTACAATATTTGCTACTTTGATGATTGGTCATGGATGTTGTTATATCATGTTACATGTTATTTTGCTTATGATTGATATTTTGAACATTTCGGTTAGTGTAACATGATATAATATGATTTGAATGTAACATGATATTATGAACATTTTGGTTATGGGTGGTAAAGTTTTATGAATTTTTTTATGCTGCTATTTTGTATATTTGAATGTGGTAAACAATTGATGGAATATGATTGTATGTAAATTAGGAAGAAAATGGAAGAGGATGTAATATAATGATGAACTAAAACCTTAGGAAATGTTTGATTAGGAAACTAGATTTCGGAGTTACTAGAGAAGCTTCTATGTCTCACGAATTTTTAGCCACTGGAATCACTTAATTTGGAGTCTAGATGAGGGAGATATTGCCCGATTTTTAAGTAGTGGTCAGAAATGGTTAAATAGAAAAGAATCTGTTAGGTATATAAGTGTCGTAGCTTTTTATAGGCTTTTGAATCACGTCAATTGGAGTTCATATGAGGAAGATATGGTCAGATTAGTAAGTAGAGTTCTAAACCTACCTGAGAAGAAATAACATTGAATTTAAGGGAGTAGTAACACCACAATTACCTAAGCTTTCACTAAAATATTCAACATAAGGTTTTAGAGGATTGTCTTATCTTTCTATTAACACCAAGATCACCTCAATATGATTTAAAATGAGGGTGTTATGCTATGTTTAGTGAGAGAGGAAAATAATATTTAAAAAGGAAGAATCTTATAAATGAAAATAATAAATGGCTAGTGTATGCCATAGTCATTGCCATTGCATGAACTCCTTACCATCTTAAGTGTGTAATTATGACATGGAAATATTTTATAAAGTGATATTTAAAACGATTATGTTCATGGCATGATTACCAATGATTTTTGGTAATGATTATATTTTGATGAAAAATTATGGCATGAGAGTATAATGAACATACTTGTTATTGAAAATCATATTTTTGGCTATTAATGTGAGAAGAAAAGAAAAGAAAAGAAATGAGTACGGTCACATGGCAATCCATGTGGTGCACCAGTAGGAGATGCCCTACCAATGGCTATGATTATGTTAAGGAGAAAAGAAAGAGAAAGCGTGCCTTATCGGACAGAGCGAGAAAAGCCAATTCCGAAGAGTCAAAACTACTCACCCTGACCAGGGTAGCTCGATATGAAAATAAGTTGATAGCCATCATATGATATTCTAAAAATAGTTATTCATGCCATACATGTCATTACTATACGATTTTCATGTGCATAGATAAGTGCATTCATGTGACCTAAAATAATTGTTGTAGCTTATACAGATGAACATGACGTGACAAGCATTATTGATGATGATTATGATTTATTGTTGAACCTACTGGGATTTAATTCTCACTATATTTTCATATCATGTTTAGAAAACTAAGTTATGCAGATATTCTCTATGACCGGCTTTTAGTATACGTTGGGTTGAGTTGGCTAAGATCCCGATGAAGTGCAACGATCCGTAATCGTATCTCCCAAATTGATCAATATGGCTGAATAAAATGGAGATTATTTGTGTTTGATTTTTGTACAGATGTTTTGATTATTAATGTGTATTTGAACCCAGAATTAGATAAGTGTTAATGGTATTTCAGAAACCTTAATAATGTTTGGTTAATTTAATTGAATGTTATTATGAGTTAAATAGTCAGAAGTAAAGAGGCAATGACTTCATGAAATTTTAGAAATATATATATATATATATATATATATGAAAAAAATTGAGTTGTTACATAATTGGTACTATTGGGCTTGATCACCTCAATAGTAGCATAACTTTATTTTTACCACAGAAGGAAATGGCACCACCAAGGAGAAATCCAGCAAACAATGCGGAGGAAACCCTGCACAATCTTGCCACGACAATTTGAGACCAAGTCACAACCACCAACCAAATTCTACAATACCTCAAGAATGCTAATAACTAGAGTGGTGAGAATGGTGCTAATAACTAGATGGCAGGGAATGATAACGAAATATCTGAGTTCTTAAGGATTAGACCAACTTCTTTTCAAGGAGGCTTTGACCTAATTGTAGCTGAAAGGTGGATAAGGGAATTGGAGGAAATCTTTGAAGTGATGGTTTGTACTAAGAAGCAGTAAGTTATCTTGGCTGCATATATGTTGAAAGATGAAGCAGAATGCTAGTGGCGTAGAGCTAGAGAATGTTTAGCTAACCAATCAAGGTAGATCACCTGGCAGGTGTTCAAAGACACATTTTTGGAAAAGTACTTCCCAAGTACTGTGCGGGTGGAGAAGGAGATTGAATTTCTCCAATTTAGGCAGGGCAGCATGATCATAGACCAATACATTGCGAGGTTCGAGGAGTTGTCTAAGTTCTTCTCTTATCTGTGATTTAACCCAGATGAAGCAAGAAAGGCTCTTAAATTTGAAGTGGGATTGAACTCGTAGATAAGAAATGCTATTGTAACTATAGAGATAAATGAGTTTGTACCTTTGATAAATAAATGCAGACTCTTTGAGAAAAGCTTGAGGGCAGTGAAGGATGAGAAACAAAGACAAAACTTCTGGAAAAGGAAGAAAAGGCCACAAAACTCTGACAAAGATGGCAGAGGAAAAGGATATGGTACTGGAAAGAGGCTAATGACTGCAAGCCCCTGACCCTACCAACAAAAATTTTCCACAGTCAAGTGTACTAAGTGCATACGTATGCATGGTAACCGGCCATGCTACATAGGATCAGATGTTTGCTTCAAATGTGGACATAAGGGTCATTATGCAAGGAACTCCCCATAGAATAGGGAGAAGCAACCTAAACAGAGGCCTCTGATGAAAGGAAGAGATTTTACCGTGAACGGCCATGCTACACCTATGGATTTGCTCTTATGGTGTTGTTTGACTCTAGTGCTAGTCACTCATTTATATTGGAAGAATGTATTAAGGAGCTTCAATATCCTATTTCTGAAACCTCCTATGAACTATCTATATTAACCCCTACGAGGGAAAGAGTCTTAAGTTCCTCTGTATGTAAAGACTGTCAGGTCACCATCTAAGAGAAAACCTTTTCTATAGACCTCGTCTGTGTACCTTTAATATGTATTGATTTTATTCTAGGGTTAGACTGGATGTCTAAAAATCGGGTCCTGCTAAATTTTTGCAGCAAGACCATTGAATTTCTACCTCCTACTCTGCAAGGAGAGATACAGTTATTAAATGGTAAATGCCAACCACGTCAATTGGGAGTTCAAGAGTGGAGTACTTCGTTATATTCTCCTGTGTTTTTCAAATCTAGATGTCGAACTAAAGCTTAATGAAATCCCAATAGATAATGAGTTTTCTGAAGTATTTGTAACAAATATTCTAGGCTTACCTCCAGAGAGAGATAGAATTCTCTATTAATCTCCTACCAGAGACAAGGCTTATATCTATTGCACCTTATAGAATGGTCGCGAAGGAACTACAGGAACTTAAGAAACAATTGGAGGAATTGTTAGACAAGAAATTCATTAGACCAAGTGTATCACCTTGGGGAGCTCCTGTATTATTTGCTAAGAAAAAGGACTAGAGCTTGAGACTATACATAGATTATAGACAACTGAATAAGGCGACTCTAAAAAATAATTTTCCACTCCCTAGGATAGATGATTTATTAGATCAATTGAAAGGAGTCTCCATCTTTTCTAAATTTAACTTGAGATCAAGATACCATCAGATTAGGATCAAGGAGGAGGATGTACCAAAAACATCCTTTAGGACTAAGTATGGACATTATGAGTTTCTCGTAATGCCCTTTGGGTTGGCAAATGCACTTACAATTTTCTTGGATTACATAAATCGCATTTTTTTTACCCTACCTAGATCAATTTGTGGTAGTATTCATTGATGACATCTTGATATATTCTAAGAATAAGAAAGAACATGAACAATATCTTCGAATAGTGCTGCAAGTGCTGAAAGAAAAAAGTTAAATGCCAAATTGGAGAAGTGTGGATTTTGGTTGTCAGAGGTAAAATTTCTCAGACATGTCATTTCCAATAAAGGGGTAGCCGTAGACCCTAGCAAGACGGAAGAAATGATTCAGTGGGAAAGACCAAAGATGGTTATAGAAGTCAGAAGTTTCTTGGGTTTGGCGGGATACTACAAAAGGTTTATACAAAACTTCTCTCATATAGCCTTGCCATTGACAAAATTTACCAGGAAGGGAAGTCCTTCCAAATGGATTGATTAATGTGAAGTTAGTTTCCAAGAGCTTAAGACAAGATTGACCAATCCTCATGTTTTAATTATTCCATACCCCACAAGATATTTTGAAGTATATAGTGACGCTTTAAAGAAAGGGCTAAGGTGTTTGTTAATGCAAGACAAGAGAGTAGTTGCTTACGCCTCTAGGCAACTAAGACCCCATGAAGGAAATTTACCAACCCATGATCTTGAATTGACAACGGTGGTGTTTGCCTTATAGATTTGGCGACACTATTTGTACAGTGCAACATTTAAAGTGTACTGTGATCATAAGAGTCTTAAGTACCTTTTTGATCATAAGGAGTTAAATATTAGCCAACAAAGATGGGTAGAATTTTTCAATGACTATAAGTTTGAGATAAAGTATCATCTAGGAAAGGCGAATGTTGTAGTTGATACCTTGGGTCAAAAATCTCTACACATGGGTCAGATGACGGTGTATGAGATGCATGTACTAGAAGAGTTTCAAAATTTGAAGCTAGCCCCTACTCTTACTCCAAAGAAGCTAATCATTAATGGTTTGAGTATAGAGTGTGACCTTAGAGCCCAAATTAAAGAGGCTCAAGCTCACGACCAATATTTACAGGATCACAAAGATCAAGATAATTTTTCTGTCTTGGAAAATGGAGCAATCATGTATCATGGAAGTATTTGTATCCCTCAAGAACAAGAGTTAAGTACTAAGATCTTGCAGGAAGCACATCAAAGTAAGTACATAATTTATCTTGGATCCACTAAAATGTATCAAGACTTAAAGGAGATGTATTTGTGGCTAGGGATGAAAAAGGAAATTGCTGAGTTTATGGAAAAATGTTTAATTTGTTTAAAGCTTAAGGTAGAGCATCAAAAGCCAGCGGGATTTCTATAACCTCTTGAGATCCCTAAATGGAAATGAGACAGTATTTCAATGGAGTTTGTGGTAGGCTTACCTAAGACTTTAGTTTGACATGACTCTATCTAGGTAATAGTTGACAGATTAACCAAATTTGCTCACTTTCTAACCGTAAAAATTAACTATTCACAGGACAAATTGGCCCAATTGTATGACAAAGAAATAGTTAAACTGCATGGAATTCCCTTAAATATTGTTTCTAATAAAGATCCAAGATTTACGTTAAGGTTTTGGATGGTGTTGTAGGAAGCTTTCGCAACCCAGTTGCGATTCAGTACTACCTACCATCCTCAGAATAACAGGTAGACAGAATGGACCATCCAAACCCAAGAAGATATGCTAAGGGCCTTTGTGATAAAGCAAGGTAAATGATGGGATAAGTACCTACCTTTAGTGGAGTTTACTTATCATAATAGTTATCACTCCAGTATTAAGATGACCCCTTACAAAGCTTTATACGGTAGGAAGTGCCAATCTCCACTGTGTTAGTTTGAGGTAGGAGAAAAGAATTTGCTGGGTCCTGATGTAGTTCAACAAACCACTGAACAAAATACTTACAGCTCATAGTTGGTAAAAGAGTTACTATGATAAGAGATATCTAGAGTTTGAGGAAGGAGACCATGTATTTCTAAAGCTTTCCTCAACCACTAGATTTGGTAAGTCTCTCAAGACCAAAAGTTAAGTCAATGATTTTTGAGACCCTACCAAATATTGAAAAAAGTAGGGATGTTAGCATATCAATTGGCCCTCCCACCTAATTTGTCCAACCTGCATAATGTTCTCCATGTATCACAGCTCTAGAAGTATCTTCCAGATTCATCACATGTAATGAGGGATGAACCAATCCAAATAAAGGAAAGCATAACATACCAGCTAGTACCGACATAAAAATTGGACATCGACATGAAGCAATTGAGGAATAAGACAATTCCCCTAGTTAATGTGTTTATGGGAAGGTTTGACTCTGGAAGAAGCAACTTGGGAGTTGGAAAAAGTCATGAGGAAGAAATATCCACAATTGTTCTTATTAGGTAATTTCTAAAATTTTGAGGATAAAATTTCTTTTAGGGGGAGAGAAATGTAACATCCCTAATTTTGTTTCATTTATTAATAAAGGTACATAAATATTTAATGTAACATCTCTAATTTCATTTCGTTTCTTTTCTTAATAAAGGTACATAAATATTTAATTAAGAAAATAAATTTATTAGACAATTTTTATATTTCTAAGGAAATATAATCCTTTGAAATTCTTCATCTTATGTGTATGCATAGAAAATGTTTCTAACATTAAGGGAATAAGTAAGAGAGAAAACCTAATAGGAAAAATTAGAAATAACATACTAAAGAGAGGCAAAATTCTTTGGTAAGGAAGACAAATTTTTATGAAGTAAGTAAAGGTCTTTAAATTTTAAGAAGATTGGATTATGGTAATTTTTCCTAATTCAAGAGTTAGAGTTCCTAAGTTTAACAACTCCACCCATACATTGGGCTTTCACCTATGGACACTTCATATAGAGTTTTTCCGCTTTACATAAGTTTCTAGCAAGCCAATTGGATAGACCCCAACAAGAAATAAAACATAGACTTGGACTAGGATATAAAAGTTGGACCGATAGCCCAAAAATTATGAAAATGTGACCAAGCCCTTCATGAAAGGTAGAATTTCAGCCAAAGTAAAGGAAATGGGTAAGAATGAGCTCAAATCCAAGAAGGAAAAATAAGACTCATGTAAGAAAATAGTAGTATAATAATAATCAAGATTAGGACACATTACATTAGGACAAAACATCTATATCCTACATTTATAATTTCAACAAGTGGGTAATAATACATAGCATTATGACAAAACATCGTTATCTTGCCTAAATAATTTCAGCCAAGCAAGCGAGACTCAAGGGCTAAAAATTTGCCACCAAGAAAAACAAACATATCATAGTTGAGTGAGACAAAAGAAAAAAGAAATGAATCCCTAAATCAAATGGACCTTCTCCCTTGTTTTAAGAACATTTTATCATAATTTTTAAAATGCAAATCTCCTTTTACTATGCATATCTTGACTAATGGAGAGGAAGACAAGAACATGAGTTGTCTTTCCCTAAAAATCAACCAAGTGCATCCTAATTGTGATAAGATAGACCCATGATCATGAAAGGTGAATAACTTGATAGTTTATTGAAGCAAAACCCACCCTTATAACATTATAATTTCATCCAAGTTAAGGAGAGGAAAAATAGAAGCATGGTAGAGTGAGGAAAGGAGAGAAAGAGAGGAGAAGAAAGGAAGGAAAAAGAAGAATTCTAGAGGACTAAGTACTTAATGTAAGTTAGCTTAATCTCCACTTGAATCCTTCTTTTCTCTTCATCCTTGGGGTTCAAAACTCACCCTCCTTCTCTTATTTTAGCTGCTAAAAAATCTAAGGGAATGAAGGAATCTTGCTACTTCTTTCAAGAGGAAACAAAAAAAAGAATTCACTAAGTGAGCTAGGGAGATCTTTAGGTAGGTTTAACTGTATCTCTTTTTTGAAGAAAAGCTTTGAAATTTGTAACATTTATATGGGATTTTGATCTTAGAACTTTGATAAAATTTACAATATTTGCTACTAAAAAATTGATGGAATATAATTATATGTCAATTAGGAAGAAAATGGAAGAGGATGTAATATAATGATGAACTAAAACCTTAGGAAAATTTTGGTTAGGAAACTGGATTTTGGAGTAATTAGGGAAGCTTCTGTTTTTGAAATTCTGAGAAGAATCGGTTAGGAATTAAAAGAAATGGTTAAGATGAAACATGTAGATCTATGTCTCTCAGATTTTTAGCCACTGGAATCACTTAATTTAGAGTCCAGATGAGGGAGATATTGCTCGATTTGTAAGCAGTGGTCAGAAAATAGTTAACTAGGTAAGAATCTGTTAGGTATGCTTCTGTGTTTGAATTTCTGCCATGAATCTGTAGGGAATTAAAAAAAATGTTTAACATGATATATATATATATATATATATATATATATATATATATATATATATATATATATATATATATATATATATCACATGAATTTTTAGCTGTTGGAATCATTCAAATTGGAATCACTATGAAGGAGATATGGTCATATTAAAATGCAGAGGTCAAAAACTAGCTAATTAGGGAAGAATTTGTTAAGTATGCTTCTGTGTTTAAATTTATGGTCAAAATCTGTATGTAATTAAAGGAAATTTTAAACATAATAAATATAGATATATGTATCATGGATCTATAGGATCTTAAATCACTTAATTTGGAGTCCATATGAAGGAGATATGGCTGATTAATGAGTAAAGGTCAAAATCAGTCTAAAATCCAGGGTGGTAAATGTAAGCATTTTTATTTTATTTTCTGGGAGTATTTAGTAAAGAATCTAAACAAAATGTTAAACATAAAATTTGTATATAAGTGTCTTAACTTTTTATAGGCTTTAGAATCACCACAATTAGAGTTTGTATGACGGAGATATGGTCAGATTAGTAAGTAGAGATCTAAACCTACTTGATAAGAAATAACATTGAAGTAACACCACGATTACTTAAGATTTCACTAAAATGTTTAACATAAAGGTTTTAGAGGATTGTCCTATCTTTCAATTCAGACAAATATCACCTCAATCGGATTTAAAATGAGGGTGTTATTCTCTGTTTAGTGAGAGAGGAAAATAATATTTAAAAATGAAGAAGAATCTTATAAATTAAGATAGTAAATTACTAGTGTATGCCATAGCCATTGCCATTGCATGAACTCCTTACCATCTTAAGCGTGTAATTTTGACATGAAAATATTTTATAAAGTAATATTCGAAACAATTATGTTAATGGCATGATTACCAATGATTTTTGGTAATGATTATATTTTGATGAAAAATTATGGTATGTGAGTATAATGAACATACTTGTTATTGAAATCATATTTTGGGCTATCAATGTGAAAAGAAAAGAAATAAGCACGGTCACATGGCGGTCTATATGGTGTACCAATAGGGGACACCCTACGAATGGTTATGATTATGTTAATAAGAAAAGAAAGAGAAAGTGTGCCATGTCAGACGAAGCGAGAAAAGCCTGTTCCAGAGTCTAGAAAGTAGTCACCCTGACCGTGGAAACTTGATATGAAAATAAATTGATAGCCATCATATGATATTCTGAAAATAGTTATGCATGCCATATATGTCATTACTGTACAATTTTCATGTACATAGATAAGTGCATTCATATGACCTAAAATAATTGTTGTAGCTTATACAGATGAACATGAGGTGACAAGCATTATTGATGATGATTATGATTTATTTTTGAACCTACTAGGATTTAATTCTCACTATATTTTCATATCATGTTTAGAAAACTAAGTTATGCAGATATTCTTTATGATCGGCTTTTAGCGCACGTTGGGTCGAGTTGGCTAAGATCCCGATGAAGGTACAACCACCTGCACCCATATCTCTAAACTGGTCAATATAGATGAATAAAATGAAGACTTATATTCGTTTGATTTTTTTACAGATGTTTTGATTAATAATGTGTATGCGAACCCAAAATTGTATAAGTGTTAATGGTATTTCAGAAACCTTAATTATATTTGGTTAATTTAATTGAATGTTATTATAAGTTAAATAGTTAGAAGTAAAGAGGTAATGACTTCATGGAATTTTATAAATATATATATATATATATATATATATATATATATATATATTTCAGAAATATTTAAGTAGGTTTAACAATATCTCTTTTTGAAGAAAAACTTTAAAATTTGTAACATTTATATGGGATTTTGATCTTAGAACTTTGATGAAATTTACAATATTTGCTACTTTGATGATTGGCCATGGATTTTACTATATCATGTTACATGTTATCTTGCATATAATGGATGTTTTGAACATTTCGATTATTGTGAAAAGTTCTACATAGTTATGGCTATGGTTGGCAAAATTTTAGGATTTTTATAATGCTATTATGTATATTTGAATGTGGTGAAAAATTGATAGAATATATTAAATTAAATAAGAAATTTAATTAAATATTGAGATGAGTAATTCTTTGGTTTGGTGGAAATTTGGAAGAAAAATGGAAGAGGACTTAATAAAAGGATTAACTTGAACTTTAGGAAAGGCTAGGTTAAGAAAACTGGATTTCAGATTAAATAGGGAAGCTTTTGCTTTTGGAATTCTTGGAAGAATAGGATTAGAATTAAAAGAAATGGTTAACAAAAAAATGTATATATATGTCTCTTGGATTTTTTGACATTGAAATCACTCATTTTGGATTCCATATGAGGGAGATATGGTTATATTAGTAAGCAGTGGTCAGAAACTAGCTAACCAGGGAAGAATCTGTTAAGTATGCTTCTGTGTTTGAATTTTTGGACAAAATCTATAGGGAATTAAAGGAAATTTGCAGCATAAAAAATATAGATATATGTCTCACGGAACTATAAGCTCTAAAATCACTAAATTTGGAGTCCATATGAGGGAGATATGACTTATTAATGAGCAGAGGTCAGAATCGGTCTATAATCCAAATTGGTAAATCTAAGCGTTTTTGTTTTTGATTTTTTTGGAATAATTCATAAGGAATCTAAAGGAATGATAAAGAAGGAATTTTTATATAAGTGTCTTAGCTTTTTATTGGCTTTGGAATCACCTCAATTGGAGTCTGTATGTGGGAGAAATGGTTAAATAAGTGTGGAAAAGTCACTGAACATGGCCAGGCCCTGTTTTGGGTTGCTTCAGCATGGGTAGGCCGTGTTCAGGGCTATTTTTGGATACGTTTGAAGTATTTTTCAAGTATGGTCGTGTCTTAAAACATGACCAAGTCGTGTTGGGAGCTGATAAACCTTATTTTTAACATTTTTTCTATCCTAAATGAACCTCATTAACTATAGGGTAATAATATAAACTAAATTGGAGAAGAATACCCTATGAAATTTGTGAGAACATGTGTTGGAAATGATATAAGTAGGAGGAAAGTAACTACAGACCAAGCATAAAGAAAATGAGAAGATGAAATAATATTTAAAAAAGAAGAAGAATCTTATAAATGGAAATAATAAATAACTAGTGTATGCCCTAGCCATTGGCATTACATGAACTCCTTACCATCTTAAGTGTGTAATTTTGACATGAAAATAATTTATAAAGTGACATACTTACCAATGAAATCATTTTTTTGGCTATGAACATGAAAATAAAAGAAAAGAAGAGAAAAGAGACAAGCATAGTCATATGGAGATCTGTGTGGTGCACCAGTAGGGGACGCCCTACTCACAGCTATAACTATGAAATTGAGAAAAGAAAGAGAAAGTGTGTCATGTCAGATAGAGCGAAAAAATCCGGTACCAAAGAGTAGAAAGTACTCACCCTAATTGGGGTAGCTTGATATAAAAATAACTTGATATCCATTATATGATATTCTGAAAATAGTTATTCATGCCATACATATCATTGTTGTATGATTTTAATGTGCTTAGACAAAGTGCATTCATATGACCTAAGATATTTGCTGTAGCTTATACAAATGAACATGATATCATAATCTATATTGATGATAATTATGATTTATTATTGAACCTACTGAGATTTAATTCTCACTATATTTCCATGTCATTTTTAGAAGACTAAATATGCAGATATTCTCTAT
This sequence comes from Gleditsia sinensis, assembly GCA_037074535.1. Classification (NCBI taxonomy): domain Eukaryota; kingdom Viridiplantae; phylum Streptophyta; class Magnoliopsida; order Fabales; family Fabaceae; genus Gleditsia; species Gleditsia sinensis. The sequence continues at coordinate 25,424,634 of CM073465.1, forward strand.
GACTAGCTTTTAGCGTACATTGGGTCAAGTTGGCTAAGATCCCAGTGAAGGTGCAACCACCCGCACCAGTATCCCCGGAACTGATCAATATAGATGAATAAGATGTAGACATATATGTGTTTGATTTTTGTACAAACATTTTAAATTAATGATGTGTATGTGAAACCAGAATGTTATTAGTGTTAATGGTATACCATAAACCTTAATTATTCTTGGTTAATTTAATGGAATGTTATTATGAGTTAAATAGTTAGAAGTAAAGAGGTAATGACTTCATGGGATTTTAAAATTATATTTATATATATATATATATATATATATATATATGTAAAAAAATGGAGTTGTTACATAATTGGTATCAGAGCATGTCGATCCAAGATGGCTAGTGGGTGGATTGTTATCTGAATCGATCTTATAGTGTCTTGAGTATGTTTTTTGATATGTTGTGTGGGGGTATCAGTGATTTTATATAGGTAAGAAATTACTAGTGTTTTCTATCTATACGCCAAGTTGGTGTTATAATTGCTGTAAATATTTTTGAACTAACTATTGGGTTTGATCACCTTAATAGTAGCATAACTCTATTTTTGCCACAGTAGGATATGGCACCACCTAGGAGGAAGCCTACAAATAATGTGGAAAAAACCCTGAACAACTTGGCTATAGCAATTCAAGACCAAGTCACAGCTACCGATCAAATTTTGCAATATCTCCAAAACTGTAACAACCTGAATGGAGAAAATATTGCAAACAATTGGGTGGCTGGAAATGATAATGGCCTATATGAGTTCCTGAGAACCATACCACCTTCTTTCCAAGGTGGCTATCACCCAACGGTAGCCAAAAGTTGGATAAGTGTTGGGTTAGTTTCATGCAAAGATGAATATAGTGTCAGTACACGTGTCGTGACCAAGTAAAAAAGTGATGAGTGAGTATCGTCCCACGAGGAGTGAACTAAAAACTGTTAGGGAGACTTTGCTGTGTGAAATGCTGTAACAACAATAGGATGGTTTATAAAATAAAATAAAGGTGGTTCAAATTAAATACAGTTATAACTAGGACGAGGCGTACTAGGATGTAAAGAAAATGGAATAGGGAGGTCTAGGGTTGCTCAGGGTTGCCATGAACTAATGCACTCATATTGCTCCAGGAATTGCTACAGCAACTGCCCTAGGTGCCCAATTCAGTCTTGAATGAAGTCTTTCCAGACTTCCATTCCTTGCAACTCTGAGGTTCAGACCTACATTCCTGCAGCAGTCTTCACCTATGAGTTGTGCATGAAGCTCTACTACTAGAGAGACGGGGGGCCATATATTCCTATATTGGCTGTCCCTATCTATTCGAAATGTTTTTCCAGCCTCCATTCCCCTCCCGGGTGAATATTGGCTCAATCTACCTCCACTAACTTCTGTTATCAGAGGAGTTTAAAATATAAACACAGATGAATGTAAAAATAGTGCTGCAGCGAAATGTGTTTTACTAAAAAGTGTGCTTAAGTTCATTACAACCCTTTGTGCAACCCTAGCCAGAAACTAGCCAAGCCTCATGGTTACATTGGTTACAAACAACCCATAATCACTGGTATACATTTCTACTGATCAAAGAAAAAATGCCAGTGCAGTCTTGATAGGAAAGAGAAGAAAAAGGAAAACAAAATAAAAACAACAATAGAATCCCGGGATTGCACTATATCTCTTTCACTAATGCCCTTGGCAGTGTGCAGCTACTCCCTTCTTTCTCCCCCCTCTCGTCGTCCTCCTCTATCTCCCCTTATTTTCCTCTCTTTATCGTTCAACCTTGTGTTCCCAATCAGCTGCCTTGCTTTTGCCGTCATTCCCCCTACTCTGTTGCAAAACCACCTCTGCGTTCAGCTTTGTCCTTTCCACTTTCAATAGTGGGACAGTTCTGCGACAGCAGCCTGTAGTGTCAGTTTTTGTTGCTTTTCTCTCCTGCTTGGGGAGGCTGCACCTGCTGCGTAGCCCTGCTCTGCTGTCACCTACACCATATTAAGCAGAATCAGTGTATTGCAGAAAAAAGGGAGCAGCTCACCCAATAGCACTCAAGTTTCTGCTATATGCTTACTAAAATGCTGCAGCAACGGGGTAGCTGATGTTATATCTAAAAGGGTCATCCCATTCAATTTAATCAGGGAATAAGAGTTCTTAAAACACTAGAACAACTCAATAAATGCACTCAGAAAGCATAAAGAAACTAAAATAAATTGTAGCTATCAAATCCCCCCAAACATAAGGGATTGCTTGCCCCCAAGCAATTTGCTCTGTTCACCACATTCCTACCAACCAGAAATTCTAGACTTTTTTCATGCATGAATCCATAGTTCTGCTGATAGCTCTCAACTCTCGGGATTGCTTTCATATAAAGGACACCACAAACCTTACTCCTAATCACAACAAAATCCTTCTTTGAAGTTGTGTGTGTGACATGGATAGTTTCCCTAAGAGCCACTTGGGTCAAAAACAGCCAGAGTTCCTAAGACTTTCATACTAATATATCGAGCTTCCTAGGTTAAGTTGGCATTTATCATAGGTGCAGCCAAGGCAACAAATGTGGGGGGGTGGTAGCTCACTAATTTTCTTTCTTTATTTTTTTCTTTTGGCATAGATCTTATTCTAACAGAGGTCATTAGTGCCTTTTGACGTGAATGCCAACATGTTCAATGCAGGCACCCGGTTACTCAACCTTATCACCCTTAAACTGCTTCCCACTCATACTCTATGTCCCTGTTTTACGCAAAGGCACACATGGGGCTATACCCCTGGTTACTAAGGAACTACAAAGCATTGGAGTGTCCAAAATTTTTTTATATATACTTTTCCCCCCAAACTTAAACCTTTCTGACCCTATGTGTCTGCCTCTTTTATAATTCTACAGAAAGCTCCCAATACTAGCTTTAAGACTTAGGTCCAATTTCTGAAAGATTACCAAATTTTCCTTCGGCAAACTGCCCATGATCCTGTGCTCATTAGAAGAGGGTTCTGTGTGTGATTGGGTAAGGTTGTAAGTCTCCTATTTTGGTTTCTAGCGAACTACCCAATCCTCCTCATGGAGTATCCCAGAACTTTCAGCAGGCTATGCCATATGCATACTCATTTCCCTATTCATTTTTTATTATTTTTGGAAGCTTTTTATCATACAATTATAACTGTATTCATCAAAATCAGTAAGTACTAAAGCAGACTCATTTAACACAGGTAGGCAGAAACATAAGTAAACAACAATATAAACAGTCACGTAGATAAGCAACACACAAATAAGCAAGTCCAAATGCTATCAGACTCACAAATAAACAGTCACGTAGATAAGCAGAGAGTGCTTGTTCTTAATCCTGATGTAGCAAAGCAGGGACTACCTTTAGTATAGGTTTGCTGCAGCAAAACAAAAACTGGTTATGCAAACTTCTATGCTTCCCATCTTGCGTAACAAACACAAATGCTATTAGACTCATAATTTAAACTATCTTAAAACTGTTAACTTAAACAACAACAAATTTAAACATGGGTTGCCTCCCATGAGCGCTTGTTTTTAGAGTCTTCAGCCTGACTTCCCTCCTATTCATTCCTCTTGCAGCTGAATGGAGGTGTGATGTCTGTCCACATCACCTCCTAGATAGTGCTTGACCCTTTGTCTATTAACCCTGAATGTCCTCCCTTCCTTTTCTTCTTCCAATTCAATAGTCCCAAATGGGAAGACCTTGCTTATGCGAAAGGGACCAGACCAATGAGATTTTAACTTCCCAGGAAACAAGGTCAGCCTGGAGTTGTACAATAGTACTCTCTGTCCCACTTCGAAGCTCCTGGGTTGTATCTTCTTGTCATGCCATTGCTTTGCTTTCTCCTTGTATAGTTTAGCATTCTCATAGGCCTAACCACGAAATTCATCCAGCTCATTTAGCTGTAGCATCCTTTTCTCACCCGCAGCTTCCAGGTTCAAGTTTAGCTTCTTCACTGCCCAGTATGCTCAATGTTCCAACTCTTCTGGTAGATGACAAGCCTTCCCGAATACCAATCTGTATGGTAACATGCCCAGAGGTGTCTTATAGGCTATTCTATAGGCCCATAGTGCGTCATCCAACCTGGAGGACCAATCCTTTCTAGTGGGCCCTACTATTTTTTCCAAGATTCTCTTGATCTCTCTGTTGGAGACTTCAGCCTGCCCACTCATTTGTGGGTGATAGGGGGTTGCCACCTTATGCCTTACTCCATATTTGGCAAGTAGTGCCTTGAACTGCCGATTGCAGAAATGGGTCCCTCCATCACTGATGATGGCTCTGGGGGTTCTAAACCTTGTAAAGATGTTTTTCTTCAGAAATCTGGTCACGACTCTGGCTTCATTAGTCTGGGATGCACTGGCTTCCACCCACTTTGAGACATAGTCTACAGCTACAAGGATGTATTGATTGCCGAAACTCGAGGGAAATGGTCCCATGAAATCTATTCCCCAGACATCAAATAATTCCACCTCTAAGGTGTTGTTCAGTGGCATTTCATGTCTACGAGATATATTCCCTGTCCTCTGGCACCGGTCACATTGCCTTGCGTAAGAGTGGGAGTCCTTGAATAGAGAGGGCAAATAGAACCCTGCCTGTAGTACCTTATTTGCAGTTCTAACTCCTCCAAAAAGACCTCCATAAGGGGAAGCATGGCATTGCTGCAAGATTTGCTCCATCTTTTCACTGGGTATGCACCTCCTTATCATCTGATCAGCACATTGCTTGTAAAGATATGGTTCATCCCAGTAGTATGAGTTTACCTCATGCAAAAAAAGTTTCTTCTGCTGCCACATCAAGTCTTGTGGGAGCATTCCACTCACAAGGTAATTTACATAATCAGCGTACTATGGCACATCATCTTGGGACAGGAGATAGAGTTGCTCATCTGGGAATCTTTCATTAATGTCATCTGCTCTGGAGCTGTGTCCTTCCAACCTGGAAAGATGGTCTGCCACTTGATTTTCAGTTCATTTCCTGTCTCTGATCTCTAGATCGAATTCTTGAAGCAAAAGCACCCACCGAATGAGCCTAGGCTTGGAATCCTTTTACCTAACCAAGTGTTTAATGGCAGAGTGGTCTGTGTGTACTATCACCTTTGCTCCTACCAGATATGCTCTGAATTTCTCAAAAGCAAACACTACTACAAGCAATTCCTTCCCTGTCACCGTGTAGTTCAGCTGGGCACCTTGCAGCATTTTGCTAGCATAGTATATAGAATGAAACAGCTTGTTTCTGCGCTGCCCGAGGATAGCCCCCAATGCTGTTTCACTAGCATCACACATCAGCTTAAATGGGGAGGTCCAGTCTAGTGCTACAATAACTAGGGCTGTACTCAATTTCTGTTTGAGATCGCAGAATGTTGTCATGCAACTTTCATCAAAACAGAAAGTTTTGTCTTTCTCTAGCAAACTGCATAAAGGTTTGGCAACCTTAGAGAAGTCCTTAATGAACCTCCTATAAAATCCTGCATGTCCCAAGAAGCTTCGAATGCCCTTGACCGAGGTGGGAGGAGGCAGTTTCTCAATGATTTCTACCTTGGCCTTGTCAACCTCAAGTCCTTTCTGAGAAACCTTATGCCCGAGCACAATCCTTTCTTTTACCATAAACTGACACTTCTCCCAGTTCAGCACCAGGTTTGTTTCCTCACACCTTTACAAGACCTTAGCAAGGTTTCCCAAGCATAGGTCAAAGGAGTCTCCAAAGACTGAGAAGTCATCCATGAAGATTTCCACAAACTGCTCAGCCATCTCTGTGAATATTGCCATCATGCATCGCTGGAATGTTGCTGGAGCATTACAAAGCCCAAATGGCATCCTTTGAAAGGCAAAGGTACCATAGGGGCATGTGAATATGGTCTTATGCTAAACTTCTGGTGCTATAGCAATCTGGTTGTACCCTGATTACCCATCCAGGAAATAATAGTATTCCCTTCCAGCAAGTCTATCTAACATTTGATCAATGAACAGTAGAGGGAAGTGATCCTTCCTAGTGCTTTTGTTCAGCTTCCGATAATCCATGCAAATCCTCCTGCCAGTTACAACCTTGGTGGGGATAAGCTCATTATTTTCGCTTTCCACCACAGTCATACCCCCCTTCTCAGGAACACACTGGACTGGGCTTACCCAAGAGCTATCTGATATTGGGTAAATAATTCCAGCATTTAGCCACTTGATAATTTCCTTTTTAACCACCTCCTTCATTATTAGGTTGAGCTTCCATTGGGGTTCTATGGACCCTTTTTCATTGTTTCCAAAAGGATCTTATGCATGCAAAATGAGGGGCTGATTCCCTTAATGTCAGCAAGTGTCCACCCAATGGCCCTTCTAAATTTCTTCAGTGTAAGGACTAATTTCTCCTCTTGTTCCACTGTCAAAAGTGCTAAGATAACCACAGGAAGAGTGGTTGTTTCTCCTAAGTACACATACTTGAGGTGTGCTGGTAGAGGCTTCATTTCTAAGGCTGGTGGCTCCTTCACTTATGCTTTTAACGGCCTTGAATCTAGTGGGGTCACATATAATGGCTCCTTTATTGGCTCGTGCTTCCTAATGCCATGCCTGACATCAATCTGGCCCATTCTTTCTCGTTTTCCCTTTCGAAATCTGAGTTTTATGTCCAAGCTACCAATGGTGGGTCCTTGCAGCATTTTTCTAACTGTTCTGATGCTAATGTATTTATCATAGACACCATTGCACATTCTTCTTCTTCACTGGCAAACTTCATGGTCTGGAGCACATTGAATGTAACCTACTCATCCTGGACTCTCATGGTTAGTTCACCTTTCTGAACATTAATTAGTGTCTGGCCAATTGCTAAGAATGGTCTGCCCAATATAATTGGTACCTCTGCATCAGCTTCATAGTCCAGAATTATAAAGTCTAATGGGAAGATGAACTTATCTACCTTAACCAGGACATCCTCGATTTTTCCTTCTGGATGTGCTATGGATCTGTCTGCTAGTTGCAGTGAGACTGTGGTAGGCCGAGCTTCTCCAATTCCTAGCTTTTTAAATATGGCCATTGGCATGAGGTTGATGCTTGCTCCCAAGTCACAAAGTGCCTTGCCAAAATACTGGTTCCCGATAGAACAAGGTATGGTGAAACTGCCTCGATCCTTAAGTTTGGGTTGCAACTTATTTTGCAGCACAGCACTGCATTCTCTTGTGAGAGCAACAGTCTCAAACTCACCAAATTGTCTTTTCTTTGTCAGGATGTCCTTCATGAACTTCACATAATTAGGCATCTGCTCTAGTGCTTCTACCAGAGGTATGTTAATGTGCAGCTATTTCAGGACATCTAGGAATCTTCTGAACTATTGGTCATTCTGCTGCTTCTGAAATCTCTGAGGGAAAGGGGGAGGTAGCTTGGTTTACTGCATGCCTTGCTGCGGCAAAGTTGTCGAATTTTGCTGTGGCATAGCTGCAGCATTTTCTCCAGAGATGGTTTCCTCCTTGCTTACCTCCTCCTCTTGCTTCTTCTTGTCTTTTTTGTTCTCCAGGGGTACAGTGGAGTCTATCTGGTCCTGCCCTCTTGCTTTTGGTGCTTCCACCATCTTTCCACTTCTCAGGGCTATAGCCTTGCAATGCTCTTTCCCTTCTCTCCTAAGGACTTCAGTATTACTTAGAAGTGTTCCTGGAGGTCTACTTTTTAGTTCATTGGCAAGCTGCCCCACTTGAGTTTCTAGATTCTGTAATGAGGCTGCTTGACTCTGGATTAGAGCATCATTCCTTGCCATATACTCCTTCATCAGAGATTCCAGCGAAGTGGGGGCTTCCTGAGGCTGTTGTCTTTGCTGCATGAAACCTAGGGGAGCCTGTGATCTTTGTGGGGCAGAGTTGCTCCCTTGTCCCGTACCATAGTTACTCCAGGAGAAATTGGGGTGTTGCCTCCATCTTGGGTTATATGTATTGGAGTAGGGATTGTTATTGCGATTCATATTTCCCACGAAGCATATTGATTCTGGGTTTGAGGGCACATTTCAAAAAGATGTGGCCCATTACACAGTACACAAGATGGTCCAGTCTCTTGGACTGCATTGGCTGCTTGAGGGCGGGTCATTTGCTGGCTCTTTAAGACATTAACTAGTGAAGCTAGCTGGGCTGTTAGAGAAGTCACTTCACTCACTTCATGCATGCCTGCTGCTTTCTTTCCAGTTGAAACTCTGTCCATTGGCCATTGATAGTTGTTACTGGCCATCCTTTCAAGTAGCTCGTGCGCTTCATTATACGTTTTAGACAATAGTGCCCCATTAGCTGCTGCATCCACTATAGTGCGTGTTTGAGCATTAAGGCCATTGTAAAAGGTCTCCATCTGAATGCAGTAAGGAATTCCATGATGGGGGCATCTCCGTAATAACTCTTTATACCTCTCCTAAGACTTATACAAAGATTCACCTTCCAATTGTTGGAAAGAGGTGATGTCATTTCTCAATCTGGCATTCTTGGTGGGCGGGAAGTATTTCAACAGAAATGTCTCTTCCAAATCACTCCAGTTAGCGATAGAGTCAAGTGGCAGAGAGTTCAGCCACGCTCTTGCTCAGTCTCTTAATGAGTAAGGGAATAGCTTTAGCCTGAGCACTTCTTCTGTTACCCCATTCATTTTGAAAGCATCCGTGACTTTCATGAACACTCTTAAGTGAAGGTGAGGGTCCTCTGTAGGCATTCCACTGAATTGCCCTGCAGTTTGCAGTATCTGGAACATTACTGGTTTAAGATCAAAATGTAGAGCCTCAATCTCTAGTCTCACAATGCTTGGGTTCAACCCATTCAGGTTTGGTTGAACATAAGCATTTAAGACCCTATCTCTATCGTCCATCTTGTCTACTCCATTCTGATTAGCCATCTCTACCTGCTGCTGGTGTGTTAACTGTCCTCTTCTTCTTCTCAAAAGCATTATTTCTATCTCTGGATCTAGGGGCAGAAGTTCCCTGTCAGCCTTGCTCATGCACTGTGTTACCTGCTCAATAAGACACCAGAGTAAAAAGAAATACAACAAAACAATACTTCACACAGTTGAGTATCTAAAAACAATTTTTAAGTTGACACTCCCCGGCAACGGCGCCATAAACTTGTTGGGTTAGTTTCATGCAAAGATGAATACAGTGTCAGAACGCAAGTGCACGTGTCGTGACCAAGTAAAAAAGTGATGAGTGAGTATCGTCCCACGATGAGTGAACTAAAAACTGTTAGGGAGACTTTGCTGTGTGAAATGCTGTAGCAACGATAGGATGGTTTATAAAATAAAATAAAGGTGGTTCAAATTAAATAAAGCTATAACTAGGACGAGGGGTACTAGGGTGTAAAGAAAATGGAATAGGGAGGTCTAGGGTTGCTCAGGGTTGCCATGAACTAATGCACTCATATTGCTCCAGGAATTGCTACAGCAACTGCCCTAGGTGCCCAGTTCAGTCTTGAATGAAGTCTTTCCAGACTTCCATTCCTTGCAACTTTGAGGTTCAGACCTGCATTCCTACAGCAGTCTTCACCTCTGAGTTGTGCATGAAGCTCTACTGCTGGGGAGATGGGGGGGCCATACATTCCTATATTGGCTGTCCCTATCTATTCGAACTATTTTTCCAGCCTCCATTCCCCTCTTGGGTGAATATTGGCCTCAATCTACCTCCACTAACTTCCGTTATCAGAGGAGTTTAAAATATAAACACGGATAAATGTAAAAACAGTGCTGCAGCGAAATGTGTTTTACTAAAAAGTGTGCTTAAGTTCATTACAACCCTTGTGCAACCCTAGCCGGAAACTAGCCAAGCCTCTTGGTTACACTGGTTACAAACAACCTAGAATCACTGGTATACATTTCTACTGATCAAAGAAAAAATGCCAGTGCAGTCATGATAGGAAATAGAAGAAAAAGGAAAACAAAATAAAAACAACAACAGAATCCCGGGATTGCACTCTATCTCTTTCACTTATGCCCTTGGTAGTGTGCATCTACTCCATTCTTTCTCCCCCTCCTGTCGTCCTCCTCTATCTCCCCTTCTTTGCCTCTCTTTATCGTTCAGCCTTGTGGTCCCAGTCAGCTGCCTTGCTTTTGTCGTCATTCCCCCTGCTCTACTGCAAAACCACCTCTGCGTGTAGTTTGTCCTTTCCACTTTCAGTAGCGGGATAGTTCTGTGGCAGCAGCCTACAGTGTCAGTTTTTGTTGCTTTTCTCTCCTGCTGGGTGGAGGCTGCACCTGCTACGCAGCCCTGCTCTGCTGTCACCTGCACCATATCAAGCAGAGTCAGTGTATTGCAGAAAAAAGGGAGCAACTCACCCAATAGCACTCAGGTTTCTGTTATATGCTTTCTAAAATGCTGCAGCAACGGGGTAGCTGATGTTATATCTAAAAGGGTCATCCCATTCAATTTAATCAGGGAATAAGAGTGCTTAAAACACCAGAACAACTGAGTAAATGCACTCAGAAAGCATATAAAAACTAAAATAAATTACAGCTATCAATAAGGGAATTGAAGAAGATCTTTGAGGTAATGGGCTGCACTAATGAGCAGTAAGTTATCTTTGCTGCATATATGCTGAAAGATGAAGTTGAGTGTTGGTGGCGAGGGGACAAAGAGCTACTAACTCACCAAAGGAGGCAAATGACCTGGCAAGCATTTAAAGACATTTTCCTAAAGAAGTACTTTTCAAGTACTGTGCGAGCTGAGAAGGAAATCGAATTTCTCTAACTCAGACAGGGTAATATGTCAGTAGATCAATACATCACAAAGTTCGAGGAGTTGTCTAAGTTCTCCTCTTACCTGAGGTTTAACCCTAATGAAGCATGGAAGGCTGTTAAGTTTGAAGCAGGACTAAACCCAGAAATCAGGAATACGGTGATAGCCTTGGAAATAAGGGAGTTTGTGCCCTTAATAAATAAATCTAGACTTTTGGAGAAGAGTTTAAAGGTTGTGGAGGATGAGAATCAGAGGAAAAACCTATGGAAGAGGAAGAAAAGTTTCCCCAACCTTGGCAAAAATGTGATGGGAAAAGGATATAGAGCTGGTAAGAGGCCATTGACTACGGGTCCCCGACCTTTTTAACAAGACCTCGCAACAGTCAAGTACACTAAGTGCAAACATATGCATGGTAACTGGCTATGCTACATGATACTATATATCTACTTCAAATGAGGACATAAAGATCACTTTGTGAAGAACTAGCCATAGAATATGGGGAAGCAGCCAAAACAGAGGCCTCAGGTGAAAGGAAAGGTTTTCACCCTAAGCGGCCAAGAGGTAGCACAATCTTCCAAAATGATTCAAGGTACGTGCTACATCTATGGATTTGCTCTTATGGTGTTGTTTGACTCTGGTGCTAATCATTCATTTATATCAGAAGAATGTATTAGAGAGCTTCATTATCCTATTTTTGAAACTCACTATGAGCTATCTATAGTAACTCCTATAGGAGAAGGGTCATAACTTCCTCTGTATATAAAGATTGTCAGGTCACCATCTAGGAGAAAAAATTTTCTGTAGACCTCTTCTGTCTACCTTTAAGAGGCATTAATGTCATTCTAGGGTTAGACTAGATGTCTAGAAATCAAGTCTTACTAAATTGTTACAACAAGACCGTTGAATTTCTATCTCCTACTCCACAAGAGGAGATGCAGTTATTGATGCTAAATGCCAATCAAGTCAATCGGGAGTTAAAGAAAGGAGTACTTGGTTACATTCTCATGTGTTTATCAAACCTAGAAGTCGAACCGAAACTTAATGAAATACCAATAGCTAATGAGTTTCCTGAAGTATTTCCACCAGATATTCTAGGCTTACCTCCGAAGAGAAAGATAGAGTTCTCTATTAATCTCTTACCTAGGTTAAGGCCTATCTCTATTGCACCTTATAGAATGACTTTGAAGGAACTATAGGAACTCAAGAAACAATAGGAAGAATTGTTAGACAAGCAATTGATTAGACTGAGTGTATCACCTTGGGGAGCTCTTGTATTATTTGTTAAGAAGAAAGATGGGAACTTGAGATTATGCATAGATTACAGACAACTGAATAAGGTGACTGTAAAAAATAAGTACCCTCTCTCTAGGATAAATGATTTATTAGATCAATTGAAGGGAGCCTCCATCTTTTTAAAAATTGACTTGAGATTAGGATACCATCATATTAGGATCAAGGAGGAGGATGTACCAAAAATAGCCTTTAGGACTAGGTATAAGCCCTATGAGTTTCTCATAATGCCCTTTGGGTTAACAAATGCACCTGTAATTTTTATAGATTACATAAATCGCATTTTTCGAACCTACCTAGATCAATTTGTGGTAGTGTTCTTTGATGATATCTTAATATATTCTAAGAGTGATAAAGAACATGAACAACATCTCCGAATCGTGCTGCAAGTGCTAAAAGAGAAAAAGTTGTATGTCAAATTGGAGAAGTGTGGATTTTGGTTGACAAATGTGAAGTTGCTCGGACATGTCATCTCCAATAGAGGGGTAGTTGTAGACCCTAGCAAGATGGAAGCAGTGATTCAGTGGGAAAGACCAAAGACGATTACAAAAGTCAAAAGTTTCTTGGGTTTGGCAAGATAGTACAGAAGGTTTATACAAAAATTCTCTCGTATAACCTTGCCATTGACTAAATTGACCAAGACGGGAAGTCTTTTCAAATAGACTGATCAATGTGAAGTTAGTTTCCAAGAGCTTAAGACAAGATTGACCACTCTTCCTGTTTTAACTATTCTAGACTACACAGGACATTTTGAAGTGTATAATGACACTTCAAGAAAAGGACTAAGGTGTGTGCTAATGCAAGACAAAAGAGTAGTTACTTATGCCTTTAGTCAACTAAGACCCCATGAAGGAAATATAAGGCAATGAAGATGGGTAGAATTTCTTAATCACTACAAGTTTGAGATAAAGCATCATCTAGGAAAGACAAATGTTGTAGCATATGCCTTGAGTCACAAATCTCTACACATGGGTCAGATGATGCTGTATGAGGTGCATATGCTAGAGGAGTTTTGAAATTTAAAGTTGGTCACTACTCTTACCCCATAGAAGCTAATCATGAATGGGTTGAGTATAAGTGTGATCTTAGAGCTAAGATTAAAGAGGCTCAAGCTCACGACCAATTCTTACAGTATCACATCAAATAAGATGATTTTTTTTGTCTTAGAAGATGGAGTGATTATATATCAAGGAAGGGTTTGTATCCCTCAGGAACAAGAGTTGAGGACTAAGATCCTGCAAGACGCACATCAGAGCAGGTACACAATGCATCCTGAATCCACTAAAATGTATCAATATTTAAAGAAGATGTACTGGTGGCTAGAGATGAAAAAGGACATTCTTGAGTTTGTGGTGAAATGTTTAATTTGTCAGAAGTCAAGGTAGAGCATAAAATCCAAGCGGCATTTCTACAACCTCTTGAGATCCCTAAATGGAAATGGGATAGTATTTTGATGGACTTTGTGGTGGGCTTACCTAAGACTTCAGTTGGACATGACTCTATATGTAACACCCTCAAAAATTTTAAATGGCACCTATATTTCATGAAATTATTTTTATAGTATTCTAGAAGGAAAAATAAATAGAAAATATAATGAGGCAAGAATTTTAGGAAAAGATTGGAATAAATTATATTTAATTCCAATAAAAGCCCTAAATGCCTAAATGAGTGGAAATAAAGAGGAAAATGAGTGAGAGAAAATTATGGAAGCTAAAATGGGATTAAGTAACCCTAATAGGCCACAATAAATATTTTAAAATAAATAATGCAAGAGTTTAGAATTTTTGAAATTACGGAAACATAAAAGTGAAATTTAAGGAAAAATTATGCACAAAAGCCTAAAAAAGAAAAATTTGGCTAAGGGAATGGTTTAATTAGATTAAATGACATTAATAATATTTCTATTAATATTAAAGAGGACTTTAGAATGACCTTATGAAGCAATCAAAATTCTTAGGAAATAGTTAAGAATTTATTTTGAATTTTAATATATAATTAATGGGATAAATTAGAAAATATCTTATGCTAACATCATGAAATCTTGGAGAAGATAATATTGGCTGACCAAGACCTCTTTGCTGGCTGCATTGGCTTCCAAGTAAAGTTTTAGGGCACATGGTGATGACTCATTAGGATAAGGGTGATAGCAAAGTAATCATTTAAGGGTAATCATCACATAGTCCAAATTATTTTTGTGAAGGGTGCAAGTTGTCTTATGAGGTGGAGTGGAAACTTAAGGAAGTTCGAAAATCAGGCTATAACCAGGGAATAAGGTAGAGAAAGAGCTGTGAGGTAGAGAGAGAAAGGAGAATGAAGAAGAGAGAGAAAGTGCAAGAAAAAGCTAGAAATTAAGGTAAATGTTTATTTTAATGGTTTGAATCCTCTTTTCTTCTTATTTTGTGTGATTTTCTGAGATTATTCTCATCCTTTGGAGCTACTGGAATAGTGAGAAAAGTGTGAAAAAGTAGGAGAAGTTGTTGCCAAGGGAAGGAGAAACAAGCAAGGAAAGAAACTTAGTTTTGTGGGAGCAACTTTTTGGGTGAGTTTAGTAGTAATTAATTCTTTTAAATTTTACTAGAAAGAACAAAATAATTTTGGGCATGTGAACAGAATTTTGATGGTTTATTTTGCTGGAATTTTGTTTAAAACAATTGCCATACAATTTGTTCACTTGGTGCATGTGTATACATCTATATATATATGATGCTTTATACCTTAATCTCATGTGCTAGAATGTTAATTGCTAGAACTACATAGCTATTGTTTTGGGGCTGGTATGGTTCCCAAATCGGTGATCTTTTTGTGCTTGGAAAGTGCCAAATTCATGGGGAACCTATGGCAAAATTTTTGGAATTAAATATCTACCCTAAAGTACAACACTAAGTGCACGTCATGGAAAAAATTTAATTCTGGTTTTTCCTGGAAAATATGGGAGGACAAAAGTATATGTTATATTTCTCCAAATATTGAAATTTAGCAGGCCAAGACATAACCATAAATTAAGAAAATCAAAAAGTAGTGTTTGGAGGTGAAAATGGGTTAAAACCGAAATTATAGGGACATTGAGAGAAAAATCCGAAAATTGGAAAAAAAATAATGGATAAAAAAGGTAAAATTCATTATTTTAGGTTAAAACTAATATAATATGGATGATTAGAGATATGGGTGTTGGTGCGTACTGTCACAGGTACACCCAAATTGATACCTTACCTCAAAACTAACCTGTAGTAGTGGGAGTAAGGGTCGATCCCATAGAGACTGGAATTACCTTCTGTGATTGAGAAAGGGGGGATTGATAATTGCAAATAAAATTAAGTAAATAACAATGAAAGCAATTAAGAGAGAGTGATTAATGATAAAGACGTTGGTTTCGGTTGATATCCATCGTCAAGGGATCACATTGATCATTGACAACATAATTAATCTATAATTAAATATCTATCATTGGGTTTCCAATCATGTTTGTCCTTAAGTCTAGTAAATTAATGACAATTGCATCAATTAAACCCCAATTAACAAGCAATCCTTCAGCACATCGGTAAAGCATAACTTATTAACTGCATGAAGAATTAGAGAAACTGACAGAGCTAAACAAATATAAACACATTAAATACCCCCACACTCAACCTTTTGCTTGTCCTCAAGCAAAATAATCCCTAAAGACAAAAAAACAACAATCAATATTGTAGTGAGTGTTAGGCTTACCAAATATTTGTCTCATAACATAAAAATATACTCTAGAAAAATTTTGGATGGTCATAATCATGCCCAAGATTAACACAAATGCAATATATTATTTTATCCTTCTGAATTTCTAGTGTGTGTGTGTGTTTTTGGGTCAATAAATTTCCTTTTACTCGGATGAGTTTATATATCCCAAAATTTTGGTTGTAGATCTCTAATTAGTTTAGGATTTCGATATGCTTATTCTTCATGCCACTCTCCACTATTGTAGGCCAAAACTACCTCTAGGATCAATAGGACTTTATTTAGCTTATAATGTGGCCAGGGTATACGGTGAGATAAAGGATACAAATTTAGGCTCAATCACCCAACATCACATGATTAAATCTGATCTCTTGAGCTTTCCTAAATTTGGGGTGATTTCTCCACCCACACTCGTTTTCTTGTTTCAATTGAATTTAATCTATCCTTTTTTCTCAATTCTCTAAATTTTTTTTTCACAGTATTCGAATTTTTCTTCTATTTCCTTTGCATAATTCTTTTTTTTCATAATTATTTTCTTTTCCTTGCTCCACCCTTCCACCCTTTATATATATATATATATATATATATATAAATCTCTACAAAACAAGTATTCAGAAAAATAATCATGGAGTGAGTGAATAGGATCAAAAATAAAGATATTCATACAAAATTTGGCTTTCAACTCATTTGTGTTTTTTAGAAGGAAAACTTCATTAAGCTCAAAATAGAGGAATTAAGGATATTTCATTGTTTAGGTTAGGCTTGCAAGGCTCAATCTATCTAATAATGCTTAAATCATCTCCTAAATAATAGTATTAACCTAGGATTTTACCTCAAGCAGCATTCAAATAAGTTCTAGAATCTTGTGGAGATCATGAAATATATTTGAATTATATAAACCTTCTCTAAGTACAAGATAAATTTAATGCCCAAAGTTATTGTGCAAACATATTTCAAGATTCTAAAGTCAAAAGTAATAAATTGCAAAAGGGATAAAATTGCACACAATTATGAATTTTCTATATTTTTCAAGAGCTAAAAAAAAGTTTTGGATAGTCATATTATTGGTTGTTGGTTGTGTCTAACATCTCAAAACATAAATTGAAACACTCACATAATCACTCAACTTGCTAAACGCAATAAAAATACATTAATACTGAAAATCAGAAATTTGATGCTTAAAATAGGGTCACAATTATTCATACAAATATACTTCCACCCCCACACTCAAACTTTACATTGTCCTCAATGTAAAAGAAAGATAAGAATTAGGGAAAAATATAGAAAAACATATGAGTTAAGTGAACTTCCCTGAATTTGTTTGGGATAGAATGAGCGTGTTGCATTACTGGACCGTGAATTTTCTGCTTTCCACTTCTTCTTTTTTTACTATGTTGGGTTGCCTCCCAATAAGCGCATTTGTTTAATGTCATTGGCTCGACCCAGCTCCCTATCTTTATTCATGGAGGCTCTTTGATGTTCACTTTAAATTTCTGGGACTAATTCAATACTTGAAATTCAACTGGATAACCAAAAGCCACATAAGTAAAAACAAGTGGTCCTAACAAAGGGAGAGATTTCTTACCTTTAAAGGGTCAAACCCCTTTGATTTCTAGAACTTGATGCAACTCTATTGTCGGGTCTATGCCTTTAAGGTTTGCAATTGTTTTTGTAATGGCATTTCTTTTTTCCTAAAGAATATGCATCAATTCCTCTTCTTTTTTAACACCTAAACTTTTTGCAACTATAATAGGTGAAGAATCTCCTACTTCCAAGTATTTCACGTGATTAGGAAGAGGTGACAAAATTTATCCACGATCCTGCAAAACAGAAGGTGCAAGAGTAGTATCAGAATTTGATAATTCCATATAAGCAACCTTACCTTTTTGTGGCCCTTCTGAAAAATCATTGAGTTCAGCCAGTTTCTCTTTTGTTTCTTCATCTAAGTCCATCTCACCATCATCTTCTGCTATAGATTTGTTCACACTTTCCTCCACTTTATCCTTTTCATCTAATTCAAACACTTTGTATGCCAAAGAATCAAGTACATCAATGGAATAAATAGGAGTATCATCACCTGGGTGTTTCATGGCTTCGTACATATTGAATTTTATTACTTCACCATCAAATTCCATAGTGAGTATAACATTATGAATATCTATCTTGGTTTTAGAAGTTTTCAAGAATGGTCTCCCTAATAATATTGTAGAAGTAAAATCCCCATTGTCCATGTTAAGCACATAAAAATCTGCAGGGAACACCAAATCGTCTACCTGCACCAAGACATCCTCAATTATTCCCTTAGGATATGCAGTGGACCTGTCTGCTAGTTGAATTATCAAATTTTCATATTTCAACGGTCCCAAATTCAAAGATGTATATAAAAAATATGGCATAACATTGATGGAAGCTCCTAAATCTAACATAGCCTTTTCAATGCGAGTTCCCCCAATTTTGCATGGAATAGTAAACATACCTAGATCCTTGCATTTAGAAGGGAGTTTTGTTT
The DNA here is from genome assembly GCA_037074535.1 of Gleditsia sinensis. NCBI lineage: Eukaryota > Viridiplantae > Streptophyta > Magnoliopsida > Fabales > Fabaceae > Gleditsia > Gleditsia sinensis. The sequence goes on from CM073465.1 coordinate 25,442,816, forward strand.
ATATCATAGCAGATACATTTTGACTCATAGGAACCTTTTCAAAATCCTTTAATTTTTGCCCTTCTTTTTTAGTACATAGCTCTTTCAAGAACTTTGTATATCTTAGCACCTGTTTAATGGTATCTAGAAGGTGGAGAATAACTTCACATTTTCTAAAGATGTCATAAAATTCAGAAGTTTTCTCATTTAGCTTATTCTCTTTAAGAGCTTTTGGAAAAGGAGGCATTACTTCATAATTTGGAGTAGATAGAGACTTACCTGTAGATTCTTCTTTTTCCTTATTTAATTTCTCATGCTTTCTAGGAGAAGAAAGGGATGGTAAACCTTTAGTTTCCTTACCATTTATTGAAATAATTGCACTGACATTTTCTCTAGGATTTACCACAGTTTGATAAGGTAACTTACTTGAGTTTTAAGCATCCAATCGACTCACTGTGGTTGCTAACTGACCTACTTGAGTTGTCAGGTTCTGTATGCTGGCTCTTGTCTCTTGCCAAAATTGATGAGAATTATGTACAAGAGTTTTCACAATATCTTCTAATGAATTACTTACTTGGTGATCCTGGGATGCATTCTGTCCAGGATAATAGACTTGTTGGTTATACTGAAAATTTTGTCCTGTAGGCCTATTTTGTGCATTCCCATACCTAAAATTTGGATGATCCTTCCATCTAGGATTATATGTATTAGCATATGGATCATACCTCTTTGGTTGGTTAGGAAAACCTCCTGCAACATTAACTTGTTCTGTGGATTCCTGTTGAACTGTATGGCATATATCAGTAGCGTGCCCTGTTGCTGAACATATTCCACAGACTTTAACTTGCTGTAGTGTACCTATAGCCATTTGGCGCACAAGAGAGGTAAGTTCAGATATCTGATTCTGAAGGGAAGTAGTACTTACCTCATGGGCATGTCTAATAGGAGGATCCTGTCTAATGCCAAATTGTTAGGAATTGGCAGCCATATTTGATATCAGGATCCTGGCTGCTTCAGGAGTCTTATCTACTAGTGCTCCTCCACTAGCTGCATCTATCATGCTCATATCTCCCTGCAAAAGACCTTCATAGAAATATTGGATTAGTAGCTGTTCACTAATATGATGATGTGGGTAGCTTGCACAAAGCTTTTTACACCTCTCCCAACATTCATAAAGTGTTTCTCCATGCAATTGCCTAATGCCACATATTTTTTTCCTGATAGTAGTGGCTCTAGATGCAGGAAAATAACGTTCTAAAAACATTCTCTTCATCTCATTCCAAGTAGTGATAGTACCAGAGGGCAAATAATACAACAAATCTCTTAATGAAAAAGGAAAAGCCATGAGTTTTATTTGTTCCTCAATTACTCCAGGGGGCTTCATACTGATACATACCACGTGAAATTCCTTCAAATTTTTATATGGGTCTTCACCTGCAAGACCATGAAAATTAGGTAAGAGATGAATTAATCTAGATTTCAACTCAAAATTAACATTGTCGTTAAGATTGGGAAAAGTAATGAATAAGGGTTGTTGATGCAAATCTGGAGCTGCCAGCTTCTTCAGAGTGGGGTGCCTTGCCATGATTACTTCTTCCTTTTCTTGATCAATGTCCTCTTGAAGTTCTCTTCTCTACCTGTATACAAATTTTCCAATATTTGGATTGAACTCTAAATTTTAAGAATTAGAAGAATGAGTCACAGGCATAAATCAAAATAAAATCTCAAAAAGTAATAGACGTAGTCCCCGGCAACGGCGCCAAAATTTGGTGCGTACTGTTGCAGGTACACCTAAATTGATACCTTACCTCAAAACTAACCTGTAGTAGTGGGAGTAAGGGTCGATCCCACAGAGACTGGAATTACCTTATCTGATTGAGAAAGGGGGGATTGATAATTGCAAATAAAATTAAGTAAATAAAAATGAAAGTAATTAAGAGAGAGTGATTAATGATTAAGGTGTGTGCTAATGCAAGACAAAAGAGTAGTTACTTATGCCTTTAGTCAACTAAGACCCCATGAAGGAAATATAAGGCAATGAAGATGGGTAGAATTTCTTAATCACTACAAGTTTGAGATAAAGCATCATCTAGGAAAGACAAATGTTATAGCATATGCCTTGAGTCACAAATCTCTACACATGGGTCAGATGATGCTGTATGAGGTGCATATGCTAGAGGAGTTTTGAAATTTAAAGTTGGTCACTACTCTTACCCCATAGAAGCTAATCATGAATGGGTTGAGTATAAGTGTGATCTTAGAGCTAAGATTAAAGAGGCTCAAGCTCACGACCAATTCTTACAGTATCACATCAAATAAGATGATTTTTTTTATCTTAGAAGATGGAGTAATTATATATCAAGGAAGGGTTTGTATCCCTCAGGAACAAGAGTTGAGGACTAAGATCCTGCAAGACGCACATCAGAGCAGGTACACAATGCATCCTGAATCCACTAAAATGTATCAATATTTAAAGATGTACTGGTGGCTAGAGATGAAAAAGGACATTCTTGAGTTTGTGGTGAAATGTTTAATTTGTCAGAAGTGAAGGTAGAGCATCAAAGCCAAGCGGCATTTCTACAACCTCTTGAGATCCCTAAATGGAAATGGGATAGTATTTTGATGGACTTTGTGGTGGGCTTACCTAAGACTTCAGTTGGACATGACTCTATATGTAACACCCTCAAAAATTTTAAATGGCACCTATATTTCATGAAATTATTTTTATAGTATTCTAGAAGGAAAAATAAATAGAAAATATAATGAGGCAAGAATTTTAGGAAAAGATTGGAATAAATTATATTTAATTCCAATAAAAGCCCTAAATGCCTAAATGAGTGGAAATAAAGAGGAAAATGAGTGAGAGAAAATTATGGAAGCTAAAATGGGATTAAGTAACCCTAATAGGCCACAATAAATATTTTAAAATAAATAATGCAAGAGTTTAGAATTTTTGAAATTACGGAAACATAAAAGTGAAATTTAAGGAAAAATTATGCACAAAAGCCTAAAAAAGAAAAATTTGGCTAAGGGAATGGTTTAATTAGATTAAATGACATTAATAATATTTCTATTAATATTAAAGAGGACTTTAGAATGACCTTATGAAGCAATCAAAATTCTTAGGAAATAGTTAAGAATTTATTTTGAATTTTAATATATAATTAATGGGATAAATTAGAAAATATCTTATGCTAACATCATGAAATCTTGGAGAAGATAATATTGGCTGACCAAGACCTCTTTGCTGGCTGCATTGGCTTCCAAGTAAAGTTTTAGGGCACATGGTGATGACTCATTAGGATAAGGGTGATAGCAAAGTAATCATTTAAGGGTAATCATCACATAGTCCAAATTATTTTTGTGAAGGGTGCAAGTTGTCTTATGAGGTGGAGTGAAAACTTAAGGAAGTTCGAAAATCAGGCTATAACCAGGGAATAAGGTAGAGAAAGAGCTGTGAGGTAGAGAGAGAAAGGAGAATGAAGAAGAGAGAGAAAGTGCAAGAAAAAGCTAGAAATTAAGGTAAATGTTTATTTTAATGGTTTGAATCCTCTTTTCTTCTTATTTTGTGTGATTTTCTGAGATTATTCTCATCCTTTGGAGCTGCTGGAATAGTGAGAAAAGTGTGAAAAAGTAGGAGAAGTTGTTGCCAAGGGAAGGAGAAACAAGCAAGGAAAGAAACTTAGTTTTGTGGGAGCAACTTTTTGGGTGAGTTTAGTAGTAATTAATTCTTTTAAATTTTACTAGAAAGAACAAAATAATTTTGGGCATGTGAACAGAATTTTGATGGTTTATTTTGCTGGAATTTTGTTTAAAACAATTGCCATACAATTTGTTCACTTGGTGCATGTGTATACATATATATATATATGATGCTTTATACCTTAATCTCATGTGCTAGAATGTTAATTGCTAGAACTGCATAGCTATTGTTTTGGGGCTGGTATGGTTCCCAAATCGGTGATCTTTTTGTGCTTGGAAAGTGCCAAATTCATGGGGAACCTATGGCAAAATTTTTGGAATTAAATATCTACCCTAAAGTACAACACTAAGTGCACGTCATGGAAAAAATTTAATTCTGGTTTTTCCTGGAAAATATGGGAGGACAAAAGTATATGTTATATTTCTCCAAATATTGAAATTTAGCAGGCCAAGACATAACCATAAATTAAGAAAATCAAAAAGTAGTGTTTGAAGGTGAAAATGGGTTAAAACCGAAATTATAGGGACATTGAGAGAAAAATCCGAAAATTGGAAAAAAAATAATGGATAAAAAAGGTAAAATTAATTATTTTAGGTTAAAACTAATATAATATGGATGATTAGAGATATGGGTGTTGGTGCGTACTGTCACAGGTACACCCAAATTGATACCTTACCTCAAAACTAACCTGTAGTAGTGGGAGTTAGGGTCGATCCTATAGAGACTGGAATTACCTTCTGTGATTGAGAAAGGGGGGATTGATAATTGCAAATAAAATTAAGTAAATAACAATGAAAGCAATTAAGAGAGAGTGATTAATGATAAAGACGTTGGTTTCGGTTGATATCCATCGTCAAGGGATCACATTGATCATTGACAACATAATTAATCTGTAATTAAATATCTATCATTGGGTTTCCAATCATGTTTGTCCTTAAGTCTAGTAAATTAATGACAATTGCATCAATTAAACCCCAATTAACAAGCAATCCTTCAGCACATCGGTAAAGCATAACTTATTAACTGCATGAAGAATTAGAGAAACTGACAGAGCTAAACAAATATAAACACATTAAATACCCCCACACTCAACCTTTTGCTTGTCCTCAAGCAAAATAATCCCTAAAGACAAAAAAACAACAATCAATATTGTAGTGAGTGTTAGGCTTACCAAATATTTGTCTCATAACATAAAAATATACTCTAGAAAAATTTTGGATGGTCATAATCATGCCCAAGATTAACACAAATGCAATATATTATTTTATCCTTCTGAATTTCTAGTGTGTGTGTGTGTTTTTGGGTCAATAAATTTCCTTTTACTCGGATGAGTTTATATATCCCAAAATTTTGGTTGTAGATCTCTAATTAGTTTAGGATTTCGATATGCTTATTCTTCATGCCACTCTCCACTATTGTAGGCCAAAACTACCTCTAGGATCAATAGGACTTTATTTAGCTTATAATGTGGCCAGGGTATACGGTGAGATAAAGGATACAAATTTAGGCTCAATCACCCAGCATCACATGATTAAATCTGATCTCTTGAGCTTTCCTAAATTTGGGGTGATTTCTCCACCCACACTCGTTTTCTTGTTTCAATTGAATTTAATCTATCCTTTTTTCTCAATTCTCTAAATTTTTTTTTCACAGTATTCGAATTTTTCTTCTATTTCCTTTGCATAATTCTTTTTTTTCATAATTATTTTCTTTTCCTTGCTCCACCCTTCCACCCTTTATATATATATATATATATATATATATATATATATATATATATATATATATATATATATATATATATATATATATATATATATATATATATATATATATATATATATATATATAAATCTCTACAAAACAAGTATTCAGAAAAATAATCATGGAGTGAGTGAATAGGATCAAAAATAAAGATATTCATACAAAATTTGGCTTTTAACTCATTTGTGTTTTTTAGAAGGAAAACTTCATTAAGCTCAAAATAGAGGAATTAAGGATATTTCATTGTTTAGGTTAGGCTTGCAAGGCTCAATCTATCTAATAATGCTTAAATCATCTCCTAAATAATAGTATTAACCTAGGATTTTACCTCAAGCAGCATTCAAATAAGTTCTAGAATCTTGTGGAGATCATGAAATATATTTGAATTATATAAACCTTCTCTAAGTACAAGATAAATTTAATGCCCAAAGTTATTGTGCAAACATATTTCAAGATTCTAAAGTCAAAAGTAATAAATTGCAAAAGGGATAAAATTGCACACAATTATGAATTTTCTATATTTTTCAAGAGCTAAAAAAAAGTTTTGGATAGTCATATTATTGGTTGTTGGTTGTGTCTAACATCTCAAAACATAAATTGAAACACTCACATAATCACTCAACTTGCTAAACGCAATAAAAATACATTAATACTGAAAATCAGAAATTTGATGCTTAAAATAGGGTCACAATTATTCATACAAATATACTTCCACCCCCACACTCAAACTTTACATTGTCCTCAATGTAAAAGAAAGATAAGAATTAGGGAAAAATATAGAAAAACATATGAGTTAAGTGAACTTCCCTGAATTTGTTTGGGATAGAATGAGCGTGTTGCATTACTGGACCGTGAATTTTCTGCTTTCCACTTCTTCTTTTTTTACTATGTTGGGTTGCCTCCCAATAAGCGCATTTGTTTAATGTCATTGGCTCGACCCAGCTCCCTATCTTTATTCATGGAGGCTCTTTGATGTTCACTTTAAATTTCTGGGACTAATTCAATACTTGAAATTCAACTGGATAACCAAAAGCCACATAAGTAAAAACAAGTGGTCCTAACAAAGGGAGAGATTTCTTACCTTTAAAGGGTCAAACCCCTTTGATTTCTAGAACTTGATGCAACTCTATTGTCGGGTCTATGCCTTTAAGGTTTGCAATTGTTTTTGTAATGGCATTTCTTTTTTCCTAAAGAATATGCATCAATTCCTCTTCTTTTTTAACACCTAAACTTTTTGCAACTATAATAGGTGAAGAATATCCTACTTCCAAGTATTTCACGTGATTAGGAAGAGGTGACAAAATTTATCCACGATCCTGCAAAACAGAAGGTGCAAGAGTAGTATCAGAATTTGATAATTCCATATAAGCAACCTTACCTTTTTGTGGCCCTTCTGAAAAATCATTGAGTTCAGCCAGTTTCTCTTTTGTTTCTTCATCTAAGTCCATCTCACCATCATCTTCTGCTATAGATTTGTTCACACTTTCCTCCACTTTATCCTTTTCATCTAATTCAAACACTTTGTATGCCAAAGAATCAAGTACATCAATGGAATAAATAGGAGTATCATCACCTGGGTGTTTCATGGCTTCGTACATATTGAATTTTATTACTTCACCATCAAATTCCATAGTGAGTATAACATTATGAATATCTATCTTGGTTTTAGAAGTTTTCAAGAATGGTCTCCCTAATAATATTGTAGAAGTAAAATCCCCATTGTCCATGTTAAGCACATAAAAATCTGCAGGGAACACCAAATCGTCTACCTGCACCAAGACATCCTCAATTATTCCCTTAGGATATGCAGTGGACCTGTCTGCTAGTTGAATTATCAAATTTTCATATTTCAACGGTCCCAAATTCAAAGATGTATATAAAAAATATGGCATAACATTGATGGAAGCTCCTAAATCTAACATAGCCTTTTCAATGCGAGTTCCCCCAATTTTGCATGGAATAGTAAACATACCTAGATCCTTGCATTTAGAAGGGAGTTTTGTTTATATCATAGCAGATACATTTTGACTCATAGGAACCTTTTCAAAATCCTTTAATTTTTGCCCTTCTTTTTTAGTACATAGCTCTTTCAAAAACTTTGCATATCTTAGCACCTGTTTAATGGTATCTAGAAGGTGGAGAATAACTTCACATTTTCTAAAGATGTCATAAAATTCAGAAGTTTTCTCATTTAGCTTATTCTCTTTAAGAGCTTTTGGAGAAGGAGGCATTACTTCATAATTTGGAGTAGATAGAGACTTACCTGTAGATTCTTCTTTTTCCTTATTTAATTTCTCATGCTTTCTAGGAGAAGAAAGGGATGGTAAACCTTTAGTTTCCTTACCATTTATTGAAATAATTGCACTGACATTTTCTCTAGGATTTACCACAGTTTGATAAGGTAACTTACTTGAGTTTTAAGCATCCAATCGACTCACTGTGGTTGCTAACTGACCTACTTGAGTTGTTAGGTTCTGTATGCTGGCTCTTGTCTCTTGCCAAAATTGATGAGAATTATGTACAAGAGTTTTCACAATATCTTCTAATGAATTACTTACTTGGTGATCCTGGGATGCATTCTGTCCAGGATAATAGACTTGTTGGTTATACTGAAAATTGTCCTGTAGGCCTATTTTGTGCATTCCCATACCTAAAATTTGGATGATCCTTCCATCTAGGATTATATGTATTAGCATATGGATCATACCTCTTTGGTTGGTTAGGAAAACCTCCTGCAACATTAACTTGTTCTGTGGATTCCTGTTGAACTGTATGGCATATATCAGTAGCGTGCCCTGTTGCTGAACATATTCCACAGACTTTAACTTGCTGTAGTGTACCTATAGCCATTTGGCGCACAAGAGAGGTAAGTTCAGATATCTGATTCTGAAGGGAAGTAGTACTTACCTCATGGGCATGTCTAATAGGAGGATCCTGTCTAATGCCAAATTGTTAGGAATTGGCAGCCATATTTGATATCAGGATCCTGGCTGCTTCAGGAGTCTTATCTACTAGTGCTCCTCCACTAGCTGCATCTATCATGCTCATATCTCCCTGCAAAAGACCTTCATAGAAATATTGGATTAGTAGCTGTTCACTAATATGATGATGTGGGTAGCTTGCACAAAGCTTTTTACACCTCTCCCAACATTCATAAAGTGTTTCTCCATGCAATTGCCTAATGCCACATATTTTTTTCCTGATAGTAGTGGCTCTAGATGCAGGAAAATAACGTTCTAAAAACATTCTCTTCATCTCATTCCAAGTAGTGATAGTACCAGAGGGCAAATAATACAACAAATCTCTTAATGAAAAAGGAAAAGCCATGAGTTTTATTTGTTCCTCAATTACTCCAGGGGGCTTCATACTGATACATACCACGTGAAATTCCTTCAAATTTTTATATGGGTCTTCACCTGCAAGACCATGAAAATTAGGTAAGAGATGAATTAATCTAGATTTCAACTCAAAATTAACATTGTCGTTAAGATTGGGAAAAGTAATGAATAAGGGTTGTTGATGCAAATCTGGAGCTGCCAGCTTCTTCAGAGTGGGGTGCCTTGCCATGATTACTTCTTCCTTTTCTTGATCAATGTCCTCTTGAAGTTCTCTTCTCTACCTGTATACAAATTTTCCAATATTTGGATTGAACTCTAAATTTTAAGAATTAGAAGAATGAGTCACAGGCATAAATCAAAATAAAATCTCAAAAAGTAATAGACGTAGTCCCCGGCAACGGCGCCAAAATTTGGTGCGTACTGTTGCAGGTACACCTAAATTGATACCTTACCTCAAAACTAACCTGTAGTAGTGGGAGTAAGGGTCGATCCCACAGAGACTGGAATTACCTTATCTGATTGAGAAAGGGGGGATTGATAATTGCAAATAAAATTAAGTAAATAAAAATGAAAGTAATTAAGAGAGAGTGATTAATGATAAAGACATTGGTTTCGGTTGATATCCACCATCAAGGGATTACATTGATCATTGACAACATAATCAATCTGTAATTAAATATCTATCATTGGGTTTCTAACCTTGTTCCTGCTTAAGTCTACTAAATTAATGATAATCGCACCAATTAAACCCTAATTAACAAGCAATCCTTTAGCACATCGGTAAAACATAACTTATTAACCGCATGAAGAACTAGAGAAACTGACAAAGCTAAACAAATATAAACACATCGGTTATATCTAATTTAGTTAATTATTCATCATAGGTTCAATGATTTATAATCCAAAATCCTCAAACCTATTTGCCTCATGAGTCACAGAATTGAAGACTTTATTCAAAACTTAATTCAGCGGTAGATTAAGACAGAAAATATACTAGTAGGCCTCCCTAGCAATCATATGAATAATCATTGAGAAGAAGAGCAGATGAATAATTAATACTTAATTCAAATTGAAATAATCAAATCAAATCCACATCTCACAATGCATGAAGATCCCTTGAGGTTTCAATCTACCTCAACCAACTAAAAAGAACTAGCCACGCAGGGCCATAAGAAAATCAAAAGAAGAATTGAAGAATGTAACTAAGAACTTGAATGAATGATTGAATGAATTCTTTGCTTACTTTCCTCCCTTTTTATAGATTAACTCATCCTAATTGAAGTAGGAGAGTTTCTAGGTCAAATTTCAGCCTATCAAGCTTCAATTGGAGTTGAAAAACCCTAAAAATCGCGAATTCAGCGACCTGGTGCAGCAGCGGACACCCCAGCGCTCTGGAAATCCAAAGAAGGGGCACCGCGACACCCCAGGCCAGCGTCGCAGTGCCCAAAAAACTCTAAAATTTGCCAAAGTGCCAAACATGAATGTTGTAGCTTTATGTATCTTCTTTCCATAGCCACTAGAGTCACTTTAATCTAATCTAAATTGAAGGAGATATGAAAAAATTAGTAATCAAATGTCAGAATTCATCCTGCTGCACTGTGATTCTGATTTGTGAGCTCTGTAAAGCTATGAAATCTCCTGAATTTGACCAAGTGTTCAACATAAAAGTTGTATATGATTGTGTTATCTTTTCACATCCACTTAAATCACTTTGATTGGAGTTCATAAGTGGGAGATAGGCTCAAAACAGTGCTAAAATGTCTGGAATCAATGCAATATAGCATTTTTCCATGAATTTCTTATCTTTTTCTTCTATTTTCTTCTTCCTTTGTTTCTACAAAACAAAACACAAAACTAAGCTAATTCCTAATTATATTTTACTTAAATCAAACAAAAAGTAAGTTTAAAGGTATTAATATCATGCTTAATTAAGATCACATCAGGTGTGCATAGAAAATTTGAAAGTAGATAAAAATGAATTTTTTAAGTAATTTAAGGAGTTAAACCAAAATTGATTAGGAATTGCCTTAAATTAGAAGTAAAAAATTAGTTTAAGAAGAATAAATAAGGAATAAATAAGTAAAATGAAAATAAGTGAATAAAAAGGATGATACATGAATGTAATCCTTGGATGAGAAAAATAAAAGCCAAAGAAAATGATTTGGTGGGTTAATATATTATATGCACTAAATGAGAAATAGTGGAATCATAAAACAACTAAAAGTATGGGTAATATGTTGGAAAAAATTTGCAAGCCTAGAGAAAAGAAATAATTAGGGTTTTGTACCCTAAGGTCTATATACCACCTAAGGAGAGTCTTGACCAAAAGAAATCGACCTTTTGAATTAATTATAGGGGTTAAATAATATGAAGAAAGTGGGAAAAATACCAAATGAATAGTAATAAATGAAGACCATATTTTTAATGATAAATTAAGCATCGAGAATTGATAGAAAATGTTTGAATAAATTATGTAAGGCTATAATGGGTCTCCTGAATTTGATACTAAGCCGGTTGGCTAATCTCTTTCCAATGCATGTGGTAAAAGGTACATGAGAAAATATGAGAGTACTAGTTATAGGTACTGGTGGCACATGAACTTGAGACTGAATTATGTACGTTCATGATATTTTCTTACATAAATGATAGTGTATGACGTACATAATATCAATGGATGTGTGAACTGTGATAAAAAGAAGCCACACAGTGACAGTGCGTAATGGCACTTTTGTTTTTCTTGCCTATGTTTAATATTAAAAGAATTTATTAAAGTTACTAGGGGAAAAGGCCTTATATATGGTGTCCCTCAGATAGCTATGGTGGTGGACGAGATGGGAGGATGACCCTTGATATAGTAAGGTGACTCCAGAGAGGTCACATGGCTTCCGTGTCAATATACTAAATAGGGGACGCCTTATTCACGAACTATTCATGATAAAATGAAATGAGAATTATGCCATGCTTGAATAAGGCTGGGCAAGCTTGTTTGGGAGTGAGTCGGGGAAGGCTCACATTGACCTGCTGTGTTCAAGAGTGAGTGAAGTGAGACTCACACTGACTAGCACCATAATGGAAATAATAAGATAAGCCAGTGGATAAATAAGTGGATTGGCCAGATAAAGATATGATATTGCACCACAATGTGTGATTAGCTTGATGAGATAGTTATATCTATTGTTATTGTTATTATTTTGATGCAACATCATGACCTGATTGCATATATATGTATACTTGTATTGCATGTGCATCAGATGATTGTGGCCCTTTTTTTTAGCAGTTTATACAATTGAACATAGTACATGATACTCATTTACAATACTGCTAATCTTACTGGGAACCTAGTTCTCACTATATTTCTGTGTTATGTTCAGATAAAGACATATAACAGTATGTAGGTATACACTATGACACTGATGTTCATAGTAGACTGGGTAGATTTACCCTTTTTGGGACCAGTTCCCATGGTCTCACAGATGACGATGATAGAACTAGTTGAGATCCCACTACATCTGCCTCCACCCGCCCTTGTCTACCAAGAAGGGGAGTTTGCTGATGTGGGACTAGACCTAGAGTAAATGTATAATGTATGCCATAACTGGATAGCTAACCAGTTCTTTTGGAATGTAGTCAGATACCCTCTCGCTTTTTGTACTACGAGTAGTATCTGTACTACTATTGTGAATAGTTAACTAGTTGTACACAACTAATGTATAATGAAATATATGCTGGTTTGTTTGTGTGATGATGAGCATAACAATAATATAATTATTTTTAAGTGTGACAATGAATAGTCAGTATCATGAATTAGGTAACATATGTAATGGCTTTAGTAGAGATAATGGGCACGTAAAAAAAATCCTCTCACTAAGGTTATTACACTATATGGATAAGAGTTGGTAGATTAACCAAATTTGCTCACTTTCTACTCATAAAAATTAATTATTCACTGGACAAATTAACTTAGTTATACGTCTAGGAAATAGTTAGATTGCATGGAATTCCCTTCAATATCGTTTCTAATAGATATTCGAGATTCACGTCGAGGTTTTGGAAGACATTGCAGGAAGAACCCAGTTGCGGTTCATTACTGCCTACCACCATCAGACTGACGGGCAGACATAATAGACCATTGAAACGCTAGAAGATATGTTGAGGGCCTGTATGATAGACGAAGGTAAAGGATGGGATAAGTACCTACCTTTAGTGAAGTTTTCTTAAAATAATAGCTATCACTCTAGTATTAAGATGGCCCTCTACGAAGTTTTATACAGTAAGAATTGCTGAAATCCACTATGTTGGTTTGAGGTAGGAGAAAAGAACTTGCTAGGTCCTGATTTTGTTCAACAAACAACTGAACAAATCCGGATGATACGAGACAAAATACTTATAGCTCAGAGTCGGCAAAAGAGTTACTATGATAAGAGACATAGACGTTTGGAATTTGAGGAAGGAGACCATGTATTTTTGAAAATTTTCTCGACTACTGGAGTTGGTAGGTCTCTCGAAACCAAAAAGTTATGTTCGTGATTTTTGGGATCCTACCAAATTCTAAAGAAAGTGTCAATGTCAGCATATCAAGTTTCCCTCCCACCTAATTTGTCTAACCTACATAATGTTTTCCATGTATTGCAGCTCCGAAAGTATCTTCTAGATTTCTCACATGTAATACGAGATGAACCAATCCAAATAAAGGAGAACATAACATACCAGTTAGTACCAACATCCATAATGGACACCGACGTGAAGCAATTGAGGAATAAAATCATTCCCCTGGTTAAGGTGTTATGGGAAGGTTTGACTCGAGAAGAATCAACTTGAGAGCTGGAAAAAGTTATGAGGAAGAAATATCTATAATTGTTCTTATTAGGTAATTTCTAAAATTTTGAGGACAAAATTTCTTTTAGGGGGAGAAAAATATAACATCCCTAATTATGTTTATTTTATTAATAAAGGTATATAAATATTTAATTAAGAAAATCAAATTTAATATACAAATTTTAGATATCTAAGGTAACATAAGCCTTAGAAATTCTTCACCTTATGTGTATGCATAGAAAATATTTCTAACATTAAGGGAATAATTAAAGAGAGAAAACCTAATAGGAAAAATTAGAAATAACATACTAAAGAGAGCCGAAATTCTTAGGTAAGGAAGATAAATTTTTGGGAAGCAAGTAACTGTCTTAAAATTTCAAGAATATTGGATTAGGTTAATTTTTTCTAATTCAAGAGCTAGAGTTCATTAGTATAACATCTCCACCTTTACATTGGGCTTTCATGTATGGACACTTCATAGAGTTTTTCCACTTCACATGAGTTTCTAGCAAGCCAATTGGATAGCCCAAGCAAGAGATAAAACATAGACTTCGAATAGGATATAGAAGTTGGACTAATAGCCCAAAAATAATGAAAATGTGACCAAGCCCTCTATGAAAGGTAGAATTTCAGCCAAAGCAAAGGAAATGGGAAAGAAAGAGCCCAAATCAAAGAGGGAAAAATAAGAAACATGTGAAGAAATAGTAGTGTAATAATAATCAAGATTAGATCACATGGCATTAAGACTAAATGTTGTGTATGTTTTACTAGTTAACCGCAAGCGTACGGCGTAGCTGTAGCTAGTCCAGCGAGTACGGGTTGTATCCCACCGAGAAAAAGTTTCAATTACTGGAGTTCTATAAAATATGCTATCTAGATCAATGTAATTCGATGGAGATGAACTCACAATGAAGTAAATAAGGAATTCAATTAACAAAGTCTAAGGTTAGGGTTTACCACACTTATGATATTCAACAATCAATATATACCTCTAATTGCAATTATCTGAGTAATTGGGGATGGTTTAGTCTTAATTAATTAATAATCTATTTCAAGCATTACTAATCATACCTAGATTAATCCAATTGCCTACTTTCGTGGTTCTTAGTTTAACCTAAGTCCATTAACTTCCATGCCAACCATGGAATTCAATTAAAAGGTTTTCTCGTGCCCACTAATTGATTCAATTCCTAAAGAACCTTAAACTACTTTCATGATTAAGATATCCCTAATCTAATGGTGTTTCCTAAGCCTAAATTGAGTAAAAATAAGTCTATATGAGTCTGCCTATCTTTCGTTGTCTTTCCCCATATATATATATATATATATATATATATATATATATATATATATATATATATATATCCCTTTGGTTGCTCAAAAATCTAAAAAATACGAAGTGTACAAACACGAAGCACAACCATGCTTAATGACATTGCCTGGCCGTGCTTCGTGCTATAGAAAAATATGCATAACTAATTTTCTGAACATGATATGGAAATGTAGTGAGAATTAAATCCTAGTAAGTTCAACAATAAATCATCATCAATATAGCTCATCACGTCATGTTCAGCTGTATAAATTACAGAAAATATCTTTGGTCACATGAATGCATTATATCTATGCACATAAGAATCATACAGTAATTATATGTATGACAAGATTA
Organism: Gleditsia sinensis; assembly: GCA_037074535.1. Classification (NCBI taxonomy): domain Eukaryota; kingdom Viridiplantae; phylum Streptophyta; class Magnoliopsida; order Fabales; family Fabaceae; genus Gleditsia; species Gleditsia sinensis. Next base: position 25,458,081 of record CM073465.1, read on the forward strand.
ACTATTTTTAGAATATCATATGATAGCTATCAACTCATTCTCATTTCAAGCTACCCCGGTCAGGGTAAGTATCATCTACTCTCCGGTACGGGCTTTTCTCGCTCCGTCCGACATGGCACACTTTCTCTTTCTTTTCTTATAATAATAATCATAACCGTAGGTAGGGCGTCCCCTACTGGTGCACCACATGGATTGCCATGTGACCGTGCTCATTTTATTTCTTGTCACAATGATAGCCAAAAGTATGCTTTCAATAACAAGTATGTTCATCAAAATATAACTATTACCATAAATCATTGGTAATCATGCCATGAACATAACCAATTCAAATATCACTTTGTAAAATATTTCCATGTCAGAATTTTACAATTAAGATGGTAAACAGTTCATACAATGACAATGGCTATGGCATATACTAGTCATTTATAAGATTCGTCTTCTTTTTTAAATATTAATTTTAATTCTTTATTTTCTTGATGCAGGTTTTCATCATATCTAACCTTCTCTTACTAATCAGAGCATAACTCCCTCAATTGAACTCCGATGTAGGTGATCTTGGTGTCAATTTCAATATAAAACAATTATCTAAAACTATTATGTTGAAAATTGTAGCGAAATATTAAGAACTCAAGCTTATATTACTCCCTCAATGTACAAGTTATTTCTTCTCGGATAGGTTCAGACCTCCACCTACTAATCAGACCATATCTACCTCATATGGACTCCAACTTTAGTGATTCCAGTGGTTACAAATCCATGACACACATATCTATAATTTTTATGTTAACCAGTTATTTTAATTCCAAACTGATAATTCCCAAAAATTAAAATACAAAAGCTAACCTAACATATTCTTCCCTGATGAACCATTTTCTAACCTTTAACTACTAATCAGCTCATAGCTTCCTCATATGGACTCCACATAGAATGATTCCAGTGGCTAAAAATTCATGAGACACATAGCTATAATTCTTATGTTAACCATTTTTTTTAATTCAATATAGATAATTCCCAAAAATTAAAATACAGAAGCTATCCTAACATATTCTTCCCTAATGAACCATTTTCTGACCTTTGACTACTAATAGGCACATATCTTCCTCATATAGACTCCCAATTGAATGATTCTAGTGGCTAAAAATCCGTGACACATATATCTTTAATACTTATTTTAACCATTTATTTTAATTCCATATAGATAATTCACAGATATTAAAATACAAAAGCTATCACAACATATTCTTCCCTGATGAACCATTTTCTGACCTTTGCTTACTAATCGGACCATATCTACCTCTTATGGATTCCAAATTGAATAATTCCAATGGCTAAAAATCCATAACACATATATCTTTAATTCTGATGTTAACCATGTATTTTCATTACCTACAGTTAATTCCCAGAAACTAAAACACAGAAGCTAAAAATTTTGCCACCCATAGCCATACCTATGCAGAACTTTCTATACCAGTCTAAGTATTCAAACATACATCACATGCAAGATAAATATGTAACATGATATAGCAACATCCATGACCAATCATCAAAGTTCTAAGATCAAAATCTCATATAAATATTATAAGTTTCAAAAGTTTTCTTCAAAAAGAAATATTGTTAAACTTACCTGGAGCACTTAGTCCCCTAGACTTCTCCTTCCTCTTTCTTCCTTTCTTCCTCTCCTTTCCTCACTCTACCTTGCTTCTATTTTTCCTCTCCCTTACTTGGACAAAATTATAATGTTGTAATGGTGGGTTTTCTTATATAGACCACCAAATAATTCACCTTTCATGATCATGGGTCTACCTTATCACAATTAGATTACACTTGGTTGAATTTTTAGAAAACAAACAACTTATGTTCTTGTCTTCCTCTTCCTTATTCAAGATATGCATAGGAAAAGGAGATTTGTATTTTAAAAATTATGATAATATGTTCTTAAGATATGGGACAAGGTCCCTTTGATTTAGGGATTCATTTCCATTTTCTTTTGTCTTAAAGAAGTATGATAGGTTTGCCTTTTCAGTTGGCAAATTTCTAAACCTTGAATCTCCATTATTTGGTTGATATTATTTGTGTGGGATAGGAATGTTTTGTCCTAATGCCATGAATTATCATACCACTTGCTAAAATTATGAGTGTAGGATATAGATGTTTTTGTCCTAAAGCCTTGTATTATCATGCCACTTGCCAAAATTATGAATGTAGAATCACACCACTTGCTAAATTTTTGTCTTAATGCCATGTAACCTAATCTTTATTATTATTACATTATTATATCATCACCTAATTTATTTTATTTTATTTTTCCTCTTGGATTTGGGCTTATTCCTACCCATTTTCTTTGCTTTGGATAAAATTTTACCTTTTTTGGAGGGCTTGGTCACATTTTCATAATTTTTGGGCTATTGGTCCAATTACTATATCCTAGTCCAAGTCTATGTTTTGTTTCTTGCTTAGGTTATCCAATGGGCTTGCTAGAAACTTATGTGAAGTGGAAAAACCCTATATGAAGTGTCCATAGGTAAAAGCCCAATGTATGGGTAAAGATTTTAAACTTAGTAACTCTAGTTCTTGAATTAGGAAAAATTACCCTAATCCAATGTTCTTGAAATTTTATGACCTTTACTTGTTTCTAAAAATTTATCTTCCTTATCCAAGAATTTTGCATCTCTTTAGTATATTATTTCTAATTGTTTTTCCTATTAGGTTTTCCCTCTTTATTTGTTCTCTTAATGTTAGAAACATTTTCTATGCATATACATAAGGTGAAGAATTTGTAAGGATTATATTTCCTTAGATATCTAAAATATTGTCTAATAAATTTTATTTTCTTAATTAAATATTTATGTACTTTTATCAATAAAAGAAACAAAATTAGGGATGTTACATTTCTCTCCCCCTAAAAGAAATTTTGTCCTCAAAATTTCAGAAATTACCTAATAAGAACAATTGCGGATATTTCTTCCTCATGACTTTTTCCAGCTCCCAAGTTGCTTCTTCTGGAGTCAAACCTTCCCATAACACCTTAACAAGGGGAATGGTTTTATTTCTCAGTTGCTTCACGTCAGTGTCCAATATGGATGCAGGTACTAGCTGGTATGTCATGTTCTCCTTTATTTGGATTAGTTCATCCTGTTTTACATGTGATGAATCCGGAAGATACTTCCGCAGCTGTGATACATGGAAAACATTATGCAGGTTGGACAAATTAGGTGGGAGAGCAACTTGATATGTTGATGTCCCTACTTTCTTCAAAATTTGGTAGGGTCCCAAAAATCGCGGATTGAACTTTCTTATTTTGAGAGACCTACCAACTCCAGTAGTCGGGGAAACTTTCAGAAATACATGGTTTCCTTCCTCAAACTCTAGAGGTTTATGTCTCTTATCGTAGTAACTCTTTTGCCGACTTTGAGCTGTAAGTATTTTGTCTCGTATCATCCTGATTTGTTCAGTGGTTTGTTGAACTAGATCAGGACCCAACAAGTTATTTTCTCCTACTTCAAACCAACATAGTGGAGATCGGCAGTTCCTACCATATAAAGCTTCGTAGGGGGCCATCTTAATACTAAAGTGATAACTATTATTATAAGCAAACTTTACTAAAGATAGGTACTTATCCCATCCTTTACCTTGCTCTATCACACAGGCCCTTAACATGTCTTCTAGAGTTTGAATGGTCCGTTCTGTCTGCCCGTCAGTCTGAGGATGGTAGGCAGTACTGAACCGCAACTGAGTACCAAAAGCTTCCTACAACGCTTTTCAAAACCTCGACGTGAACCTCAGATCTCTATCAGAAACAATAGTTAAGAGAATCCCATGCAGTCTAACTATTTCCTAGACGTACAGTTGGGCCAATTTATCCAGTGAAAAGTTAATTTTTATGGGCATAAAGTGAGCAGATTTGGTTAATCTGTCAACTATTACCCATATAGAGTCATGTCCCACTGAAGTCTTAGGTAAACCCACAACAAAGTCCATCGAGATACTGTCCCATTTCCATTTAGGGATCTCAAGAGGTTGTAGAAATCCCGCTGGCTTTTGATGCTCCACCTTCACCTTTTGACAAATTAGACATTTCGCCACGAACTCCGCAATATCCTTTTTCATCCTTGGCCACCAATACATCATCTTTAAGTCCTGGTACATTTTAGTGCATCCAGGATGGACAGTATATTTACTCTGATGTGCTTCCTTTAGGATTTTAGTCCTCAACTCTCGTTCTTGAGGGACATAAATCCTTACTTGATACATGATTGCTCCATCTTCCATGACAGAAAAATTTCCTTGATCTTTATGATCTTATAAGTATTGGTTGTGAACTTGAGCCTCTTTGATCTGGGCTCTAAGGTCACACCCTATACTTAAACCATTAATGGTTAGCTTCTTTGAGGAAATAGTAGTGTCCAGCTTCAAATTCTGGAACTCCTCTAGCATTTGAATGTCATACAACATCATCTAGCCCATGTGTAGAGGTTTTCGACTTAAGGCATCAGCTACAACATTTGCCTTTCCTGGATGATACTTTATCTCAAACTTGTAGTCATTGAGAAATTCCATCCATCTTCGTTGCCTCATATTTAACTCCTTTTGATCAAAGAGATATTTAAGACTCTTGTGATCACAATATACTTCAAATGTTGCTCCGTATAAGTAATGTCGCCAAATCTTTAAAGCAAACACCACCGCCGCCAATTCAAGATCATGGGTTGGATAGTTTCCTTCGTGGGGTCTTAGTTGTCTAGAAGCGTAAGAAACTACTCTCTTGTCTTGCATTAGCACACACCCTAGTCCTTTCTTTGAAGCATCACTATACACTTCAAAATTTCCAGTGGGGTCTGGAATAATTAAAACTGAAGGAGTGGTCAGTCTTGTCTTAAGCTCCTGAAAACTAGCTTCACATTGATCAGTCCATTTGAAAGGACTTCCCTTCCTGGTCAATTTAATCAATGGCAAGGCTATACGAGAGAAGTTTTGTATAAACCTCCTGTAGTATCTTGCCAAACCCAGGAAACTTCTGACTTCCGTAACCGTCTTTGGTCTCTCCCACTGAATCACTACTTCCGCCTTGCTAGGATCTACGGCTACCCCACTATTAGAGATGACATGTCCAAGAAACTTCACCTCCGACAGCCAAAATTCACACTTCTCCAATTTGGCATATAACTTTTTCTCTTTCAGCACTTGCAGCACGATTCAGAGATGTTGTTCATGTTCATTCTCACTCTTCGAATATATCAAAATGTCATCAATGAACACTATAACAAATTGATCTAGGTAGGGTCAAAAAATGTGATTCATGTAATCCATGAAAATTGCAGGTGCATTTGTCAACCCGAAGGGCATTACGAGAAACTCATAGTGCCCATACCTAGTCCTGAAGGCAGTTTTTGGTACGTCCACCTCCTTAATCCTAATCTGATGATATCCTAACCTCAAGTCAATTTTAGAAAAGATGGAGGCTCCCTTCAGTTGATCCAATAAGTCATCTATCCTAGGGAGAGGGTACTTGTTTTTTATAGTCACCTTATTCAACTGTCTGTAATCTATGCATAGTCTCAAGCTCCCGTCTTTCTTCTTAACAAACAATACAGGAGCTCCCCAAGGTGATACACTCGGTCTAATGAATTTCTTGTCTAATAGTTCCTCCAACTGCTTCTTGAGTTCCTGTAGTTCCTTCAAGGCCATTCGATATGGTATAATAAAGATAGGCCCTGTCCCAAGTAGGAGATCAATAGAGAACTCTATCTCTCTCTTGGGAGGTAAGCCTGGAATATCTGATGGAAATACTTCAGGAAACTCGTTGGCTATTGGGATTTTATCAAGCTTCGATTCGACTTCTAGGTTTGATAAATACAAGAGAATGTATCTAAGTACTCCATTCTTCAACTCCCTATTAACTTCATTGGCATTTAGCATCAATAACTAGACCTCCTCTTTCGGAGTAGGAGGTAGAAATTCAACGGTCTTGTTACAACAATTTAACAAGACTCGATTTCTAGACATCTAGTCTAACCCTAGAATGACCTCAATACCTCTTAAAGGTAAATAGACGAGGTCTATAGAAAAAGTTTCTCCTGGATGGTGACTTGACAGTCTTTACATACAGAGGAAGTTAATACCCTTTCCCCTGTAGGGGTTACTACGGATAGCTCATAGGGAGTTTCAGAAATAGGAAATTGAAACTTCCTAATACATTCTTCTGATATAAATGAATGACTAGCACCGGAGTCAAATAACACCATAAGAGCAAATCCATAGATATAGCATGTACCTTGAATCATTTCAAAAGATTGAGCAGCCTCTTGGCCGCTCAGGGTGAAAACTCTTCCTTTCACCTGAGGCCTCTGTTCTGGCTGCTTCCCCACATTCTATGGGTAATTTCTCGCAAAATATCCCTTCTGTCCGCAATTGAAGCAAACATCTTTTCTCATGTAGCATGGCCGGTTACCATCTTGCGTCCGCACTTAACGCACTTTACTGGGGCAAGGTCTTGTTGAAAAGGTCTAGGACCCGCAGTCAATGGCCTCTTTCTAGCTCCATATCCACTTCTTCTCATGTTCTTTCCAGGGTTGGGAAAATTTTTCTTCCTCTTCCATAGGTTTCGTCTTTGTTTCTCGTCCTCTACTGCCCTTAAACTCTTTTCCAGGAGTCTGCATTTATTTATTAGAGGTACAAACTCCCTGATCTCCATAGCTATAACAACATTCTTTATCTCTAGGTTTAGTCCCGCTTCAAACTTAACCGCCTTCCATGCTTCATCTGGGTTATATCGTAGATAAGAGGAGAACTTAGACAGCTCCTCGAACCTTGCGATATACTGGTCCACGGTCATGCTGCCATGCCTGAGTTGGAGGAATTTGATCTCTTTCTCTGCTCGTACAGTACTTGGAAAGTACTTTTCAAAAAAAATATCCTTGAACACTTGCCAGGTGATCTGTCTTCCCTGATGAGCTAAAAGTTCTCTTGCTCTACGCCACTAGTATTATGTTTCATCCTTTAACATATATGGAGCAAAAATAACTTACTGCTCTTCAGTACAGCCCATCACTTCAAAGATTTTCTCTAATTCCCTTATACACCTTTCGGCTACCGTTGGGTCATAGCCACCTTGGAAACAAGGTGGTCTAGTCCTCAAGAACTCGGATATGCCATTATCTTTTCTAGCCATCCGGTTGTTAGCACCATTCACACCATTTGGGTTATTAGCATTCTGGAGACATTGTAAAATTTGGTTGGTGGTCATGACTTGGTCTCGAATTATCGTGGCTAGATTATGCAGGGTTTCCTCTACATTGGTTCTAGATTCCTCCTTGGTGGTGCCATTTCCTACTGTGGCAAAACAAAGTTATGCTGCTATTGAGGTGATTAAGCCCAATAGTTAGTTCAAAACTATTTAATAACAGTCATAACACCACCTCGGCATATAGATAGAAAACACTAGTAATTTCTTACTTATATGAATCACTGATCCCCTACACAGCACAACCACAACATACTCAAGACACTATAAGATCGATTCAAATAACCATCCACCCACTGGCCATCTAGCATCGACCTGCTCTGATACCAATTATGTAACAACTCCATTTAAGTATCAATTTTTTTCTAAAATACCACGAAATTATTACTTCGTTACAACTTAACTCAATATAAAATTTATTTAATTTATACAATATAGAGTTCACATACGTGTCATTAATCAAAACATACGTACAACATATCAAACACATAAAAATCTACATCTTATCTATTCTGGTTGACCAATTCTGGAGATACAGGTGCGGGTGGTTGCACCTTCACTGGGATCTAAGCCAACTCGACCACAAACATTTTATTTGCTTCTAGGATCTACCCAACATAAAGTACTCGATCCAACGTGCAATAAAGCCAGAGCCATAGAAAAATCTGCATAACTAATTTTCTGAACATCATATGGAAATATAGTGAGAATTAAATCCCAGTAAGTTCAACAATAAATCATCATCAATATAGCTCATCACGTCATGTTCAGCTGTATAAACTACAGAAAATATCTTTGGTCACATGAATGCATTATATCTATGCACATAAGAATCATACAGTAATGATATGTATGACAGGATTAACTATTTTTATAATATCATATGATGGCTATCAACTTATTCTCATTTCAAGCTACCCCGGTCAGGGTGAGTATCCTCTACTCTCCGGTACAGGCTTTTCTCACTTCGTCCGACATGGCACACTTTCTCTATCTTTTCTCATAATAATAATCATAACCGTTGGTAGGGCGTCCCCTACTAGTGCACCACACGGATTGCCATCTGACCGTGCTCATTTCATTTCTTTTCACAATGAGCCAAAAATATGCTTTCAATAACAAGTATGTTCATCAAAATATAACTATTACCATAAATCATTGGTAATCATGCCATGAACATAACCATTTCAAATATCACTTTATAAAATATTTCCATGTCAGAATTTTACAATTAAGATGGTAAGAAGTTCATACATTGGCTATGGCTATGGCATATACTAGTCATTTATAAGATTCGTCTTCTTTTTTAAATATTAATTTTATTTCTTTATTTTCTTGATGCAAGTTTTTATCATATCTAACATTCTCTTACTAATCAAAGTATAACTCGCTCAATTCAACTCCGATGTATTTGATCTTGGTGTCAATTTCAAGATAAAACTATTATCTAAAACTACTATGTTGAACATTGTAGCGAAATATTAAGAAATCAAGGTCATATTACTCCCTCAATATACAGGTTATTTCTTCTCGGATAGGTTCTGACCTCTACCTACTAATCGGACCTTATCTACCTCATATGGACTCCAACTTAAGTGATTCCAGTGGTTACAAATCCGTGACACACATATCTATAATTTTTATGTTAACCAGTTATTTTAATTCCAAACAGATGATTGCCAGAAATTAAAATACAGAAGCTATCCTAACATATTCTTCCCTGATGAACCAATTTCTGACCTTTAACTACTAATCAACTCATAGCTTCCTCATATGGACTCCAAATAGAATTATTCCAGTCATTAAAAATCCATGACACACATAGCTATAATTCTTATGTTAACCATTTGTTTTAATTCCATACAGATAATTCCCAGAAATTAAAATACAGAAGCTATCCTAACATATTCTTCCCTGATGAACCATTTTCTGACCTTTGACTACTAATCGGCTCATATCTTCCTCATATAAACTCCAAATTGAATGCTTCTTGTGGCTAAACATCCGTGACACATATATCTGTAATTCTTATGCTGACCATTTATTTTAATTCCATATAGATAATTCCCAGAAATTAAAATACAGAAGCTATCCTAACATATTCTTCCCTGATGAACCATTTTCTGACCTTTGCTTACTCATCGGACCATATCTACCTCATATGGACTCCAAATTGAATGATTCTAGTGGGTAAAAATCCATAACACATATATCTTTAATTCTTATGTTAGCCATGTATTTTAATTCCCTACAGATAATTCCCAAAAATTAAAACACAGAAGCTAAAAAGTTTGCCACCCATAGCCATACCTATGTATAACTTTCTATATCAGTCTAAGTATTCAAACATACATCACATGAAAGATCAATATGTAACATGATATAGCAACATCCATGACCAATCATCAAAGTTGTAAGATCAAAATCTCATATAAATATTATAAGTTTCAAAAGTTTTCTTCAAAAAGAAATATTTTTAAACTTACCTGGAGCACTTAGTCCCCTAGACTTCTCCTTCCTCTTTCTTCATTTCATCATCTCCTTTCCTCACTCTACCTTGCTTCTATTTTTCCTCTCCCTTACTTGGACAAAATTATAATGTTGTAAGGGTGGGTTTTCTTATATAGACCACCAAATAATTCACCTTTCATGATCATGGGTCTACCTTATCACATTTAGATTACACTTGGTTGAATTTTTGGAAAACAACAACTTATGTTCTTGTCTTCCTCTTCCTTAGTCAAGATATGCATAGGAAAAGGAGATTTGTATTTTGAAAATTATGATAATATGTTCTTAAGATATGGGACAAGGTCCTTTTGAGTTAGGGATTCATTTCCATTTTTTTTTGTCATAAACAAGTATGATAGGTTTGCCTTTTTAGGTGGCAAATTTCTAGCCCTTGAATCTCGATTATTTGGTTGATATTATTTGTGTGGGATAGGAATGTTTTGTCCTAATGCCATGTATTATCATACCACTTGCTAAAATTATGAGTGTAGGATATAGATGTTTTTGTCCTAAAGCCTTGTATTATTATGCCACTTGCCAAAATAATGAATGTAGAATCACACGACTTGCTAAATTTTTTTCTTAATGCCATGTAACCTAATCTTTATTATTATTACATTATTATATCATCACCTATTTTATTTTATTTTTCCTCTTGGATTTGGGCTTATTCCTACCCATTATGGGCTTATTCCTACCCATTTTCTTTGCTTTGGATAAAATTCTACCTTTTTTGGAGGGCTTGGTCACATTTTCATAATTTTTGGGCTATTGGTCCAATTACTATATCATACTCCAAGTCTATGTTTTATTTCTTGCTTAGGTTATCCAATGGGCTTGCTAGAAACTTATGTGATGTGGAAAAACTCTATATGAAGTGTCCATAGGTAAAAGTCCAATGTATGGGTAAAGATTTTAAACTTAGTAACTCTAGTTCTTGAATTAGGAAAAATTACCCTAATCCAATGTTCTTGAAATTTTATGACCTTTACTTGTTTCTAAAATTTTATCTTCCTTATCCAAGAATTTTTCATCTCTTTAGTATGTTATTTCTAATTGTTTTTCCTATTAGGTTTTCCCTCTTTATTTGTTCTCTTAATGTTAGAAACATTTTCTATGCATATACATAAGGTGAAGAATTTCTAAGGATTATATTTCCTTACAAATCTAAAATATTATCTAATACATTTTATTTCCTTAATTAAATATTTATGCACTTTTATCAATAAAAGAAACAAAATTAGGGATGTTACATTTCTCTCTCCCTAAAAGAAATTTTGTCCTCAAAATTTCAGAAATTACCTAATAAGAACAATTGCGGATATTTCTTTCTCATGACTTTTTCCAGCTCCCAAGTTGCTTCATCTGAAGTCAAACCTTCCCATAACACCTTAACAAGGGGAATGGTTTTATTTCTCAGTTGCTTCACATCAGTGTCCAATATGGATGCAGGTACTAGCCTATTTATAATGATATAAAATATAAATTATAATGGGGAGTGGGATGATCAGGACCAAAGGCCAATTAACATACTAGTGCACTTCAGTATATATGTAAAGCCTAAAATGAGTAAGGCAAGCAATAGGGAGCACTTGCAAATTGAGAGGACAAAAGCAATTCTAATGGAGATAATGCAAAAGTTCAGCGTGTACAAAGTCAAAAAATCAAGCTCTCAAATTCCTTAATATTCTCCCAAGCAAACCAGTGGAGAAAACATTCAACATATAATTCCCAATGCTGTTGAAAATTTCTAGGAAACCCAATGCAACAAGCAATACAGGCAAAGACCAGGGCAAGAGGCAACAATATCTAAACCAAGTAAATGCACCAAGTTAATATTCAGAATTCATGAGCAATAAGAGATTCTATAGTGTAACAACTTTTTATTATTATTATTATACAATATAGAGTTTACAAACATGTCATTAATTAAAACATACGTACAACATATCAAACACATAAAAATCTACATCTTATTTATTCTGGTTGACCAATTCCGGAGATACAGGTGCGGGTGGTTGCACCTTCACCGGGATCTAAGCTAACTCGACCACAAACATTTTATTTGCTTCTGGGATCTGCCCAACATAAAGTATTCAATCTAACGTGCACTAAAAGCTAGAGCCATAGAAAAATATGCATAATTAATTTTCTGAACATGATATGGAAATATAGTGAGAATTAAATCCCAGTAAGTTCAATAATAAATCATCATCAATATAGCTCATCACGTCATGTTCAGCTATATAAACTACAACAAATATCTTTGGTCACATGAATGCACTATATCTATGCACATGAGAATCGTACAGTAATGACATGTATGACAGGATTAATTATTTTCAGAATATCATATGATGACTATCAATTTATTCCCATATCAAGCTACCCCGGTTAGGGTGAGTATTATCTACTCTCCTGTACGGGCTTTTCTCGCTCCGTTCGACTTGGCCCACTTTCTAAGATTAAGAAATATTAAGAAATCATGATGATATTACTCCCTCAAAGAACATGTTATTTCTTCTCGGGTAGGTTCTGACCTCTACCTATTAATATATACATATCTCTCACATAATAATTCAAAATTAAGTGATTCTAGTGGCTAAAAATCCGTGACACATATAGCTATAATTCTTATGTTCACCATTTATTTTTATTCCCTACACAATGTTCCCAAAAATTAAAACACAGAAGCTATCCTAATATATTCTTCCCTGATTAACCATTTTCTGACCATTACTTACTAATCAGACCATATCTACCTCATATGGACTCCAAATTGAGTGACTCTAGTGGCTAAAAATCTGTGACACATATAGCTATAATTCTTATGTTAATCATTTATTTTAATTCCCTATAGAAAGTTCCTAGAAATTAAAACACATAAGCTATCCTAACATATTCTTCCCTGCTTAACCATTTTCTAACCTTTGCTTACTAATCGGACCATATCTACCTCATATGGACTCTAAATTGAGTGATTCCAGTGGGTAAAAATCCGTGACACATATAGATATAATTCGTATGTTGACCATTTATTTTAATACCCTACAGAATGTTCTCAGAAATTAAAACACAAAAGCTATCCTAACATATTCTTCCCTGATTAACCATTTTTTGACCATTGCTTACTAATCAGACCATATCTACCTCATATGGACTCCAAATTGAGTGATTCCAGTGGGTAAAAATCCGTGAGACATACATCTACATTTTTTATGCTAATCATTTGTTTTAAATCCTTACCAATTCTTCCTATAAATTTACATACAGAAGCATAAAATTTTGCCACCCATAGCCATACCTATGCAGAACTATCTACACCAACCTAAGTATTCAAACATACATAATATGTAACATGATATAGCAACATCCATGACCAATCATTAAAGTTCTAAGATAAAAATCTAATATAAATATTACAAGTTTCAAAACTTTTCTTCAAAAAGAAATATTGTTAAACTTACCTGCAGCACTTAGTCCTCTAGATTTCTCCTTCCTCTTTCTTCCTTTCTTCCTCTCCTTTCCTCACTCTACCTTGCTTCTATTTTTCCTCTCCCTCACTTAGACGAAAATTCTAATGTTGTAAGGGTGGGTTTTTTTTAAATAGACCATCAAATAATTCATCTTTCATGATCATGGGTCTACCTTATCACAATTAGGATACACTTGGTTGAATTTTTGGAAAACAAACAACTTATGTTATTGTCTTCCTCTTCCTTAGTCAAGATATGCATAGCAAAAGGAGATTTGTATTTTGAAAATTATGATAATATATTTCTAAGATAAGGGACAAGGTCCCTTTGATTTAGGGATTCATTTCTTTTTTCTTAATCAAGTATGATAGGTTTGCCTTTTTAGGTGACAAATTTCTAGCCCTTGAATCTCCATTATTTGGTTGAAATTATTTGTGTAGTATAGAAATGTTTTGTCCTAATGCCATGTATTATCATACCACTTGCTAAAATTATGAGTGTAGGATATAGATGTTTTGTCCTAAATCCTTGTATTATCATACCACTTTTTAAAATTATGAATGTAGGATATCACACCAGTTGCTAAATTTTTATCTTAATGCCATGTCACCTAATCTTGATTACACCATTATTTCATCACTTTACTTTTATTTTTATTTTTATTTTTCCTCTTGTGTTTGGGCTCATTCTTGCCCATTGTCTTTACTTTGGTTAAAATTCTACCTTTCATAATGGGCTTGGTCACATTTTCATGATTTTTGGGCTACCAGTCCAATTCCTATATCCTAGTCCAAGTTTATGTTTTATTTCTTCATTGGGTTATCCTATTGGCTTGCTAAAATTTCAAGTGAAGTAGAAAAACTCTATATGAAGTGTCCATAGATGAAAGCCCAATTTATGGGTGAAGATACTAAACTTAGTAACTTTTGCTCTTAAATTAAGAAAAATTACCCTAATCCAATCTTCTTGAAATTTTAAGACCTTTACTTACTTCACAAAAAATTATCTTCCTTGCCTAAGAATTTCACCTTTCTTTAGCATGCTTATTTCTAATATTTTCTCTTAGGTTTTCTTTCTTTACCTATTCCATTAATATTAAAAGATTTCTATGCATACACATTAGGTGAAGAATTTCTAAGGATTATATTTCCTTAGATATCTAAAAATTGTCTAATAAATTTTATTTCCTTAATTAAATATTTATGTACCTTTATCAATAAAAGAAATGAAATTAGGGATGTTACTTTGAATACTCTTATACTTTTATTAATACATGAAACAAAATTAGGGATGTTACATATACCATGCAAAACTTGTATTCTCAAATGAATTTATCCGGTTAAACACAAACCAAGAACAAAGAAATTATAACAAATTTTTTGCAAGTTGGAGGAATCTAGTATAACACATCGAATGGACCAATGCATCCCACTCAAAGCCAAACTTTGTAGAAAATGCCCAGAACATTTAGTGCACGATCAAGTCCAGCAATGGCCAAGGAATCCTAATTTAGAAAAGTGAAGCATAAGTTTAGAGTATCAGAATTACTTGGGAAGCACAATGGATACCAGTAATAAGGAGTGAAGTTACGAGCATGAAGCAGATAGAACTAGTTGGACATGGGGTAATGCAGGGGAAGCTTTTTTCTTGGCAAAGGAATAAGTGTAGGCACGAGAATGTGGAGTGGGCACGGGTAGCCGAGGGAGAAGAGAGAATGAGAGGCTCGGGTTACAGAGGGAGGAATTTTTTGGTTGTGGGAGTTTGAAAATGGAGAGGGAAAGGGAAGATTAGGGAAGCTTTCGCTTGGGGGAAACAAGTTGAGGAATTGCTAGGTGAGGTACGGGTTGGTTGGGATAGGGAGTTTGGGTGATTGCATTCTGGGTTAAATTCACGGGAATAGGGAAAGCTTGGGTGTTTGGGTGAAGAGGAGACTGAAAGGGAGAGAAATAAAGAAATAAGAAGGGAGGAACACATGTAAATAGTGATGAGAGGGAAAGGGGAGGAAGGTATTTTGGGGTTTAGGGCACAGGATTGGGTTGGGATTTCGAGGTGGAGAAGATGAGATTTATATAAAAGAAGAGCATGAAAACTTTGGGAGTAACACATGCTAGGGAATGGGAAAAAGGAACTAAAACACGAGTGGGAGAAAAGAAAGAAATTACGGGCAAAAAATACAAACCTGGGACTGAAGCATGACTGTGTTTCGCACTGGATTTCCAAAAATTCCAGGAAGTGGCCTGTGTTGGCTGGCACAAGGAAGGAGTATTGGCTGGAACCCGGGGCACGGCCATGGTAGAAAGCATGGCTTGCCTATGCTTGGCACCAGAGTGGCCAATTTCTCCTAATTTTGGCCTACGCATAAAGCACGTGCGTGCTCTGTGACACGAGTAACCCGTGTTTCATGCTGGAACTTCTATTTTCTCGAATTTTCCCTCTATTTTTTATCCTTTTGAATTCTCTTTGCATATCATTCTTTTTCTCCAACCTTAGGGACATGGAAATTGATCTGAAAAGAAAATGGAAACACTCATTAATCCTATAACATAAGAAATCAATTAAAATTAAAGATAAAAAAAACTAAAAGCAATGAAACTAAGCAAAAGGAAACTCAAAAAAAAAATGTGGGTTACCTCCCACAAAGCACTTGTTTAGAGTCATTAGCTTGACTCCTTTTCTCATTTTATCCATTGCCTCTTAGTATGGTGTTTGAGACTTTGCCCAATAGTCTTCAAGGATCTTCTTGGTTCATTCCTTTCTTCCTTAGCTCCATTGAGGTTGAGAGGAGGTGGATTAGGTTCTACTTTTAGAGCTTGGATTACCTCCTCAACATCTTGCTTTCTTTCCCCTGTTTAACATAAACACAAGAACTTTCCACAGAGCATAACTTAAATAGGTTAGAAGGAGAAAAATTCATGATATTATCGTTCATATTTGGTTCAGGTAAGCCAATCATACAGCAAGATTCACTTAGAGATGGAGAGTTTATTATATCAGCTAAATTAAACTCCACTTTCTCATCCCCTACATTTAAAGAAAGCTTTCCATCTTTTACATTAATGTTTGCACCAATTGTTGCTAAGAAAGGCCTTCCAAGAATGATGGGGAATTTTTCATCTTCCTCCATCTCTAAAATGACAAAATCAACCGGTATGAAAAAATTACCTACCTTTAGAGGAACATCCTCTAATATTCCTATTGGATGCTTAAGGATCAGTCAACCAAATGAAGAGAAAGAGTGATAGGCATCAAGTCACCCATTTAAAGCTTTTGGTAGACTGAAAGAGGCATGAGGTTCACACTTGCTCCAAGGTCACATAGGGCTTTACCAATCTTCATTTCTCCAATGGAACAAGGTATGGAAAAGCTTCTGGGATCCTTAAGCTTTTGAGGTAGCTTATTCTAAATTAATGCACTGGATCCCTCTGTTAGTGCCACAACAACATTCTCTTCAATTTTCCTCTTATTTGAAAGGATTTCTTTTAGAAAAATTGCATAAGATAGCATTTAGGAGATGGCTTCTAGGAAAGGGATATTAATGTTCAATTTTTTCAAAACATCTAGAAACCTTCCATACTGCTTCTATAATTTATCCTTGATCAATCTTTGAGGAAAAGGGATTGGTGGCTTATAAGGTGTAGGAGCCACATATTTGGACTCTTCTTCCTTTTTTTTTCTCTTCTTCTGATTGCTCTTCTCTTTTCTTCTCAGATGTAACCTGAGGTTCATCATTTTCTATCTCTCCACCTCTCTTTGATTCAGCCAATTGTTTACCAGTTCTCAGGATAATGGCATTGTAGTGCTCCCTAGGGTTCTCAGTCTGGCCTGAAAGTCTGCTAAAGTTCCTATTAGATAAACTCACTTGTTGTGTTATCTGAGTTTCTGACATTTTATTATGAGTAGCAAGCGAATCAACCTCAGAGGCTAAGTCTTTTATGGCCTCATTCATTGAGTGGTTATGGGCTCTGAATTCATCATTTTGTTTACTTTAAGTAGCAATGAAATTTTTCATTAGAGCCTCTAGATTTGACTTTGGCTTTGCAGGAGGATTGAATGGCCGCTAGTTCTGAAATCTAGGAGGTTGCCTAAAATTATTCTGAGGCTAATTCACATTAGGCTTGTATAAGAGATTTAGGTGATTTCTCCAGCCTGTATTGTAGGTGTTACTATAAAGATTATTTCTCTGGTTGTTGTTATTCACAAAATTTACCTATTCACAATCCTGAGGTGCAAGGTTTCCAAGCTGGCATTCATTGGCCATATGACCAACACATCCACAAATCTCGCATGCAGAAGATGGAGAGGAACCAATGCTCAATTTATCTAATTTCTAAAATAATACATCAACTTTAGAAGTTAGATGATTAAATGCATCAACTTCATACATACCTACTAGTTTTCTAAATGGTTGCCTCTCACTAGACCAAGAATAGTGATTATGGGCCATATCTTTAATAAGTTCATAAGCCTCATCAATTGTTTTTTTCATCAAAGCTCTTCTAGCTATAGCAACCACAGACATATGGGTTATGTATATTAGTCCATTGTAGAATGTATGGACCATAAGCCATTTCTCCAACCTATGGTGTGGGCATAGTCTGAGAAGTTCTTTAAATCTCTCACAAGCTTCATACAATGACTCACCATTCTTTTGAGGAAAAGTAGTGATTTGGTTCCAAAGATGGGCTGTCTTACTTGGGGGAAAGTACTTGGCTAAAAAGGCTTAAGATAATTGCTGCAAAGTAGTGATTTGGTTCCAAAGTAGTGATGAAAGAGAATGCAACCATGCACGAGCCTTGTCCCGTAGAGAGAATGGGAATAATCTCAGTCTGATGCCATCAGATGATACTTCATTCAGCTTTAAGGTGTCACAATATTCCAAAAAGACTAATAGATAGAGATTGGGGTCTTCAGTAGGTGGCCCTCCAAATTGATTTTGTTGAACCATCTGTAGAAGAGAAGACTTCAACTCAAAATTGTTGGCCTCAACAACTAGTCTGAAAATACTTGGATTTAGGCCATGAGTATCTGGGGCGGTGAAATCTTTAAGAGATCTATTATCTCTGTCCGCCATGGTAGGTGGTGCAGGATCTTGTTGATGTTTCCTTCTTCTCCTTCATAAGTTGCGTTCAATCTATGTGTCAAAGTCTACAAAGAGTTCACAATCCCTTCTCATAAAATAAAAACACACCTACAAAGGAAGAAAATAGGCAAAAATCAGCAAGATAAAATAATACAAAAAAATTAAAAGAAAAGGGATCTAGTCTGGCTATTTCACAAAATATCTAATATTGACACTTTCGTTTCCTGGCAACGATGCCAAAAACTTGTTGTGTATGTTTTACTAGTTAACTATAAGCACACAGCGTGGCTGTAGCTAGTCCGATGAGTATAGGTTGTATCCCACAAAGAACAAAGTTCAATTACTAGAGTTCTACAAAATATGCTATCTAGATCAATGTAATTCGATAAAGATGAAGTCACAATGAAGTGAATAAGGAATTCAATTAACAAAGCCTACGGTTAGGGTTTATCACACTTATGATATTCAACAATTAATATGTACCTCTAATTGTAATTTTCTAAGTAATTGGGGATGGTTTAGCCTTAATTAATTAATAACCTCTTTCAAGCATTACTAATCGTACCTAAATTAATCTGATTGCCTATTTTCGTGGTTCTTAGTTCAACCTAAGTCCATTAAGTTCCATGCCAACCATGGAATTCAATTACAAGGTTTTTTTTGTGCCCATTAATTTATTCAATTCCTAGAGAACCTTAAACTACTTTCATGATTAAGATATCCCTAATTAACTATTAAGTTCTGGTATTAACTTTCACCTTTCAGTTCATCGGTTAATAGCCTAAGACGTGATAGATTAGTGATCAGGCATTCTATCAACTCTTATATATGCGCATAATAGTTAATCCTAATTAATCCACAAATAATCACAATTGAGGTTCCACAATTCAACTCAATAATTCAGTATCATCATACCATAAGTGGGTTTACCGAAACCCTAGATCAATATCTACTCACACATAATTGAAAGTAAACTCATAATCAAATTCATTAAATCATTCATCAATGTTCAATACAAACTAAGAGAAAGAGTAGAAGTAGAAGTAGAGGTGCAAAGTATAAGGATAAAACCTGGTTTACAGAAGATGAATTAAGAATACAAGCTTGAATCAATCTCAAATTATACTCTAAGAACATAAATCAAACAATGATTCTAATCTAATCCTAATCTAATAGTGTTTGCTAAGCCTAAATTGAGTACAAATAAGTCTGTATGAGTCTTCCTCTCTTTCTCTGTGTTTCCCCATGTATATATATTCCTTTGGCTGCTTAAAACCCTAATAAATACATAGTGTATGGACACGAAGCATGGTCATGCTTCGTGTTCGAAATTTGGGAATTTCTCCACTTTTGGGATAGAGCACGTCCTAGTTGTGCTTCCTACAACACCGAGCATGGCCTGGTCGTGTTGGGGGTTGCCAAGCTCAGATTTTTCTAATTTCTTTTGTGTTGCCTCCTTGCGTCCTCCTCAACTTGTTCCAAGTCCATATAGCCCTTTAACTGAGTGTTTTTCCTTACTTCTTGGCCTCTTTTGCTCACCTACAAACATAAAACAAACTAAAGCAGTATCTAGACCAAAGCAAAACCAAAAGCAAGGAAATAATTACAAGTTTACTATTAATTCGGGGATAAAATATAACCATTAAACACTCAATTTTCCCCTTTATCACAAAACATTTATATCCTACATTCATAATTTCAGCAAGTAGGTAATAATACATGGAATTATGACAAAACATCCTTCTCCTACACAAATAATTTCAACAAAGTAAGGGAGACTCAAGGACTAAAAATTTTCCACCTAGAAAGGAAAACCTATCATACTTGAGTGAGACAAAAGAAAAAGGAAATGAATCCCTAAATCAAAAGAAAATTGTCCCTTGTCTTAAGAATATTTAATTATGATTTTCAAAATACAAATCTCCTTTTGCTATGCATATCTTGACTAAGGGAAAGGAAGACAAGAACATGAGTTGTCTTCCCCCAAAAAACAACGAAGTACATCCAAATTGTGATAAGGTAGACCCATGATTATGAGAGGTGAACCACTTGATAGTTTATTTAAGCAAAACCTAACCTTATAACATTATAATTTGGTCTAAGTGAAGGAGAGGAAAAATAGAAGCAAGGTAGAGTGAGGAAAGGAGAGAAAGAGAGGAGAAGAGAGGAAGAAAGAAGAAGGAGAAGTCTAGAGCACTAAGTACTCAAGATATGTTAACTTAATCTCCACCATCTTTTCTCTTCATCCTTAGGGATCAAAATTCAACATCCCTCTCTTATTCAAGCTGTTGGAAAAGCTAAAGGAAGGGAGGAATATTACCACTTCCTTCAAGAGAAAATAAGAAAAGAATTCACTAATTGAGCTGGGGAGATGTTTAGGTAGGTTTAACAATATTTCTTTTTGAAGAAATTTTTTGAAATTTGTAAAATTTATATGGGATTTTGATCTTAGAACTTTGATGAAATTTACAATATTTTCTACTTTAATGATTGACCATGGATGTTGCTATATCATCATACATTTTGATCTTGCATGTGATGGATGTTTTGAATACTTTGGTTGGCAAAAATTTAGGGCTTTTATGCTGCTGTAATGTATATTTGAATGTGGTGAGAAATTGATGGAATATGATTAGATTAATAAAAAGAGTATGGCCTTAAAAATTTAGAAGAAGACCATGAGAAATTTCTATTGGGAAACAATCTTAGTGATGTAAGATTTGATTCTATTTTCCTTTTCAAGTGGATGATGGAATATGTTAAATTAAGTAAGAAATATAATTAAATGTTGAGATGAGTAATTCTTTGGTTAGATGGAAATTTGAAAGAAAAATGGAAGAGGACTTAATAAAAAGATGAACTAGAACTTTAGGAAAGGCTTGGTTGAGAAAATTGGATTTCCAAGTAACTAGGGAATCTTCTATTTTTGGAATTCTAGGAAGAATTGGTTGGGAATTAAAGGAATTGTTTAACATAAAAAATGTAGATATATGTCTTACGGACTTTATGGCACTGAAATCACTCAATTTTCTTTCCATATGAGGGATATATTATTAGATTAGTAAGTAGTGGTCAGAAATTAGCTAACCAGGGAAGAATCTGTTAAGTATGCTTCATTGTTTGAATTTCAGGGCACAATTTGTAGGGAATTAAAGGAAAATTTTAACAAAATATATATAGATATATGTTTCACTGATCTATAGGCTTTCAAATCGCTTAATTTGGAGTTTATATGAGGGAGATATGTCTAATTAATGAATAAAGGTCAAAATTAGTCTAAAATCTAGGGTGGTAAATATAAGTGTTTTGGTTTTCAATTTTCTGGGAATAATTCGTAAGGAATCTGAAGACATAATAAAAATGAAAGTTGTAGATAAGTTTTTATAGGCTTGGAATCACCTCAATTGGATTTCGTATGAGGGAGATATAGTTGAATAAGTGAGGAAAGGTCGGAGCACACGACCAGGCCGTGTTGTGGGATGCTTCAGCAAGGGTAGGCCATGTTCAGGGCTATTTTTTAGCACATTTGAAGTATTTTTCAAGCATGGCCATGTTGGGAGCTGATAAAGTTTATTTTCAATATTTTTCTACCCTAAATAAACCTCAATAACTATAAGGTAATAATAGAAACCAAATTAGAGAAGAATGTCCTATAAAATTTGTGAGAACATGTGTTGGAAATAATATAAATAGGAGGAAAGTAACTACAAGCCAAGAATAAAGAAAATGAAAAGATGAAAATAATATTTAAGAAAGAAGAAGAATCTTATAAATAGGAATAATAAATAACTAGTGTAGGCCTTAGCCATTGCCATTGCTTGAACTCCTTACCATCTTAAGTGTGTAATTTTGAAATAGAAATATTTTATAAAGTGATATTCAAAAATGGTTATGATCATGACATGATTATATTTTACCAATGATTTTCAGTAGTGATTGTGCTTCGATGATAAATTATGGCATATGAGTATAATGAACATACTTGTTATTAAAATCATATTTCTAGCTATTAACATGAAAAGAAAAGAAAAGAAAAAAGATGAGCACGGTCACATGGCGGTCCGTGTGGTGCACCAGTAGAGGATGCCCTACTCACGACTATGATTATGTTAATGAGAAAAGAAAGAGAAAGTGTGCCATGTCAGACAGAGTGAGAAAAGACTGTACCAGAGATTAGAAAGTAGTCACCTTAATCGAGGTAGCTTGATAAGACAATAAGTTGATAGCCATCATATGATATTCTGAAAATAGTTATTCATGCCATACTTGTCGTTACTGTATGATTTTCATGTGCATAGATAAAGTGTATTCATGTGACCTAAGATATTTGTTGTAGTTTATACTTATAAGCATGATATGATTAGCTATATTAATGATAATTATGATTTATTGTTAAACCTACTAGGATTTAATTCTCACTATATTTCCATATCATGTTCAAAAGAATAAATATGCAGATATTCTCTATGACTGGCTCTTAGAATATGTTGGGTTGAGTTGGCTAAGATCTCGGTGAAGGTGCAACCACCTACACCCGTATCCCCAGAACTGGTCAATATGGATGAATAAGATGTAGACATATATGTGTTTGATTTTTGTACGGACATTTCTAATTAATGATGGTATGTGAACCTAGAATTGTATCAGTGTTAATGGTATACAATAAATCTTAATTATGCTTGGTTAATGGCCTCATCGTGTCCTGGAACACATTTGTGCCCTGTGTTACACAAAATTCCCACTATCACATAACAGGGGCATGCTTGGTGTACACCTATTTCCCTTTTGATTTTCTCACTTCCATATAACACTACATACAAATCCAAAAGAGATTGTTTAACTTCAAAACCCCATCAAAAGTTTATCCCAAGCCTAATCCATCATACATATCCCTATTTATATGGTTAAACCCTAAAACTACATCCAAACTCCATCAAATGATTTCAAGAAGCACTCACATATACAAATACACATACATACATGATCAATCAATTGCTAAAACTAAGATTTCAAGAGGGGTTAATGTTAAACTTACCAAAAACCTAGAAATCCTTTCTATTCTCAAAGCCCTCCTTGGATTTTCTTCTCTTTTAATCACTTCTCTTTCTTTCTTTCCCTATAAATTCTTGCTCTTTCACCATAGAAAATCAATTCTTGAAGCATCTAAGATAAAGAAAAGAGTGGATTTTAGGCTTAGACTTGCAATAATCAAGTTAGTTCTTCTCCTTGCTGCCTTTCTCTCTCCTTCTCTTTGGCTATTGAAAATCTTTCCCCCCTCTCCCTTAGTAAACTTCCCCATAAAGTCGTCAAAAATAATAATAAAACATGAAACCATCTAGAAGCATACTTCCCTCCTCTAACTATATCCCTCAGCCGAAACTTATTTACAAGTATGCTATTCTATTACATTCTAAACATTCATCAACTAGGGCCATGTTTGGCTTTCCTAAAAAAATGCCAAATCCATTAATCTTCTCTTAAGGGAAACATTAATGAACTTTAGAAGCACATTCCCCACATATCTCTAGTCTATTTCCCAAGACCCGATCTTACTCTAAGATGTTAGAAAAATATGGTTTTGCCCCTTCTAGTTTTTCTTTAAGAAAGAAAATTAATCTCTTTCCTACCCTTCAACTTAGAATTGTATGTTTTTTAATGGAAATAAATAGGTGGATGTTACAATTCTCCCCCCTAAAAAGGAATTGTGTCCTCAAAATTCATGGTTTACCTATTTTCAAAGAGTTGTGAATACTTCTATCTTAAGTTGTCTTCCCTTTTTCATGTAGCTTCTTCTTTATTTAAACCCTTCTAGGCTATCTTCACCAAAGGGATGGTTTTGTTTCATAGCTATTTTACATCTCTATCTAAAACTACAATTGGTTCTAGCTGGTAAGTTAAATTATCATTCACAGTTATTAAGTCTTCTTATATTGAGTATGCTGAATCTAGGAGGTATTTACAGAGTTGTGAAATTTGAAACACATCATGAAGGTTGGATAGATGTAGAAAAAGTACAATTTGACTGGTGGATGGTCCTACTCTTCTGAGAATTTGATAAGGACCTAGGTATTGTAGACTCAACTACTTAACTTTCATTTCCTACCCAATGCTTGTAGTAGGAGAGACTTTTAGGAACACATGTTCCCTTTCTTGAAACTGCAATGGCTTCCTTCTTTTATCAAAATAGCTCTTCTGCCAACTTTGGGTTGTTCGCATATTTTCTCAAACCATTTGTATATGCTCAGTGGTGTGTTGTACTAATTCTAGGCCCAATAAGTTTCTTTCTCCCACTTCATACTAACACAGAGGGATCTGTATTTTTGTCCATACAAAGCTTTATTAGGTGGCATCCCAATGTTAGAGTGATAACTATTATTATAGGAAAATTTTGCTAATGGTAAGTATTTGTCCTAGCCTTTTCCCTATTCCAGAGTGCAAGCTCTGAGCATATCTTTCAAGGTTTGGATGGTTCTTTCAGTTTAGGGCTGGTATGTCGTACTAAAGCACAATTTGCTGCCAAAAGCATTTTGTAAAGCCCACTATAACCTGGAAATAAATCTGGAATCTCTATCCGAAATAATGCTATTTGGAACTCTATGTAGCCAAACAATTTCCCTTACACACAATTAAGCTAACTTATCAAGTGTATAACTAATCCTAATAGGCAAGAAATGTGCAGATTTTGTTAATTTGTCCACTATTACCCATATTGCTTCAGGACTATTTAGGTCTTCGACAACCCCACAATAAAATCCATAGAAATATTATCTCACTTCCATTCAGGGATTTCTAAAGGTTGTAACATTCCCAAAGGTTTTAATGTTCTATTTTCACCTTCTGACAAGTCAAACACTTAGTAACAAACTCTACAATATCTCTCTTCATTCTTGGCCATCAGTACATTTTTTTCAAATCATGATACATCTTATTAGATCTTATATAGATAGTATACTTGTTGTAACAACTCCATTTATGTAAATGTAACAAATTTTTTTTTATATTTGTAAAATTCCATGAAGTTATTACTACTTTAATTCTAACCACTTAACTCGTAATAATAATCACTTTAACCAAGCATAATTGTTATTAACAGTGATACAATACTGAGTTTCCATACACACTATTATTTTACAAACTACACACCATTATTTTACAAACATTTGTACAAAGATACATATCAGCTCTAATCATCTATGTCGACTACTTCCGGGGACACTGGTGCGGGTGGCACGTCCACCGGAATCTCAATCACATCTACGATAGATACATCTGAAATAACTGGAAGTTGCCCAAGGTAGGGCACCTCGATCTAACATACGGAAATAATAAGTGTCATAGAGAAAATCTGCATATTTATTCTTCTGAACATGATATGGAAATATAGTGAGAATTAAATCTCAGTAAGTTCAACAATAAATCATAATTTACCATCAATATAGTTCATCATGTCATGTTCAGCTGTATAAACTACATAAAATATCTTTGGTCACATGAATGCATTATACCTATGCACATAAGAATCATACAATAATGATATGTATGACAGGATTAACTATTTTCATAATATCATGTGATGGCCATTAACTTATTCTCATTTCAAGCTACCCCGGTCAGGGTGAGTATCTTCTATTCTCCGGTACGGGCTTTTCTCGTTCCGTCCGACATGGCCCACTTTCTCTTTCTTTTCTCATTAACATGATCATAACCGTTGGTAGGGCGTCCCCTACTGGTGCACCACACAGATTTCCATGTGACCGTGCTCATTTCTTTTCTTTTCATAATGATAGCAAAAAATATGCTTTCAATAACAAGTATGTTCATCAAAATATAACTATTACCATAAATCATTGGTAATCATGCCATCAACATAACCATTTCAAATATCACTTTATAAAATATTTCCATGTCAGAATTTCACACTTAAGATCGTAAGAAGTTCATACAATGGCAATGGCTATGACATATACTAGTCATTTATTATTTTCATTTATAAGATTCGTCTTCTTTTTTAAATATTAATTTTATTTCTTTATTTTCTTGATGCAGGTTTTCATCATATCTAACCTTCTCTTTATGCTTGGCTTTTAGTAATTTTCTTCTTATTTATATCATTTCCAACACATGTTCTTACAAATTTATAGAGCATTGTTCTCCAATTTGATTTCTACTATTACCCTATAGTTAAAGAGGTTCATCTAGGGTAGAAAAATGTTGAAAATAGGATCAACCAACTTCCAACACGGTCTGGCCATGTTCCAGGACATGGCCATGCTTTAAAAATGCTTCAAATGTACTCAAAAACAGCCCCGAACACGGCTAGCCCGTGCTTGAAGCACCCAGAACACGGTCTGGCCGTGCTCTGTGAACTTTGCTCACTAATTAGAGCATAACTCCCTCATTTTAACTCCAATTGAGGTGATCTTGGTGTCTTTGGAAAGCTAAGACAATTATTGAAAACTATTATGTTAATTATATCAGCAAAATAGTAATAAATCTTGGTGTTATTACTCCCTTAAATGCAATATTATTTCTTCTCGGGTAGGTTCTAACCTTTACATACTAATCTGACTATATCTCAAACATACGAATTCCAAATTAAATGATTCTAGTGGTTAAACATCCGTGACACATAAATACATAATTCATATGTTAACCATTTATTTTAATTCGTTATAGAATTTTCCCAGAAATTAAAACACCGAAGCTATCCTAACATATTCTTCCCTTATTAACCATTTTCTGACTTTTGTTTACTAATCGGAACATATCTACCTCATATGAACTCTAAATTGAATGATTCCAGTGGATAAAAATCTGTGACACACATAGCTATAATTCTTATGTTAATCATTTATTTTAATTCTATACAGATAATTCCCAAAAATTAAAATACAGAAACTATCCTAACATATTCTTCCATGATGAACCATTTTCTGGCCTTTGACTACTAATCAGACCATATCTACATCATATGGACTCCAAATTGAATGATTCCAGTGGCTAACAATCCATGACACATATATCTTTAATTCTTATGTTAACCATTTATTTTAATTCCTTATAGATTATTCCAAAAAATTAAAACACCGAAGCTTAAAATTCTGCCAACCATAGCTATACCCATGCAGAACTATCTACACCAACCTAAGTATTCAAACATACATCACATGCAAGATCAATATGTAACATGATATAGCAACATCCATGACCAATCATCAAAGTGCTAAGATCAAAATCTCATATAAATATTATAAGTTTCAAAAGTTTTCTTCAAAAAGAAATATTGTTAAACTTACCTAAGAATCTCCCTAGCTTACTTAGTGAATTGGTTTTCTTGTTTCCTCTTGAAAGAAGTAGCAAGATTCCTTCCTTCCCTTAGATTTTCTAGCTGCTTGAGTACTTAACCTTCTAAACTTCTTCTTCTTCCTTCCTTTCTTCTCCTCTCTTTCTCTCCTTTCCTCACTCTACCTTCCTTTTATTTCTCTCTCTTCCTCACTTGGACGAAATTAAAATGTTTTAGGGGTGGGTTTTGCTTATATAGACCACCAAATAATACACCTTTCATGATCATGGGTCTACCTTATCGCAATTAGGATACACTTTGTTGAATTTTTGGAAAACAAACAACTTATGTTCTTGTCTTCCTCTTCCTTAGTCAAGATATGCATAGGAAAAGGAGATTTGTATTTTGAAAATTATGATGATATGTTCTTAAGATAAGGGACAAGGTCCCTTTGATTTAGGGATTCATTTCTATTTTCTTTTGTCTTAAACAAGTATGATAGTTTTGCCTTTTTAGGTGGCAAATTTCTAGCCCTTGAATCTCGATTATTTGGTTGATATTATTTGTGTGGGATAGGAATGTTTTGTCCTAATGCCATGTATTATCATACCACTTGCTAAAATTATGAGTGTAGGATATAGATGTTTTTCTCCTAAAGCCTTGTATTATCATGCCACTTGCCAAAATGATGAATGTAGAATCACACCACTTGCTAAATTTTTGTCTTAATGCCATGTAACATAATCTTTATTATTATTACATTATTATATCATCACCTAATTTATTTTATTTTATTTTTTCTCTTGGATTTGGGCTTATTCCTACCCATTTTCTTTGCTTTGGATAAAATTCTACCTTTCTTGGAGGGCTTGGTCACATTTTCATAATTTTTGGGCTATTGGTCCAATTACTATATCGTAGTCCAAGTCTATGTTTTATTTCTTGCTTAGGTTATCCAATGGGCTTGCTAGAAACTTATGTGAAGTGGAAAAACTCTATATAAAGTGTCCATATGTAAAATCCCAATGTATGGGTAAAGATTTTAAACTTAGTAACTCTAGTTCTTGAATTAGGAAAAAAATTACCCTAATCCAATGTTCTTGAAAATTTAAGACCTTTACTTGTTTCTAAAAATTTATCTTCCTTATCCAAAAAATTTGCATCTCTTTAGTATGTTCTTTCTAATTTTTTCCTATTAGGTTTTCCCTCTTTATTTGTTCTTTTAATGTTAGAAACATTTTCTATGCATATACATAAGGTGAAGAATTTCTAAGGATTATATTTCCTTAGATATCTTAAATATTGTCTAATAAACTTTATTTCCTTAATTATCAATAAAAGAAACGAAATTAAGGATGTTACACTTGCTCTAATAAACTTCTTCTAAAATCTTGGTCTTAAAAGTCCCTCCTTGTGGTATACATGTTCATCCCCGATACTTGAGAATTCCATCATCTAACATTGAAATGTTAAGCTGCCCCTTTTGATCTTGTAAAGATTTATCCTACAATTGTGCTTTCATAATTTGTCTTTTCAAGTTGCTTTTGTTATATGTGTTTTCAAGTTGCTTTCATAATCTGTGTTTTCAAGTCACATTCAACTCGTAGTTCACTAATAATTAAACTTCTAGAGATAACTATAACTAATAAACTCAAATTTCTAAATTTCTCCATTAACTTCATCTCATTTTTTAGCATTTAGCTTGCGGCTTAGCGTATCTACTACTAAATTTGCCTTTCTAAGGTGATACTTCAATTCAAATTTATAATCATTGATGAATTCCATCCATCTCCTTTGTCTCATATTTAACTTCTTTTGATCAAAAAGATATTTTAAACTTTTGTGGTCACTATGTATCTCGAATACAGCTCTATATAGGTAGTGCCTCTAAATTTTCAGAGCAAGGACTATTATAACCAACTCCAGGTCGTGCATAGTGTAATTCTCCTCATGTAGTCTTAATTGCTAGGAAGTATAAGTAATTGATCTACATTATTGAATTAAAACACTACCTAGACCTTTCTTAGAAGCGTCAGTATAGACTTTAAAATGTCTAGAGTGGTCAGGGATAACTAGAACATGAGGCAATGTGAATCTAACCTTGACCTTTTAGGAGCTATCTTCACATTCTTGAGTACATTTAGAAAGACTACCATTTCTGATCAACCTGGTCAGGGGTAAGGCTACTTGGGAAAATCTTTGTATAAATCTTCTATAGTATCATACTAGACCTAAGAAACTTTTAATCTCTATTACAGTTTTTGGATTTTCCTAATTTTTTTACTGGGATCTATTGACACACCATCTTTGGAAATGAAATGGCTCAAGAATTTCACCTCTTTTAGCCAAAATTCACATTTTTCTAACTTTGCAAAGAGTTTTTTTTCCTTCAGAATTTGAAGTACCAGGCAGAGATGCTGACTATGCTAGTCTTCGCTTTTAGAATATATTAGGATATCATCTATAAACACCACTACAAACTGGTCTAAGTAAGGTCTAAAAATACAATTCATATAATCTATAAAAACCACAGGTGCATTCATGACCCTAAACAGCATTACTAGGAATTTGTAATGTTTGTATCTAGTTCTAAAAGCTGTCTTCGGAATATCTTCTTCTTTAACTCTCATATAGTGATACCTCGATCTCAAGTTTATTTTAGAGAAAAAAGTGGCCCTTTTAACTGAGCCAATAAATCATCTATTCGGGGCAATGGATATTTATTCTTAATAGTTGGCTTGTTGAGTTATCTGTAATTAATACACAATCTCAAACTGTCATCTTTCTCTTTCACAAACAATACAAGTGCTCCCCAAGGTGACAAACTAGGTCAGATAAATTCTTCTCCAATAATTCTTCAATATGCTTCTTAAGTTCTTTTAACTCCATAGGAGAAATTCTATATGGTGTAACAGAAATAAGCCTCACCTTCTGTGTTAGATCAATGGAGAATTCTACCTCTCTCTTAGGTGGTTGCTCTGAGATTTCACGTAACTACTGGTTTATCTCTAGATTGATAGCATACAAGAGAAAGCAACCTAAATTCGTACCACTTGACTCCTTGCAGAATTTAGGAGTATTAACAATGCTACACTTTTGTTCCTTTGAAGAATCAGGAAGAAAATCAAGAGTTTTATCACAACAATTTAAAAGCACACAGTTTTAGCTTAACTAGTTCATGCCCAAAATGACATTCATACCATCTAAGAGTAAACAAATCATATTCACTACAAATGGTCATTTACACACCACAATGAAGTAGTTTGAACACACTGAAGAGGTAATTATTTTTCTCTCGTAGGTGTCATCACAGCTAGTTCATATGGTAGATTAGAGATAGGATGTTATAACTTTTCCACACACTCTACTGCTATAAAAGAATGGCTGGCACCTGAATCAAAAAATACAATCAAAGGCAAATCATTAACATAACATGTATCTTCAATTAAGTTGGGATTTTGTTTAGCCTCAACACCACTTAGAGTAAAGACCCTCATTGCTGTCTGTTAAGTCCATCTAGGCCCTTTTTCATTTCCCAGTGGGCATCTTCATGCTAGGTGCCCCTTCTGCTCGTAACAAAAACAAGTAGCTTGAGTAGAATAACATGATTTATCCCCTGGGGCCATCCATATCTTACACACTTTTCTATTACAGGTTTATGTGAAAAAGGTCTGTGTCCCATAGCTAAGGGCTATTTACCTCCAACAATATTCTTTCCTCTGATATCTCTACCATAAGTTGAAGTCTCCCTTTCATCTTCCATGAAGCATGTCACTCCCTCTCTTCCCCTCCTGTCTTCAGACTCTTCTCTAGTAGTATACATTTGTTGATTAAAGAAGCAAACTTTCAAATTTCCAAAGCAACCATAGCATTTCTGATTTATGAATTCAATCATGTCTCAAATCTTACTGCTTTCCATGCTTAATCTAGATTATATCACAAATAAGTGAAAAATTTACACAGTTCTTCAAATTTAGCAGCATACTAGTCAATGGTCTAGTTGCCATATCTAAGTTGAAGAAATTCAACTTCCTTCTCAGCTTTCACACTGCTAGGAAAATACTTATCCAAAAATGTAACCTGAAACACCTGCTAGATAATTGGTCTACCCTGGTGGATTAGTTGGTCTCTGACTCCTCTCCATCAATATTCTATTTCTTCCTTGAGCATATACACAACGAAAGTAACCTTCTGTTCATCAGGGCAATTTTAAACCTTAAATATCTTCTCTAGTTGTACTAGCCACCTCTCAACTACAATGGGGTTATATTCGACCACAAACTAAGGAGGTCGAATCCTCATAAATTCTGCCCATTTGTTCTCATTACCTATATTCCGTTGGTTGCTTCCCACCTCACCATGGTTATTATTTTGCATATGCTACAAAATTTGATTTGTGGCAGCCATTTGGTCTTGAATAGTCGTGGCTAAATCTTGTAGGTATCTTCAGCCCTGCTTATGACATTTTGCCTTGGTGATGCCACTATCTAATGCATTAGTAAAAATAATAATGAGTCACTATTGAGGTGACCAGGCTCAACAGTGAATTAAAACTTTACAGTAGTCATCACACCACCCAAGCATACAGATAGAAAACACTAGTAATTTCTTAGTCAGTATTACATGCGACCCTACACAATAAAACCACAAGCTTATTCAAGTCTTACATAAGTCGATATAGGTGAACATCCACACCCATGGTCACTTAGGACCGACCTGCTCTGATACCAACTTTGTAAGAGCCAAACAATTTCTTTTGCTATTGGAAACCGTATAGAAAAATTTTATTTTAACTTTCATATAATACGTATAAGTAAAACATCAAATACTTCACTATTATTATATCAAAAGAGTTATATCAGTGATTAGTGTTTCTACAAGAGTAACCTTGGGTACTACTCATGACATCAAAATAGGGAAGTAGTAGGGGTTAGTCCTAAAAAAGGGTTACACTGAGTTACATGCTACATAATTTACATTCTGCTACTTCTAATCCCGATCCAGTAATTCACCCCTGTGGTGCAAAGGGTGGAGTGGGTGGTGTTGTCGCAGGAATCTCTACTACATTAACCACTATTATGTCTTGTAGGATAGTATTAGGACCAAAACATCTATATCCTACCCTCATAATTTTAGCAAGTGGTATGATAAGGCATAACATTAGGACAAAACATCTCTATCCCACATAAATAATTTCAACCAAATAATGGAGATTGAAGGGCTAGAAATTTGCCACATAAAAAGGCAACCTATCATAATTGTTTAAGACAAAAGAAAAAGTAAATGAATCCCTAAATCAAAGGGACCTTCTCCCTTATCTTAAGAACATATCATCATAAATTTCAAAATACAAATCTTCTTTTCCTATGCATATCTTGACTAAGGAAGAGGAAGACAAGAACATAAGTTGTTTGTTTTCCAAAAATTCAACAAACCGTATCCTAATTGTGATAAGGTAGACCCATGATCATGAAAGGTGAATTATTTGGTGGCCTATATAAGGAAACCCACCCTTACAACATTAGAATTTCGTCCAAGTGAGGGAGAGGAAAAAATAGAAGCAAGGTAGAGTGAGGAAAGGAGAGGAAGAAAGGAAGAAAGAGGAAGGAGAAGTCTAGGAGACCAAGTGCTCCAGATAAGTTTAACAATATTTTTTTTTGAAGAAAACTTTTGAAACTTATAATATTTATATGAGATTTTGATCTTAGAACTTTGATGATTGGTCATGGATGTTGCTATATCATGTTACATATTGATCTTGCATGTGATGTATGTTTGAATACTTAGGTTGGTGTAGATAGTTCTACATGGGTATGGCTATGGTTGGCAGAATTTTAATCTTCGGTATTTTAATTTCTGGGAACAATATATAAGGAATTAAAATAAATGGTTAACATAAGAATTAAAGATATATGTGTCACGGATTTTTACCCACTGGAATCATTCAATTTGGAGTCCAGATGAGGTAGCTATGGTATGATTAGTAGTCAAAGGTCAGAAAATGGGTCATCAGGGAAGAATATGTTAGGATAGATTGGGTATTTTAATTTCTTTGAATTATCTGTAGGGAATTAAAATAAATGTTTAACATAAGAATTAAAGATATGTGTGTCATGGATTTTTAGCCAGTGGAATCATTCAATTTGGAGTCCATTTGACGAATATATGAGCCGATTGTAGTCAAAGGTTAGAAAATGGGTCATCAGGGAAGAATATGTTAGGATAGCTTCGGTATTTTAATTTCAGGGAATTATATGTAGGGAATTAAAATAAATAGTTAACATAAGAATTCAAGATATATGTGTCATGGATTTGTAGCCACTGGAATCATTCAATTTAGAGTCTATATGAGGTATATATGTTCCGATTAGTAAGCAAAGGTCAGAAAATGGTTCATCAGGGAAGAATATGTTAGGATAGCTTCGGTATTTTAATTTCTGGGAACACTATATAAGGAATTAAAATAAATGGTTAACATATGAATTATAGATAGATGTGTTATGGAGTTTTACCCACTGGAATCACTTAATGTGGAATTCATATGAGGGAGATATGGACAGATTAGTTGTTAAAGGTCAGAACATATCCGAGAGGAACTATCATGTACTTTGAGGGAGTAATATCACCTTGGTTTCTTAATATTGTGCTAAACTATTCAACATAATAGTTCTAGATAATTGTTTTATCTTGAAATGGACAACAAGATCACCTACATCGGAGTTCAATTGAGGGAGTTATACTCTGATTAGTAAGAGAAGGTTAGATATGATGAAAACTTGCATCAAGAAAATAAAGGAATAAAATTAATATTTAAGAAAGAAGATGAATCTTATAAATGAAAATAATAAATAACTAGTATAGCCATAGCCATTACTATTGTATGAACTTCTTACCATCTTAAGTCTAAAATTTTGACATGGAAATATTTTATAAAGTGATATTTGAAATGGTTATGTTCATGGCATGATTACCAATGATTTTTGGTAATAGTTATATTTTGATGAACATACTTGTTATTGAAAGCATATTTTTGGCTATCATTGTGAAAAGAAAAGAAATGAGCACGGTCACATGGCAATCCATGTGGTGCACCAGTAGGGGACGCCCTACCAACGGTTATGATCATGATAATGAGAAAAGAAAGAGAAAGTGGGCCATGTCGGACGGAGCGAGAAAAGCCCGTACCAGAGAGTAGAGGATACTCACCCTGACTGAGGTAGCTTGAAATGAGAATAAGTTGATGGCCATCATATGATATTTTAAAAGTAGTTAATCCTGTCATACATATCATTACAGTATGATTCTTATGTGCATAGATATAATGCATTCATGTGACCAAAGATATTTTCTATAGTTTATACAGCTGAACATGATGTGATGAGCTATATTGATGATGATTTATTGTTGAACTTACTGGGATTTAATTCTCACTATATTTCCATATCATGTTCAGAAAATTATTTATGCATTTTTTGTTTCTAAGGCTCTGGCTTTTAGTGCACATTGGATCGTGTTACTTTATGTTAGGCAGATCTCAGAATCAAATAAGATGTTTGTGGTCGAGTTGGCTCAAATCCCAGTGAAGGTGCAACCACCCGCACCTGTATCTTCGAAATTCGTCAACCAAAATAAACAAGATGTAAATATCTATGTGTTTGATATGTTATACGTATGTTTTGATTAATGACATGTATGTGAACTCAATATTGTATAATAATAAAGGAAAAAAAAAAGAAAAAAAGAGGTTGGTTATCTGAATCGATCTTATAGTATCTTGAGTATGTTGTGGTAGTGCTGTGTAGGGGATCAGTGATTTCATATAGGTAGGAAATTACTAGTGTTTCCTATCTATATGCCGAGATGGTGTTATGACTGCTGTTAAATTTTTTTCAACTAACTATTGGGCTTGATCACCTCAATAGCAGCATATTTTTGCCACAGTAGGAAATGACACCACCAAGGAGGAATTCGGTAAACAATGCGGAGGAAACCCTACACAACCTTACCATGGCAAATTGAGAATTTGACTTTGATTTACTCCTTAGAACCCAACTAGTATCTATATCCCTATATAGAATGATATCAATTGAATTTAAAAAAAATTTAGTTACAAGACTTGTTAGACAAGGGATTTAAATGCCCTAGTACTTTTTTTTTGAGTGCTCTAGTTCTATCTGTGAAAAAGAAAGATGGATCACTATGACTATGCATAGATTATAGACAGTTGAATAAGGTGACAATGTAGAATAGAAACCCATTAGCTCGTATAAATTACCTGTTTGACCAGTTATAAGGTGTTCAATATTTTTTCACAAATAGATTTGGGATATGAGTAACATTAATTAAGGATAAGAGAAGAGGATGTAGGACTTATTATGGGCATTATGAGTTTTGGTGATGCATTTAAATTGACAAATCTTTAGCTGCATTCATAGATTTAATGAATAATAATTAGGTCATCCCTGGAACAATTTGTTATTATATATATGGATGATATACTAGAATATTCCAAAAGTTCAGAGGATCATAAGCAACATTCAAAGATAGTTTTAACAACTCTATGGTTGGTAAATATGGTATCCAAGTAGACTCTAAGAAAGTAAAAGCAGTACAAAAATAGCTACATTTTACTACATTTAAAGATGAAGATCCAAATCCAATTTACGCTTCCTGCAGTTATCTGTCATCCATTCTATTTGAGTAATAGTTGGGTCAGGTACATGAATATAGGCTTGTAAAGCATCAATCAACTCTTCAAAATTTGAAGCTGAGATGAGAATTCGTCGTGCTGAGTGTGGGATAAACCTCTGTTCCACAGCTTGATCTAGAAAAGACAACAAACCATCAAAAAAGTGATTAACATTTAACAAACCTATCGGTTTGTGATGCATATTCAGTTGTGCCCAAGAGACTATTTGGAAAATCTCCTCTAAAGTACCAAAACCACCTGGTAAGATAATGAAGGCGTCAGCATTGCTCATCATTCTAGCCATGCGTTCATGCATGGAAGCTACCCTATATTCTTCCCCAATTGTCTTCCCTATGTTGCTGGATGTAGCTAAAGCTGTAGGAATAATACCTAGAACTTGGCATCCCCCTACATGTGCAGCTGTAGCCACACACCCCATTAACCCACAGTTACCTCTACCATACACTAAATGAATTCTTCTCCTAGCTAGCACCATACCCAGATTTTGTGCTGCTTTGACATACTCCCCATCTTTTCCAGGACTGGAACCACAAAAGACACAGATATTTCAAAACTGACGGAATGCGGTTCCCTCCATAATTTCTATCACCTTAACTCTGAGTATGAAGATAAAGATACTAATGTAAGCATTTATAGAACTCAGAGAAGGGCATATTTATAATAGTTATGCGAATAGGCCGGGTATTATTAGAACAGCTATGTGAGTGATTGGTGGATATCAGCAAAATTAAAGGTAAAAAAAATTCAAAAATGACAGCAAGCATGTATATGTATAGTAGTTATGACCGTGACCCATATTAAGCACATAAAAAGTATAAGATAAGATATCACCAGAAATCTGTCTTTTTCTTGTTGTCTTTGATGAAGCATTGATGTCTTGATTCTTGTAGAAAAGTTGTAGGTGATAGCCGTCATTGTAAAAAAAATGCAATCAAATGATTTATTTTGTATTCTCAATGTTTTTGCCAGTCAACTATCAGTATTATTAAGTCGACTAGTTATTTTGAGAAATTTTAATTTGGACTGGTTATTTTACAGTTGATTGATTACATCTATTTTGAAGCAATCAACTGCATCCTACCAGTTAACTACATATTCTTTGATTTTCACAGACTTTTATAAGCTCAGAAATGTTTCTTTTTCCATGTGATATCTTTCCACCGAATACCAATAGATTTAAAGTAGATTCTGACACATATATTCAAAATTTGCGGCCACCAATTTTTGCTGAAATCATAGATAGATTTTGTTTACAGATTTTCAAGAATTACGGCCACCGATATTAATATTTTTCAATGCTTTGTTGAAATTTTTTACTTTCGTTTTTGGTACCATTCTCTATTATGCTTTTCATCTGTTTCACTCATTAACGGTTGGCATTAAATGCAAGGTTATTTTCCCTCATTACAATGAAAGATAATTTCTTTTCTTTGAAACTCAGTTATTATGGTGTCTAAGTTGTTAATAGGTTAAAGTAATGAAAAGTTTGAAAAGAATGGATGGATGATGATCTTATGGCGATTTGACGAATGTAATCAAGAGAATTAGTGGTGTTGAAGTTCTTGAGGAATAAAATATAGGAAGTAGGATTTAAGTTAGTCTTTGAACTATTAATTTGGAAATAGAGAATATTCTGAGAACCATGTCCGAAAATAATGTAAGTGATTAAGATATTTGTGTTAAATGATTATATCATGCTAAATTGAGTCTAGTATCGAGGATGTAAATTATGTTGGAATTGAGAATTCATGTATGAGGAATTGTTAGGAAAAATCTTCTTGAAATGATTGGGTGAATTAAAAGGGATTGACATAAGCTAGAATGAGGTGCTTTTGGAGATGATAAAAGAAATAATTGAAATTTTTGACAATGAGTTTAATGGTGTTAATAAATTGGTATAGAAT
This sequence comes from Gleditsia sinensis, assembly GCA_037074535.1. NCBI lineage: Eukaryota > Viridiplantae > Streptophyta > Magnoliopsida > Fabales > Fabaceae > Gleditsia > Gleditsia sinensis. The sequence continues at coordinate 25,496,285 of CM073465.1, forward strand.
TACTGTGATGAGGTAAGTTGGAATTATTAGGCATGTATCAATGGTACATAAATGTTATTAAAGGTTTGAAGGATTTAGTGCAATGTATGTTTAACATATTGATTAAAGAATTTGAGGACAAAAATAGATGATAGATTAAGACGATGATATTCAGGGGATGATATTGATATATGAAAAAAAAAATAACTTGATAGAAGTTTAAAATAAGAAAAAATAGTTATCCAATATGAAGGTGAATATGTTCCTTTATGTGTGTGTTTTCTTATATCGACCCATAGATATATCCATGCGGGCTAGAGGATATCAATTGAAGAACTTATGAGTGAAAGAAATTCTTATGGTTAAGTTATATGGCAAAATCATTCAAGTGAATAGACATATTAAAAAGTAAAGATGTTATACAGAAAATATATCCCTAATTATTTAGGTAAAAAGGTTGATAACTCTGAATAATGCCTTAATTTCATTCCCTACATGTGGTAGGATGGATTGAAATTTGGGGACCGAATTTCTTAAGGGGGGAAAAATGTAACATCCCGTAATTTTTAGATATTTTCCTTAGAAATTCTTCGCCTTACATATATGCATAGAAATGTTCTAATATTAATGGAATAGGTAAAGAAAGAAAACCTAAGAGGAAATATTAGAAATAAACATGCTAAAGAAAGGTGAAATTCTTAGGTAAGGAAAGATAAATTTTTATGAAGTAAGTAAAGGTCTTAAAATTTCAAGAAGATCAGATTAGGGTAATTTTTCTTAATTTAAGAGCAAAAGTTACTAAGTTTAGTATCTCCACCCATAATTGGGTTTTAACCTATGGACACTTCATATAGAGTTTTTCTACTTCACATGAATTTTTAGCAAGCCAATAGGATAGCCCAAGGATGAAATAAAACATAGACTTGGACTAGGATATAGAAATTGGACCGGTAGCCCAAAAATCATGAAAATGTGACCAAGCCCATTATGAAAGGTAGAATTTTAACCAAAATAAAGAAAATGGGCAAGAATGAGCCGAAACCCAGGAGGAAAAATAAAATAAAAATAAAATTAAAGTGATGAAATAATGGTGTAATCAAGATTAGGTGACATGGCATTAAGACAAAAATTTAGCAAGTGGTGTGATTCTACATTCATCATTTTGGCAAGTGGCATAATAATACAAGGCTTTAGGACAAAAACATCTATATCCTACCCTCATAATTTTAGCAAGTGGTATGATAAGACATAGCATTAGGACAAAACATCTATATCCCACATAAATAATTTCAACCAAATAATGGAGATTGAAGGGCTAGAAATTTGCCACTTAAAAAGGCAACCTATCATAATTGTTTAAGACAAAAGAAAAAGTAAATGAATCCCTAAATCAAAGGGACCTTGTCCCTTATCTTAAGAACATATCATCATAAATTTCAAAATACAAATCTTCTTTTCCTATGCATATCTTGACAAAGGAAGAGGAAGACAAGAACATAAGTTGTTTGTTTTCCAAAAATTCAACAAACTGTATCCTAATTGTGATAAGGTAGAACCACGATGATGAAAGGTGAATTATTTGGTGGCCTATATAAGGAAACCCACCCTTACAACATTAGAATTTCGTCCAAGTGAGGGAGAGGAAAAAATAGAAGCAAGGTAGAGTGAGGAAAGGAGAGGAAGAAAGGAAGAAAGAGGAAGGAGATGTCTAGGAGACCAAGTGCTCCAGGTAAGTTTGACAATATTTTTTTTTGAAGAAAACTTTTGAAACTTATAATATTTATATGAGATTTTGATCATAGAACTTTGATGATTGGTCATGGATGTTGCTATATCATGTTACATATTGATCTTACATGTGATGTATGTTTGAATACTTAGGTTGGTGTAGATAGTTCTGCATGGGTATGGCTATGGTTGGCAAAATTTTAAGCTTCGGTATTTTAATTTCTGGGAACAATCTATAAGGAATTAAAATAAATGGTTAACATAAGAATTAAACATATATGTGTCACGGATTTTTACCCACTGGCATCATTCAATTTGGAGTCCATATGAGGTAGCTATGGTCTGATTAGTAGTCAAAGTTCAGAAAATGGGTCATCAGGGAAGAATATGTTAGGATAGCTTGGGAATTTTAATTGCTGGGAATTATCTGTAGGAAATTAAAATAAATGTTTAACATAAGAATTACATATATGTGTGTCATGGATTTTTAGCCACTGGAATCATTCAAGTTGGAGTCCATATGACGAATATATGAGCCGATTAGTAGTCAAAGGTCAGAAAATGGGTCATCAGGGAAGAATATGTTAGGATAGCTTCGGTATTTTAATTTCTTGGAATTATCTGTAGGGAATTAAAATAACTAGTTAACATAAGAATTCAAGATATATGTGTCACGGATTTGTAGCCACTGGAATCATTCAATTTAGAGTCCATATGAGGTATATATGGTCTGATTAGTAAGCAAAGGTCAGAAAATGGTTCATCATGGAAGAATATGTTAGGATAGCTTCGGTATTTTAATTTCTGGGAACCCTCTATAAGGAATTAAAATAAATGGTTAAAATATGAATTATAGATAGATGTGTTATGGAGTTTTACCCACTAGAATCACTTAATTTGGAATTCATATGAGGGAGATATTGACAGATTAGTTGCTAAAGGTCAGAACCTATCCGAGAAGAACTATCATGTACTTTGAGGGAGTAATATCACCTTGATTTCTTAATATTTCACTAAACTATTCAACATAATAGTTTTAGATAATTGTTTTATCTTGAAATGGACAACAAGATCACCTACATCAGAGTTCAATTGAGGGAGTTATATTCTGATTAGTAAGAGAATGTTAGATGTGATGAAAACCTGCATCAAGAAAATAAAGGAATAAAATTAATATTTAAGAAAGAAGATGAATCTTATAAATGAAAATAATAAATAACTAGTATAGCCATAGCCATTGCTATTGTATGAACTTCTTACCATCTTAAGTGTGAAATTTTGACATGGAAATATTTTATAAAGTGATATTTGAAATGGTTATGTTCATGGCATGATTACCAATGGTTTTTGGTAATAGTTATATTTTGATGAACATACTTGTTATTTAAAGCATATTTTTGGCTATCATTGTGAAAAGAAAATAAATGAGCACGGTCACATGGCAATCCGTGTAGTGCACTAGTAAGGGACGCCCTACCAACGGTTATGATCATGATAATGAGAAAAGAAAGAGAAAGTGGGCCATGTCAGACGGAGCGAGAAAAGCCCGTACCGGAGAGTAGAGGATACTCACCCTGACCGGGGTAGCTTGAAATGAGAATAAGTTGATGGCCATCATATGATATTTTGAAAGTAGTTAATCCTGTCATACATATCATTACAGTATAATTCTTATGTGCATAGATATAATGCATTCATGTGACCAAAGATATTTTCTGTAGTTTATACAGCTGAACATGACATGATGAGCTATATTGATGATGATTTATTGTTGAACTTACTGGGATTTAATTCTCACTATATTTTCATATCATGTTCAGAAAATTATTTATGCAGTTTTTGTTTCTAAGACTCTGGCTTTTAGTGCACATTGGATCGAGTTACTTTATGTTGGGCAGATCTCAAAATCAAATAAGATGTTTGTGGTCGAGTTAGCTCAGATCCCGGTGAAGGTGCAACCACCCGCACCTGTATCTCCGGAATTGGTCAACCAAAATAAACAAGATGTAAATATCTATGTGTTTGATATGTTGTACGTATGTTTTGATTAATGACATGTATGTGAACTCAATATTGTATAACAATAAAGGAAAAAAGAAAAAGAAAAAAAGAGGTTGTTACAACCATTTTATGAACATATACTTGAAAATTCACAATTTACGACATACAACATTATGCATAGTGATTATATATTCATCATCCATTTTTGTCTCAGTAATAGGGTAAAAGAAGATATTCACCCAACTGCTACTCATTCACCACCATCATATGGTTAGAGTGACCATACACCCACTTGGCTCACACAAGGCTACTAAGGTGCCCCATATTTGGTATCGCTTTTGTGTAACGTCCGGGTTTTACTTTCATTTAATATTATTATTATAATAACTTTATAGGATCTAATTTGAATTTATTTTTATTTATTTACTCATAATTTCTTTTTCTTTTTCACATTTCGCATATTAAATTCGCTATATGTAAAAATACAATATATATATATATAAGTTACAAATCTTACAAATCTCACACATGTAATAATTATACAATACAGCATTTAGTACATAAACAAGAGTCCATATTCAGCACTCCACCCTTGTAACACAAAGAGTGAGGGGGTGGTACTGACTTTGAAATCTCCATCAGTAACATTGTTCCCTGTTGCATCTCATTTCTTTTTATCTGAACATAACACCACAATAATAGTGAGAACAAAGGTTCCCAGTAGACTTAACATAAATAAAATATAATGAGAAAAATAGGGGTTATGTTCAGCTATATAAGCTACAAAGAATATTAAGATCTGGAGATAAAATCATCATTTTTAAAATGACCTGCCTCACTCGACGATCTGGTCAATGCAATTTGATTTGAAAATGACCTGCCTCAGTCGGCGATCTGGTCAATGCAATTTGCTATACACATAGTGACCGATCAACTACAGTCACAATAAGTGATCAAAGAATGTGAGTACATCACCCTCCTGCCTCCTCACATTACCATTGTCACCCGATTGGGGCAGCCCTCCCTTGGCTGACTCAGGCTAATAAGGCGTCCCCTACTTGGTACCATCTCAAGCCATACAACCCATCGATATTCATCCATACATATAAATACATATATATATATATATATATATATATATATATATATATATATATATATATATATATATATATATATAAATGCATAATCATCAAATGCAATATATAAAATAACATGCATCATTTTCATATCAAATAATTAATAATTATTTATCACATATCAAATGTCCAATATAATAAATTTTGAATCAAATAAAAAAAGGTAATTTTCTTGGACATTTGTTTTCCAAAACATTTCAACAAATAAAACTATTTTTAGGTAGAAAAATAGTGAACAATATGATAATCCAGCACCTAACACAGCCTACCCGTGCTGACATAACCCAGAACACGGCCTGGACGTGTTCTGTGACCTTTCCTCACTTATTTAACCATATCTCCCTCATACGAACTCCGATTAAGGTGATTTCAAAACCTATAAAAAAACTAAGACAATTATCTACAATTTTCAATTTTATCATTTCTTCAAATTCTTTACGGTTTATTCCCAGAAAATTAAAAATAAAGCACTTATTTTTACTATCCTGAATTCTGACCTCTACTCAATAAATCAGCCATATCTCCCTCATATAGACTCTAAATCAAGTAATTCCAAAGCCTATGGATCCATGAGACATATATCTACAATTCATATGTTGACCATTTCTTTTAAATCCTTACCAAAATTTTCCAGAATTTCAAAAATAGAGGCTTTCCAAATATTTCGAAATTCAGCTTAATTAACTTTTCCATTGATTTTCTTTTATATAATCCCATGCACCCATATGCATGTCCAAACATCCAAAATAGAATTCCATATAAATATCCAGACCACATGTTATCCATAATAACATCTAAGAGTAAATCGATAATTTTATACAAAATTTATGAGTGGATGTTAAGCCTACCTAAGATATATCCTTAAACTTGCGTGTTTGATTCCTTCCAGACAAAATAAAATCTTACATCCATACCGTGAATTAGGATATTCCTTAAGAAAAGATGATGAAATTAGAGAGACGGCCAAGAAATTTACCTTAATTTCTCCTTTCCTCTTCCTTTTTCTTCTTCTTCCTCTTTCTCTTCTTTCTCTTCTCTTTTTTTCTTCTTCTTTCTTCTGCCAAAAACCCTACCGACACTTTCCCTTCCCCCTTTTCTCTTTTTCCCATTTCTTTTCCTCCTTTTCTTTTTTCCTCTCTTTCCTTCCGTCACTCCCCCCTTCTCCTTCTTATCTTTATTTTATTATTATTATATTATATATTTTGTTTTTCCTTCCTACCCCTACCTACCACCATTTTTTCCCCAAAAAACCCATGCCATCATTCATATTTACACCAATGTCATTCTCCATAAATTACATAAATGCCATCCTCCATTAATTACAAAAATTCCATTTTAATGAAATTACATAAATGCCATTTTAACCATCCTACTATCTTCTTTTACTTGAGTAAAATTGTAAAATGATTTAATCCTCCCGTGCGGTCCAAAATGCTTTCTCCTCTCTGAAAAAGAAAATTCTAATTAGTAACATAAAGAAAAAATCGGGGATGTTACACTTCTCCCCCCTAAAAAGAATTTTGTCTTCAAAATTCAAGGTTTACCTATTTTCAAATAGTTATGGATATTTTTGTCTCATATCATCTTCCCTTTCCCATGTGGCTTCTTCCATTGTTAAACTCTCCCAACCTACCTTCACCAATGGAATGGTTTTATTTCTCAACTGTTTCACTTCTTTATCCAGAATTACTATCGGCCTCGGTCGGTAGGTTAGATTCTCGTCTACAACTATTATTTCTTCGTGAATTATGTGCGACGGATCTAGTAGATACTTTCGAAGTTGAGAAACATGGAACACATCATGCAGATTTGATAAATGCGAAGGAAGTGAAATCTAATACGCCGATGACCTTATCCTTTTCAGAATTTGACAAGGTCCTAAATATCTTGAACTCAATTTCTTAATTTTCATTGCTCGGCCAATTCCGGTAGTAGGAGAAATTTTCAACACCACATGCTCACCTTCTTGGAAATGTATCGGTCTCCTTCTCCTATCGAAATAGCTCTTTTGTCGACTCTGAGCTGTTCGCATTTTATCTCGAATTATCTGTATTTGTTCATAAGTATGTTGCACTAACTCGGATCCCAATAACCTTTTCTCCCCCACTTCATTCCAACATAATGGCGATTTACATCTCTTACCATACAAAGCTTCATATGGTGCCATTCCGATACTAGAATGATAACTATTATTATATGCAAACTCAGCCAATGACAGATATCCATCCCATCCTTTTCCTTGCTCTAGCACACACGCTCTTAACATATCCTCTAAAGTCTATATAGTTCTCTGTGTTTGACTGTCTGTTTGAGGATGATATGCAGTACTAAAACACAAACGAGTACCAAAAGCTTCTTGTAGTTCTCTCCAAAATCTAGAAGTAAATCGAGGATCTCGATCTGAAATGATACTATTAGGAATTCCATGCAATCGTACAATTTCCTTCATATACAATTGGGCCAACTTATTCAACGAGTAGTTTTTCTTAATGGGTAAAAAGTGCGCAGATTTCGTCAGTCTATCAACTATTACCCATATCGCATCATGACCTGTCTGAGTCTTAGGTAATCCAACAACAAAATCCATAGATATACTATCCCACTTCCACTCAGGGATTTCTAAAGGTTGTAACATCCCAGAAGGTTTTTGGTGTTCTATCTTCACCTTTTGACAAACCAAACACTTAGACATGTATTAAGCAATGTCTCTCTTCACTCCTGGCCACCAGTATAATCTTTTCAAATCTTGATACATTTTTGTAGATCCTGGATGGATTGTATACTTACTTTGATGAGCTTCTTCCAGAATCTTAGCCTTCAAATTCTTTCCTTGTGATATACATGTTCTGCCCCGGTACATAATAATTCTATCCTCTAACATTGCAAAGTCAGGCTGATCTCTTCGATCTTGTAAAACTTGATCATGTGTCTGCGCTTCTTTAATCTGAGTCTTCAAGTCACTTTCAATTCTTAATTCACTAACAATCAAACTACCAGGGACAGTCATAACTGATAATTTCAAATTTCTAAATTCCTCAATTAGCTATATTTCTTTTATCAGTATTTGACTTAAATGCAACGACTTCTGGCTCAACGCATCAGCTACTACATTTTCCTTCCCTGGGTGACACTTTAATTCAAATTTGTAATCATTAATGAATTCCATCCACCTTCTTTGCCTCATATTCAATTCTTTTTGGTCAAAGAGATACTTTAAACTCTTGTGATCACTGTATATTTCAAATACAGCTCCATACAAGTAGTGTCTCCACATCTTTAGGGAAAAAACTATAGCAGCCAACTCTAAATCATGAGTAGGATAGTTCTCCTCATGCGGTCTCAATTGTCGAGACGCATAAGCAACTACCCTACTTTCTTGCATCAAAACACAACCTAAACCTTTCTTGGAAGCATCTGTATAGACTACAAAGCATCCAGAAGGGTTAGGAACAACTAGAACAAGTGGAGAAGTCAATTTGACTTTGAGCTCTGGGAAACTATTTTTGCATTCTTCAGTCCAATTAAGGAGACTTCCTTTTCTGGTCAATCGAGTCAAAGGCAAAGCTATTTGAGAGAATCCCTGTATAAACCTTCTGTAATATCCTGCTAAACACAAGAAACTTCTAATTTCAGTTACAGTTTTTGGTCTCTTCCAATTCAGCACTGCTTCAGTTTTACTGGGATCCACCGACACACCATCTTTAGAAATTACGTCACCCAAAAACTTCACTTCTTCAAGCTAAAATTCACATTTTTCAAACTTAGCGAAAAGTTTCTTTTCCTTCAAGACTTGAAGTACTAATCGAAGATGCTGGTTGTGTTCTTCCTCACTCTTAGAGTAGATTAAAATATCATCTATGAACACTACTACGAATTGATCCAAATAGGGTCTAAAATTATGATTCATATAGTCCATAAAGACTACAGGTGGATTTGTGACCCCAAAAGGCATGACTAAAAATTCATAGTGTCCATACCGAGTTCTGAAAGCTGTTTTTGGAATGTCTTCTTTTTTAACTCCGATCTGATAATATCCTGACCTTAAGTCTATCTTAGAGAAAATAGTAGCTCCCTTTAATTAATCTAATAGATCGTTTATTCTAGGCAACGGATACTTATTCTTAATAGTCGCCTTATTCAATTGCCTGTAATCAATACACAATCTCAAACTGCCATCTTTCTTCTTTACAAACAATACAAGCGCTCCCCAAGGTGCTACGCTAGGTCTGATAAAATTCTTTTCTAACAGCTCTTCAATCTGCTTCTTCAGCTCTTGTAGAGCCACAGGAGACATTCTATAGGGAGTGATAAAAATAGGCCTCGCCTTTGGTGCTAGATCGATGAAAAATTCCACTTCTCTCTTCGGTGGAGGTTCATAAATTTCAGAGGAAAAAACCTCTGGAAATTCATGGATTACTGGAATCTCTAGCAGTTCCCGTGTCATACTCGGGTTGATGGTATACAAGAAAACACATTTCAAATCTGCATCCCTCATCTCCTTATAGAGTCGGTGAGCACTAATAATGCTATACTTTTGGTCCTCTGGTGGGTCCGAGAGAAACTCAAAAGTCTTATTACAGCAATCCAGTAGGACTCGATTCTAACTTAACCAGTCCATACCCAAGATGACAACTATACCGTCCAGAGGTAGACAGATCAGATCCACTACAAAGGATCTGTCATTCAATACAATGGAATAATTCAAACACACTAAGGAGGTAATTATTTTTCCTCATGTAGGTGTCACCACCGCTAACTCGTATGGTAACTCTGCAATAGGATGTTGTAATTTTCTCACACATTCTATTGCTATGAAAGAATGATTCGCGCCAGAATCAAATAGTACAATCAGAGACAAAATTGTTGATACAGCACGTACCTTGCATCAATTTAAGAGCTGATTTTGCTTCAGCACTGCTCAAAGTGAACACTCTTCCTGTTGTTTGTGGAGTTCGTGCAGTACCTCTCTCATTTCCTAGTGGACAATATTGTGCCAGATGTCCCTTCTATCCACATCAGAAGCAAGTAACTAGGCCAAAATGACAGGGTTGATCTCCATAAAATTTTCCACATTTCCTACACTGACTCGTTGCTGGACTTTTCAGAAAAGGTCTGGGTTCCATAGTTACTGGTTGTTTACCTCTCATGACATTCTTTCCTCTTGTATTTCTATCCATAACAGGAAACTCTCTCTTCTGCTTCCACTGAGTTCGCCTCTCCTTTTCATCCTCGATTGCTTTTAGACTTGTCGCCAGCATCCGACATTTATTTACCAACGAGGCATATTCCCGAATCTTTAATGCCACCACAACATTTTTAAGCTCCAGGTTCAGTCCTGATTCAAACTTCACTGCCTTCCAAGCTTCATCTGGATTGTTCTTCAAAGTACTTGAGAACTTAGACAGTTCTTTAAACTTGGTAATATAGTGCTCAATGGTCCCATTTCCCTGTCTAAGTTGAAGAATCTCAATCTCTTTCTTAGCTCTCACATTACTAGGAAAATATTTGTTCAGAAAAGTCTCTCAGAACAAGTGCCATGTAATTTCCCTGTCTTGATGTACCAGTAACTCTTTGGCTCCTCTCCACCAGTATTCAGCTTCTTCCTTCAGCATATATGTCCCAAAATTGACCTTCTGCTCATCAGAACAATTTAGAACTTCAAAAATCTTCTGGAGTTCCGTCAGCCATCTCTTAGCAACTATTGGGTCATATCCACCCACAAAAGACAAAGGTCGCGTTCCCATAAATTCAGACCATCCATTACCATTTCCAGTTCTGTTTCCATTTCAGTTTCTTTCATTTCCCCTAACCTCGTCATCATTATTAATATTCTGAAGATGCTGCAGAATCTTATTCGTAGCAGCTGCCTGAGCTTGAATAACTGCAGCTATGTTATTTAAGGTAGCATCTGCGCTGCTTGGCAGATCCCTTCTTGGTGTTGCCATAACTCACTGTATTAGTAAAGCAAAATATTAGTCACTATTGAGGTGATCAAGCTCAACAGTAGTTCAAAATTTTACAGTAGTTATCACACTACACAAAATTATAAATAGGAAGTACTAGTACTTTCCTACTGTATTTATTTGCTACCTTACACAACATTTCTACATAACTTTTCAAGACTCTTCTAAGTCAATCTAAGTGACCACCCACCCGATGGTCCCCTAAGATCAACCTGCTCTAATACCAACTTTGTAATGTCCGGGTTTTACTTTCATTTAATATTATTATTATAGTAACTTTATAGGATCTAATTTGAATTTATTTTTATTTATTTACTCATAATTTCTTTTTCTTTTTCACATTTCGCATATTAAATTTGCCATATGTAAAAATACAATATATATATATATATATATATATATAAGTTACAAATCTTACAAATCTCACACATGTAATAATTATACAATACAGCATTTAGTACATAAACAAGAGTCCCTATTCAGCACTCCACCCTTGTAACACAAAGGGTGAGGGGTGGTGCTGACTTTGAAATCTCCATCAGTAACGTCGTTCCCTGTTGCATCTCATTTCTTTTTATCTGAACATAACACCACAATAATAGTGAGAACAAAGGTTCCCAGTAGACTTAACATAAATAAAATATAATGAGAAAAACAAGGGTTATGTTCAGTTGTATAAGCTATAGAAAATATTAAGATCTGGAGATAAAATCATCATTTTTAAAATGACTTGCCTCACTCGGCGATCTGGTCAATGCAATTTGATTTAAAAATGACTTGCCTCAGTCGGCGATCTGGTCAATGCAATTTGCTATACGCATAGTGACCGATCGACTACAGTCACAATAAGTGATCAGGGAATGTGAGTACATCACCCTCCTGCCTCCTCACATTACCACTGTCACCCGATTGGAGCGGCCCTCCCTTGGCTGACTTAGGCTAATAGGGCATCCCCTATCAGTACCATCTCAAGCCATACAACCCGTCGATATTCATCCATACATATAAATACATACATATTGATGCGTATTTTCGCAAGTGTACGAATCGTTCAAGTAATAAAGTGTACAAAAGTACGGATATCAAACCCACAAGGAATGGCATTACTAAGTACCGAAATTGACTAATCCTAATTTTATCTGAAAACCAAATTGTTGATTGTTTAAAAGGCAAATTAACTTACAAATAAATTCAAGAACACAATTGAATGTTGTTCACAAATGATTAAAAATGCTAAGGCATTTGATTTTGCTGAATCAATTCAATCCGATTTCAAGTCATGTTATATGAGAATCAAAGCTACAAGTGATGGTTGAAAAACCTAAACTTATCTAATACTCTCTCTCAAGTTATATTAGAATTACTTGTCTATGCTAATCAACTATATTTCTATGAAGATTAATCACAAACAAGCACATTATGATCTATGGAATTTCCAGGATAACCACATACATCATGCATTAGTTCTCACACTCGCATTCAACATATGGTATTTATCACAAGAAGCATTCATTACACATATCCTCTCAGTCTCAATATAATACAACTAATCATCTAAATCTTGGCCAGAAATTCAGAAGCATTAAGCATGGAAATAAATACTCAACTTGAAAACAATGAACTCATATAACCATAACCACAAAAATCAGAGTTTCATGATTCAACTACATCATAGCCTTAGCAAAAATGAATTAGCTCATAATGGAAATAAGAACAACAACTATCTCAACTGAATACATAACTATAAAAACGAAATAAACTGCAGAAAAACGGAGTTAAGGAAAAGAGATGAAGAACTCTTGGAGATGAACACTTGGCAGCAACAATGGTGATGATCCTTCAAGATTCTCCAAGCTTTCTCTCCAAAAATGGCTTCTTCTCCTCCAAAAACGCCTCTTCTAGTCTATTTCTCCGTCCCCTCTCTCTGTACCTTATGGTATTTATAGATCCAGGGTTTTGGGGACAAATTTGGAACAAAAAGTCACAAAAACGCGTTTAGTCGCCGAAACTCGCCGCGGCGGGTTTCTGGAAATTACTCTCGCTGCGGCGAGTTTTGTGTTTCGCCGGCGGCGAGACATATTTCGCCGCCGGCGAACTCATTTCGCCGCTGACGAAAATGATCTCGCCGGCGGCCAGATTCGAATCCAAAATTGCGCTCTCGGGAAAATTTGTTGCAGCATTCTCGCCGCGGCCAGACTTCCAAACCTTGAAATCTTGTTTTTCTTGATTCTAACTCAATCCCGGTCATTGGCATTTGTCCCAAACTTCTCCAAACTTATGATTTTACCTGAAATTGCACTTTAAACACGAAATACCCGTGAAATGACATTTGTGGATTAAATAATCAAATAACCACAATTTTCACACAAATATCAATATTTAAATCATAACAAAAATGCAATAAATTGGCTCTTATCAACAACCCCCAACCAGCTTCTTGCTAGTCTCTAGCAAGAAAAGCGATCTATGAATAAAATCAAAGGAGACATTAAAATAAAAATTCAAAGAAAATTTATTCTCTTTACAAAATTGCATTAAGCGTATGCAATAAGCCTTTAAACCCCTAGGCGGCCCTAGTAGGACGAGTTGTAGTCTCGTGAGGGCTTCCAGTGATGATACCCACAAACATCTTACCCTAAATTATACTAACTCAAAATAATCAAATCACGCAACAATTAATTTGCACAAGTGTTTTAAAAATTGTAAATAACACACAAAACATAGAATAATTAAATGTCACCTAAGCTTTAAGAAATCTCAAATGCCAATGTCACCTTTGTTATTGACTCTTAAACATCCATCATACCACAAACCAATAGCCATAATGCCTAGATAATATTATGCACAACATCCATAAACAAAAAGGTGAAATCTCAAACTCCATAGGCTCATTTTTCAAACCTCTCTCCGCTAATAAAGGAAAAATACACCATCTTGGATCAATAGGACTTAATATGGCTTGTAATGTTAGGCTTAGGTATTGGTTAAGAGAAAAAAAAGGGAAGTGTCAAAATACAAATAAGAGAACTTATGAGATTAAACACAACCAATTAAGTAAAAGAGTAACACCATTAAACCCACATTGTTTCTTCCGATCATATCTCATTTTTCCGAAGATAAACAAAGTTCTTTTTCAATCATTCACTTCAGTATATCCATCACTAACACTCTTTTATTTACTAAAATGTGAAAGCCCTCTTGTTTTTTTTTTTTTTACAATAGATGACCCCCAACCAATTTCTTCCAATATATGTGGAAGATATTTATATATTTTTTTTATTCCATCCTTATTCCAAGTGCTCTTGAAAAGTTTGTGTTCAAAATTAAGTGCTCTTAACAAATAAGGTAGGAAATATATATATATATATATATATATATATATATATATATATATATATATATATATATATATATATATATATATATATATACATATATATTGTGGCTAAATAAAAGGTAGGTTATATAAGGGAAAAAGAAAGAAAAAATAAGGCTAACAATATATATAAATAGGCTCAAAGAGGTAACTAGTGATATAAGGATAACAAGGTAGGCTTAAAAATGGCACAATCGATCCAAAAATGGCCTATATCATATCCTAAATAGTGCAATTTCAAATTATTTCGTCTCAAGAGATTTTCAAATGAGTTCTAGAGTTTGTTGAGATCACAAAAATGTCCATGAAAAATTTACACATAAGACTTCTCTAAGTATTTAGACTAATCAACCAAGTCATACCACTTTCCAAAAGAGTCGCCAACTAAATAAAATTAACATTTGAAATTATCTTTAAACCGAAGCAAAATTTAATGTCTTCTAAAAGCTACGTGTTATCACAATCACATTATTATCATCAACGTGCAAATTAAAACAAATAAAATGTAAAAGAAATCGGAATGCAGAAAAAATAAATGAAACATCAAAATTAAACAAACAAACACTACTAAAAATGAAACTACGAAACTAAGAAAAAGTTACCGTGTATCGCACCCCCAATCAAAACCTTACAGTGTCCTCAATGTAAGAAAGAAAAACTACAAAAGGCGATCGATATCTCAAAAAGAAAGAAAACTAGGCACCATCACAGTCACAGTAAATCGTTAAATTACGGGGTCAATAATAAAAGAAATTTAAGTAAGAAAGAAACAAAATGAAAAAGGTGACAAAAAAATAAAACATTTAACAAATATCCAGAAGAGGAATATCAGAAGCTAAACAGAAAATATGAAAATAAATACATGAAGTACTGAAAACAACTGAAAACAAAACATAATATCACTCCTCATCCTCATCATCATCCGCATCATCATCAGTCCCAACATAAACAGGGGCATCAGGCAGAGGGGGGAAAGTTGGCATCACAAGATAACCACTCAGATTACTCCCAGACTGCAGAGCCATCCGCTGAAGGTAGTCATGAAGGAACTGTGTACTCGCGGTCTGGAAGTTCCTCTGTTGTAGGAGTAACTGATTCTGATAATCAAGCTGCTCCCGCTGGTAACCCAAAATACGCTAAACTCAGCCCAAACGATGTTTAACAGAGTCATCCCTAGGCTGGGAAGAACTCGTACCAGCCCCTACAGTAGAATGAGGGCGTTTCTTGGGACACAATGCAATACCCAGAAACTCTACAAGCTTGGGTCCATCAATGGGCTTCATCACACCTCCCATTTCCTCAGTCTTATCCCAAATCAGGCCTTGATTTTTGCAGATAGCAGAAATCAAAGATGGGAACCCAAGGCCTCCAGATGCAGCCCACGCACTCTGTGTGATATAATCAAAAATGACCCGACCGATATCAATAGATGCCCCTGACATAATGGCATGGAGTAGGATGGCCCGCTCTTTGGTGACATCACTAAGATGTGTAGTAGGCAACAAATTAGCGCAAATAAACGCATACCAAGGCCGCACATTGTCTAATAACGCACTTCTGGGGAAATGTTTATACACATTCCCCGACATCTTCCAAACTGTGCCTGGCTTACAGACCGATGCACTGACTGTCACCATGTCAATTTCGACAAGGAGGCGGAGAAAATCCTCATCAGCCCTTATGGTAGGAAAACCGTAATGGCTGTTAATGACGTCTTTGGTGAAAAGTACCCACTGGCCACACACATAAACCTTATCATCCACCCGCTCGGGGGCATTAGCATAAAATTCCCGCACCAAAGAGAGGAAACCCCCTTCAAGAGGACGACAGAAAGCCTCCCACTTCCTAGCCTGAAGAATGGGGACATAATTTCCCCAACAAGGAGTCTGATCAATTGCAAACCATCTTTGAGGTATGATTGCCCTCTTAACAACCTTGTCCACAAAACGTTTGGCAGCAAACTCAGAATTAAACAGATGCCTATCGAAGGTAGAGGGACGACCTCTCTGAGCTGTGGTTTTCTTAGGCATTTTCACAATAAAAATTCAAGCTAGACAATCCAACAAAAGTTCAGAAATCCCCCAATTTTGTCAAATCAATAGCAAAAACAAATGCCTAGCTTGCAATTCAAATGGCACAATTGAAGTCAAAGTGCCACCTACCAAAAACCCCAATTGGCTGTGCCAGATGTACACCATATACTGCCCAAAATCACACACAAGACAACACCAAAATCGACCAAATACAACACATCAAAAACTCCCAAATTTCAGTGCCAAAACGTGCATAACTCACCTCAATATCGTAGCCAAATTGGCACTCAATCACAGCCCAAATTCGCGCACAAGAAAGCTCCAAAATCGGCCAAATTCGCACACCACACAGCAAGAATTGCTGCGCCCAATTTCAGGCATAATACTCCTGGAATCTGCCCCAAATTAGCACGCAAATCTCAGCCCAAAACGGTGCCCAAACCAGCGTTCAAAGCACAGCCCCAAATTTTGCAAATACACCCCCAAATCAGCGCAATAATCGGATGAAAAGGCAACCAATCTCCAAGGAAATGATGCTATGGTGATCAACTGGGCATTTGATAAGGATGGGTGAGGAAGTTTCGGAGTGGGTAGGAGAGAAAACGGAAGAACTGAGGAAGAAATCGAATCTGGCCGTGGTGAAGAGATCCTTTTAAACGAATCTCGCCGCGGCCAGAAGTATTTCGCCGCGGCGAGATCCACTTTTCGCCGCGGCGAAAATCGAGCAGCCCAAATTTTTATTTTTTTTAAACTAAAACAGAGCAAGCAAATAAAATTAGTAATAAATGAAGTGCAAAAGTGAAAATCTAACTAACAATTCACCAAAACTGAAAATTGAAAGAGTTAAAGGATGAGAAAACAAATCTGATGGGTTGCCTCCCATTAAGCGCTTTAAGTTATAGTCATTAGCGAGACTGTCGATCATTCTTACTACGGTTGTTGTAACTCTAGAGAATCCTTCTGCTTGCTGAATTCTCCATCGAAATATGGCTTCAACCGTTGTCCATTCACTTTGAAAGTTCCCTTGGTTTTATGACTGATTTCCACTACTCCATAAGGAAACACCTTGGTTATTTGAAAATGTCCTGACCAACGAGATCTTAACTTTCCTGGAAAAAGTCTGAGATGGGAATTATAAAGCAGCACTTTCTGTCCCACCTCAAAGTTTCTCCTTAGAATGTTCTTATCATGCCAAGCCTTTGTCTTGTCCTTGTATATTCGGGCATTCTCATAAGCATCATTCCGCATTTCATCCATCTCATTTAATTGCAGCACCCTCTTTTCACCGGCTGTCTTAAGATCAAAATTCAAAATTTGAATTGCCCAGTATGCCCGATGTTCCAATTCAACTGGAAGGTGACAAGCTTTTCCATACACCAATCGGTATGGAGACATGCCAATATGTGTCTTGAAAGCTATCTTATAAGCCCAAAGTGCATCGTCCAATTTCCTTGACCAATCCTTACGGGAGTTACTTACGGTCTTTTCAAGGATCCGCTTCAACTCTCAGTTGGACACTTTAACTTGTCCACTAGTTTGAGGATGGTAAGGTGTTGCAATCCGGTGTGTTACTCCATACTTTTGCAGCAGAGTTTCAAATTGGGTATTACAGAAATGCTTACCCCCATCACTTATAATTGCTCTAGGTGTGCCAAATCTGGAAAATATGTTCTTCTTGAGGAAATTGATCACAACCCTAGCATCATTGGTAGGTAAGGCAACTGCTTCCACCCATTTAGAAACATAATCTACACCAATAAGAATGTATTTATTAGCATGAGATGAAGGAAAAGGCCCCATAAAATCAATACCCCAAACATCAAATAAATCAATTATCAAAATATTATTTAAGGGCATTTCATGTCTCCGTGAAATATTGCCACTCCTTTGGCAATCATCACACATTGAAACAAATTTGAAAAGATCTTTAAACAGGGAAGGCCAAAAGAATCCAGATTGTAAAATTTTTGCTGCAGTTTTTGTTCCACCAAAATGTCCTCCAACTTCCTTTGAATGGCAATGACGAAGAATACTTTCCATTTCTTCATTCGGCACACATCTCCTAATGATTTGATCTGCACAATGTTTATACAAGTAAGGTTCATCCCAAAAATAATGTTTCAAATTAGAAAAGAATTTCTTCCTTTGTTGATAAGACATGTCAGGAGGTAAAATTTTCTTGACCAAATAATTTGCATAATCTGCAAACCATGGAGCCATTCGGATAGCTAGCAATTGCTCATCAGGAAATGTTTCATTAATTTGTTCTTCATCTTCAAGGTAATCTTCCTCCAACCTAGACAAATGGTCAGCAACCAAATTTTTGGTCCCCTTTTTGTCCCGAATTTCTAAGTCAAATTCTTGCAGGAGAAGAATCCATCTTAGTAATCGCGATTTGGCATCTTTTTTGGCTAGCAAATACTTAAGAGCAGAATGATCAGTATAAACAATGATTTTAGACCCAATTAAATAAGATCTAAACTTATCAAATGCAAACACTACTGCCAAAAGCTCTTTCTCCGTTGTTACATAATTAAGTTGTGCATCTGTCAATGTCCTGCTTGCATAATAAATCACATGCAACAACTTATTCTTCCTTTGACCCAAAACAGCACCTATAGCATAATCACTAGCATCACACATTACCTCAAATGGAAAACTCCAATCTGGTGCACAAATTATAAGGGCAGAAGTGAGCTTTACCTTCAAAAGGTTAAAAGCCTGCAAACATTCAGAAGAGAAATCAAACTGTGCATTTTTAACCAACAAACTACAAAGAGGTTTTGTTATTTTTGAGAAATCTTTAATAAATCTTCTATAAAACCCAGCATGTCCCAAAAAACTCCTAATGCCCTTTACAGTTGTTGGAGGTGGTAATTTTTTGATCACTTCCACCTTTGCATGGTCCACTTCTATTCCCTTTGCTGAAATCCGATGGCCAAGAACAATTCCTTCTTGAACCAAGAAGTGACATTTCTCCCAATTTAGCACTAAATTTGTGTCTTGACAACGCTGCAAAACTAAAGAGAGATTATGCAAACAATTATCAAAAGAATGGCCAAAAACAGAAAAATCATCCATAAAAACCTCAATAAACTTTTCGACCATATCAGAGAAAATCGCTATTATGCATCTTTGGAAAGTTGCAGGTGCATTACATAAACCAAAAGGCATCCTTCTGTATGCGAAAGTACCATAAGGGCATGTAAATGTTGTCTTATCTTGATTCTCTGGTGCAATTGCAATCTGGTTGTAGCCCGAATATCCATCCAAAAAACAATAATAAGAATGTCCAGCCAATCTTTCTAACATCTGATCAATAAATGGCAATGGAAAATGATCTTTTCTGGTGGCATCATTCAACTTCCGATAATCAATACACACTCTTCACTCGGTCACTGTCCTTGTTGGAATAAGCTCATTGTTTTCATTTTCTACAACTGTGATTCCTCCTTTCTTTGGTACACAATGAATTGGACTTACCCAAGCACTATCTGAAATCGGATAAATTACCCCAGCATCCAAAAGCTTAATCACCTCAGCCTTGACCACTTCTTGCATTATTGGGTTTAAACGCCTTTGTGGCTGAATTGTGGGTTTGTAATCCTCATTCATCAAGATTTTATGCATGCAAACAGAATTGCTAATCCCTTTGATGTCTGCCATTGTCCATCCAATTGCTGCTTTGTGAGTCCGAAGAACTCCTAATAGCTTGTTTTCCTCTTCATCATTCAAAGAACTGTTAATAATAACAGGAAAAGATGTAGAGTCTCCAAGATATGCATACCTTAGATGGGATGGCAGTGGCTTTAGTTCAATCTTGTTGTCTTCCTTCTTTACCACGGAGGTTGGAGTTTCATTTGTTCCTAACTCTTTGAATGTTTTATCATTGAACAAATATTCATCAAGTGCTGCCAGTAATTTTGAACATTGTCTCACTCCCTCATCTTCCTCCTCAATTGTTGCAGATTTCACAAGGCAAGCTTCTAGTGGTAGCAATGGAGTTCTCTCCTCAAAAGTTTCCGAGATTAACCTGTCAAGAGTGTCAATTTGAAAACAAGAATGTACCTCACTAGGAAATTTCATTGCTTCAAAAACATCAAAAGTCACTTGTTCATCTTGCACCCTTAGAATTAGTTTTCCTTGCTGAACATCAATCAATGTTCTTCCTGTTGCAAGGAACGGTCTCCCCAATATCAAAGGTATCTCTCTATCTTCCTCCATGTCAAGCACCACGAAATCTGCAGGAAAAATAAATTTGTCAACTTTATTCAAAACATCCTCAACTACCCCTCGAGGATATTTCACTAATCGATCCGCTAATTGTAGAGAAATTGAAGTAGGTTTTACTTCTCTCAGGCCTAGTTTCCTGAAAACAGAAAGTGGCATCAAATTAATGCTTGCTCCTAAATCACATAGGACTTTATCAAAATTGCAACTTCCTATAGTACAAGGTATAGTAAAACTCCCTGGGTCTTTCACTTTCTGTGGCAATTTTCTTTGAAGAACTGCACTGCACTCCTTATTTAACATGACAGTTTCATAATCTCCCAGCTTCCTCTTCTTTGATAGAATTTCTTTCATGAATTTTGCATACTTGGGCATTTGTTCCAACATCTCTGCAAAAGGAATGTTAATATGCAATTTCTTAAAAATTTCCAAAAATTTACCAAATTGATTATCAAGCTTTTTCTTCTGCAATCTTTGAGGATATGGGATAGGAGGCTCATATTTTTCATTTGGAGAAGGTTGAACATCTTGGGATGTTGATGGCTTCTCTTTAGATTCTTCCACCTTTTGCTCCAATTTTTTCAGCCATTCAAGTTCTTTACCACTTCTCAATGTGATAGCCTTTACATGCTCTTTGGGATTTATTGTGTCACTTGGCAATGATCCTTGAGATCTTTCTGCAATCTGCTTTGAAAGCTGTCCCAGTTGGTTTTGGATGTCCCTGTTGATTGCCTCTTGATTTCTGAAATTTGTTCTTGACTCCTCAATGAACTTCCCCAAAATTCCTTCCAAATCTGTTTGTTTCTTCTCTTGGGGTTGGTAGGAAGATGTAGACGGTTTGAACCCCCCTTGGTTATTACCCCATGACAAATTTGGATGATTCCTCCAACCTGGATTGTAGGTGTTGGAATATGGGTTATGTTGAGGTCTTTGGAAATTTGAAACATAATTGGCTTGTTCAGCATTTGGTGAAGCAAATGGATTTCCAACTTGGCACTCAATGCTAGCATGATTTCCACCACATAAATCACATTCTGCAGTTGGTTTGGATTCGAACTTGGATGACAAAGAATCCATCTTTCTTGAAAGAGCAGCAACTTAAGCTGAAAAAGCATTCACTGAATCAATTTCATGCACTCCTACAGGTCTTTTTGCAGTTACCCGATCTGAATGCCACTGATTGTTGGTTTCTACCATGATCTCTAACAACTCATGAGCATCCTCTGGTGTTTTTCCCATTAAAGACCCTCTAGATGCAGCATTAATCATTGCCCTATAGTTTGAAACCAACCCATTATAAAATGTAGAGACTTGCAGCCAAATCGGTATACCATGATGTGGGCACTTCCGCAACATTTCTTTGAATCTCTCCCAAGCTTCATACAATGATTCTTGGTCAAACTGTGTAAAAGATGTGATTTCATTCCGCAATTTTGCCATCTTAGCAGGAGGAAAGAACTTGGACAAAAACTTTTGAACTAACTAATTCCATGTTGTAATTGATTCCGGTGGTAATGAGTTTAGCCACTCCTTGGCTCTATCCCGAAGTGAAAAAGGAAAAACCCTTAATCTTCTGGCATCTTCAGACACACCATTTATCTTGTAAAGATCACACTCCTCCAGAAAGTAAGCAATATGTGCATTAGGATCATCCTTTGACATTCCCCCAAACTGATTTGATTGAACCATTTGGATAAAGGATGGCTTTATCTCAAAGTTATTGGCTTGAACAGTTGGCCTCCTTATACCCGAAGTGGTTCCAGCAACATTAGGCGCAGCATAATCCCTCATAGCTCTACGATTTCCACCTCCCTCAACAAATTGTGGATCCATGGCTGATTGTCTATTCAGAGCGGAGGTTGAACGCCTTCTCTCTCGGTTTAGACGCCTATATGTTCGATCAATTTCTAGATCAAAAGGAAGAAGGTTAAGGCTTCTTTCACGTCGCATACAAAAGTCCTACAATCTGAAAAATCAACCAGCACTCACGCAACACAAAGTTACCCCTTTTTCTTTTATGATAAATAAAATAAAAGAGCAAAGTAAACAACTGAAAAATGTACAAGAAATGACTAAAATAAATAATGCAAACAAGCAGCAACAACTCTAAATGGACAAATGTTCAACACAACTCACAAACTCAATTTAGAATAAAAATAAAACTGAAACAATGATAAAGCAAATTAACTTCAAATTAAAACTAAGATTAGGTAGTATAGATATTAATAATCAAACCATTCTTCGGCAACGGCGCCAAAAACTTGATGCGTATTTTCGCAAGTATACGAATCGTTCAAGTAATAAAGTGTACAAAAGTACGGATATCGAACCCACAAGGAATGGCGTTACTAAGTACCAAAATTGACTAATCCTAATTTTATCTGAAAACCAAATTTTTGATTGTTTAAAAGGCAAATTAACTTACAAATAAATTCAAGAACACAATTGAATGTTGTTCACAAATGATTAAAAACGCTAAGGCATTTGATTTCGCTGAATCAATTCAATCCGATTTCAAGTCATGTTATATGAGAATCAAAGCTACAAGTGATGGTTGAAAAACCCAAACTTATCTAATACTCTCTCTCAAGTTATATTAGAATTACTTGTCTATGCTAATCAACTATATTTCTATGAAGATTAATCACAAACAAGCACATTATGATCTATGGAATTTCTAAGATAACCACATACATCATGCATTAGTTCTCACACTCACATTCAACATATGGTATTTATCACAAGAAGCATTCATTACACATCTCCTCTCGGTCTCAATATAATGCAACTAATCATCTAAATCTTGGCCAGAAATTCAGAAGCATTAAGCATGGAAATAAATACTCAACTTGAAAACAATGAACTCATATAACCATAACCACAAAAATCAGAGTTTCATGATTCAACTACATCATAGCCTTAGCAAAAATGAATTAGCTCATAATGGAAATAAGCACAACAACTATCTCAACTGAATACATAACTATAAAAACGAAATAAACTGCAGAAAAACGGAGTTAAGGAAAAGAGATGAAGAACTCTTGGAGATGAACACATGGTAGCAACAATGGTGATGATCCTTCAAGATTCTCCAAGCTTTCTCTCCAAAAATGGCTTTTTCTCCTCCAAAAACGCCTCTTCTAGGTCTATTTCGCCGTCCCCTCTCTCTGTACCTTATGGTATTTATAGATCTAGGGTTTTGGGGACAAATTTAGAACAAAAAGTCACAAAAACGCGTTTAGCCGCCGAAACTCGCCGCCGGTGAACTGATTCTCGCCGCGGCGGGTTTCTGGAAATTACTCTCGCTGCGGCGAGTTTTGTGTTTTGCCGGCGGCGAGACATATTTCGCCACCAGCGAAAATGATCTCGCCGGCGGCCAGATTCGAATCCAAAATTGCGCTCTCGGGAAAATTTGCTGCAGCATTCTCGCTGCGGCCAAAATATTCTCGCCGCGGCCAGACTTCCAAACCTTGAAATCTTGCTTTTCTTGATTCTAACTCAATCCCGGTCATTGGCATTTGTCCCAAACTTCTCCAAACTTATGATTTTACCTGAAATTGCACTTTAAACACGAAATACCCGTGAAATGACATTTGTGGATTAAATAATCAAATAACCACAATTTTCACACAAATATCAATATTTAAATCATAACAAAAATGCAATAAATTGGCTCTTATCACACACACACACACACACACACACACACACAGATATATATATATATATATATATATATATATATATATATATATATATATATATATATATATATATATATATATATATATATATATATATGTATAATCATCAAATGCAATATATAAAATAACATGCATCATTTTCATATCCAATAATTAATAATTATTTATCACATATCAAATGTCCAATATAATAAATTTTGAATCAAATAAAAAAAAGGTAATTTTCTTAGACATTTGTTTTCCAAAAATATTTCAACAAATAAAACTATTTTTAGGTAGAAAAACAGTGAACAATATGATAATCCAGCACCTAACACAGCCTACCCGTGCTGACATAACCCAGAACACGTCCTGGACGTATTCTGTGACATTTCCTCACTTATTTAACCATATCTCCCTCATACGAACTCCGATTAAGGTGATTTAAAAACCTGTAAAAAATAAGATAATTATCTACAATTTTCATATTTATCATTTCTTCAAATTCTTTACGGTTTATTCCCAGAAAATTAAAAATAAAGTACTTATTTTTACTATTCTGAATTCTGACCTCTGCTCAATAAATCAGCCATATCTCCCTCATATGGACTCTAAATCAAGTAATTCCAAAGCCTATAGATCCGTGAGACATATATCTACAATTCATATGTTTACTATTTCTTTAAAATCCTTGCCGACATTTTCCAGAATTCCAAAAATAGAGGCTTTCCAAATATTTCAAAATTCAGCTTAATTTAACTTTTCCTTTGATTTTCTTTTATATAATCCCATGCACCCATATGCATGTCCAAACATCCAAAATAGAATTCCATATAAATATCCAAACCACATGTTATCCATAATAACATCTAAGAGTAAATCAATAATTTTATACAAAATTTATGAGTGGATGTTAAGCCTACCTCAGATAGATCCTTAAACTTGCGTGTTTGATTCCTTCCACACAAAATAAAATCTTACATCCATACCGTGAATTAGGATATTCCTTAAGAAAAGATGATGAAATTAGAGAGACAGCCAAGAAATTTACCTTGATTTCTCCTTTCCTCTTCCTTTTTCTTCTTCTTCCTCTTTCTCTTCTTTCTCTTCTCTTCTTTTCTTCTTCTTTCTTCTGCTGAAAACCCTACCGACACTTTCCCTTCCCCCTTTTCTCTTTTTCCCCTTTCTTTTCCTCTTTTTCTTTTTTCCTCTCTTTCCTTCCGTCACTCCCCCCCTTCACCTTCTTATCTTTATTTTATTATTATTATATTATATATTTTATTTTTCCTTCCTATCCCTACCTACCACCATTTTTTCCCCAAAAAACCCATGCCATCATTCATATTTACACCAATGCCATTCTCCATAAATTACATAAATGCCATCTTCTATTAATTACAAAAATGCCATTTTAATGAAATTACATAAATGCCATTTTAACCATCCTACTATCTTCTTTTACTTGAGTAAAATTGTAAAATGATTTAATCCTCCCGTGAGGTCCAAAATGCTTTCTCCTCTCTGAAAAAAAAATTTCAATTAGTAACATAAAGAAAAAATCGGGAATGTTACACTTTGAGCCATACAACCCTGTCAGGTCACCTTACTATTGCAAGGGTCATCCTAAAGGTTCCATCTGATTTTGTCTTGTGTATTATAGGTTTTCTTTCTTACTCTACCATATGCATCACATCATTCTTTTTGTCTCATTAACACATCCAATTTTCATGAAGTAATTCACCATTAGTATCATGCTTACCATCTTCATCTCAAGGGAGTGGTGCATTAACCAAATCCATCAATACTTCATTTAATAAATATGTATTAATACTTCTAACGTCAGGTATACATCATATAACATAAACATGAACATCATCACACCATGAATGCATCTAGTATTTCATCAAGTTACTATCATCTTTGTTACCTAATTGAATTATCATATGGTAGTATTGAATGCAAATCATGTTGTACTAGGTGAAGAAATAGGAATTTAGTGTTATTAGCAATTATCCTTTTAGGTATTCTTCCATGATTTGAGTTCTATAATTACCATCAAATTACTGGGGTTCATTTAAGATGAAATATAGACCGAACTGCACAAAACTAGCGCCTAACATGGCCTGGCCATGTCTTGGAACATGGTCATGCTAAGTACTGCACAAAATTCCCAACCACACATAACATGACCGTGCTCAGTGCACACCTATTCCCTTTTGATTTTCTCACTTCCATACAACCCTACAAGCACCAAAATAGCCACCAATGAAGATATACACAAAAATTTACGCATTTAATCAGATATATACACATACAAAAGAGATGTTTAACTTCAAAACCCTATCAAAATTTTCTCCCAAGCCTGATCTATCATACATAACCCTATTTATATGGATAAACCCAAAATCCACATCCAAACTGTAAGAGCCAATTTTTTTAATACATTTTTCATCTCCATCATACTAAAAGACATGTCAATGCTTAACATTTATACAAAAGGTAACACAAATTCACATAATTATATTAATCTAACATTAAGCCCCAAACAACACACCACCCTTAGAGTACAAAGGGTGGAGGAGGTGGTGCTGGCATCAGGATCTGCACGAGGCATCATCCTTCACTAGATCTCTATGATCAAGTACATGGAAATAGATAGCATACCATTTGCTTTTATCTGAACATAACACCAACAATAATGAGAACAGAAGTTTCCAATAGGTTTAACATTAAATGCATCATATAAAAAAGATCACAGTGTTATGTCCAGCTGTATAAACTACAGAAAACATTTATCATTGATAACATGTGTATATATATATATATATACACATCACCAATAGATGGCATGATAAAACAAGCTATGTACTAATGCTCAAGTGTCATAATTTATAGCATGCTAAAACACTATCAATCTTTTATGATAAGAGCATAATACTCATAAATAGTATGATTTAACATATTATGCACACATTTGATAATCACAATTCTAATATACAGAATATCATGCATGATGGCTATTCATCTGTCATCTGTCTGCATCTCAGTAATAAGGTATTATGATCCATTTACCCTCCTACTACTTATATACCACTGTCACTCGGTCGGAGTGGCCATACTCCCCCTCAACTTACTCAAATCTAATAGGGCATCCCCTATTCGGTACCGTCTCAAAGCCATACGAGCTGTCTGGTTACCTTACCGCCATAAGGTGACGCATGTCGCTGGGTTACCTTACTGAGGTAAGGGTCATCCCGATACCATTTTACCGGGTCACCTTACGGCCACAAAGGTCATCCAGCATGTCGTCAAGTCCCCTTGCGCCATAAGGTTTCGCAAGTATCCATCTATTTTCATAATCTTTTCAATTATCCGTCAATCACTTTAACATAGCAAGATGCCACATGTCACTAGGCCACCTTGCTTCGGGAAGCATCATTCTAACATCTTATACATCTTTTCAAATATTTAGCCACATGCATAACATCATCCTCTTTATCATCAATACAATATGTAATTATGTCTCATCAACATACTAAGTATGCATCTCATCACACATCTTAAGTATGCATTTCATCAACATATTAAGCATACGTCTCATCAATATCTCAAGCATGCATCTCATCAACATATTAAGCATAGGTCTCATCAACATCTCAAGCATGCATCTCATCAACATATTAAGCATACATCTCGTCAACGTATTAAGCATACATCTCATCAATATATCATCATTACTAGTATCATGCTTACCATCTTTATCGCAATGTTGATTTTACATCAACCATATTCATCACTAACATCAAGCTTACCATCGTCATCAAATCATTTAACAATTCTGTATTGATACATTTATCATCATGTAATAATGTATACATCATACATCTAATCATCTTGCGTTGATACCATAATGTATGCATCATACTCTCTAATCATCATCATCGCCTTCACAATAAGATTATGCATTCATTAGGTACATTACTAACATCATGCTTGTCATCATCACCACATCATTTAACAAATATGTATTAATACACTCACCATCATGTGAAAATGCATACATCATATCTTCTAATCAACATGTATTGATGTATTAATACCTAATGTATATCAAGCTTGTTATCACAAGAAGTAGTGAAAACTAATATTATATCACAAAGATTATAGGGAATTCTTCTTCAATTTAGTTTCTCTACTTACCATCTAATTAATGGGATTCATTTAATGCCATTTGTAGTTAAAATAGGGCAAAAATAGCTCCAAGCACGGCTTAGTTGTGCACTGAAACACGATCGTGCTTCACATTATCTCAACCGTGCTGCATGTAACGACTTCATTTTTTTCATATATACATACATACATATATATATATACATATATATATGTATATATGTATATATATGTATATATGTATATAAATCCCATGAAGTCATTACCTCTTTATTTCTAACTATTTACCTCATAATAACATTCAATTAAATTAACCAAGCATAATTAAGGTTTATGGTATGCTATTAACACTGATACAATTCTGGGTTCACATACAAATCATTAATTAAAAATGTCCATACAAAAAAAAATAAACACATTTATGTCTACATCTTATTCATCCATATTGACCAATTCCAGGGATACGGGTCCAGGTGGTTGCACCTTCACTGGGATCTTAGCTAACGCAACACAACGTACGCTAAAAGTCAGTAATAGAGATATATGCATATTTAGTCTTCTGAATATGATATGGAAATATAGTGAGAGTTAAATCCCAGTAGGTTCAACAATAAATCATAATTATCATCAATATAGCTCATCATGTCATGTTCATCTGTATAAGCTATAGTAAATATCTTAGGTCACATGAATGCACTTTATCTATACACATGAAAATCATACAGTAATGACATGTATGGCGTGAATAACTACTTTTAGAATATCAAATGATGGCTATCGACTTATTACTTTCTATTCTCTGGTACGAGCTTTTCTCTCTCCGTCCAACATGGCACACTTTCTCTTTCTTTTCTCATTAACATAATCATGGCCGTGAGTAGTGCATCCCCAACTGGTGCACCACACAAACCGCCATATGACCATGCTCGATTCTTTTCTTTTCTTTTCACTTAATAGCCAAAAATATGATTTTAATAACAAGTATGTTCATTATACTCACATGCCATAATTTATCATCAAAGCATAATCACTACCAAAAATCATTGGTAAATGCAATCATGTCATGATCATAACCATTTTTGAATATCACTTTATAAAATATTTTGATGTCAAAATTACACACTTAAGATGGTAAGGAGTTCATGCAATGGCAATGGCTAGGGAATACACTAGTTATTTATTATTTTCATTTATAAGATTCTTCTTTGTTTTAAAATATTATTTTCATCTTTTCATTTTCCTTATACTTGGCCTCTAGTTACTTTCCTCCAACTTATATCATTTCCAACACATGTTCTCACAAATTTTATAGGGCATTCTTCTTCAATTTGGTTTCTATTATTACCCTATAGTTAATAAGGTTAATTTTGAGTAGAAAAATGTTAAAAATAAGTTTTACCAGCTCCCAAAATAGCCTATCCATGTTCCAGGACACAGCCTTACTTGAAAAATACTTCAAACATGCTAAAAACAAGCTCTGAACATGGCTTAACCATGCTGAAGCAACCCAGAACCCGGTCTAGCCATGTTCTGTGACCTTTCCTCACTTATTCAACTATATCTCCCTCATATAAACTCCAATTGAGGTGACTCTAAAGCCTATAAAACGATAAGACACTTATTGACAACTTTCATATTTATCATTTCTTCAAATTCCTTTCGAATTACTCCCAAAAAATTGAAAACAAAAACACCTACATTTACCACTCTAGATTCTAGAGGGATTCTGACCTCTACTCATTAATCAGTCATATCTCCCTCATATAGACTCCAAATTAATTAATTTCAAAGCCTATAGATCCGTGACACACACACACACACACACAAATATATATATATATATATATATATATATATATATATATATATATATATATATATATATATATATATATATATATATATATATATATATATATATATATATATTATGTTAACAATTTCCTTTAATTCCCAACAAATATTTTAGAGAAAATCAAACACAGAAGCAAACTTAACAGATTCTTCCCTGGTTAACTAGTTTTTGACCACTGCTTATTAATCGGACCATATCTCTCTCATTTGAACATCAAATTGGGTGATTCCAATGGCTAAAAATCTATAAGACATATATCTACATTTTTCATGTTAACCATTTCTTTTAATTTCAAACCAATTCTTCCAAAAAATTTAAAAATAGAAGTTTCCATGGTTACTTTGAAATCCAGTTTTCTTTGCCTAGCCTTTCCTAAATTCTAGTTCATCCTATTATTAATCCATCTTCCATTTTTCTTCCAAATTTCCACCTAACCATAGAATTAATCATCTCAACATTTTATTATATTTCTTACTTAATTTAACATATTCTATCATACTCTTCAAAAGAAAAACATAATCAGATCATGCATCACTAAGGATATTTCTCAACAGAAATTTCTCATCTTCCATCCATTTTTACCATATTCAAATATACATAACAACAGCATAAAAACTCTAAATTTTTTCCACCCATAGCCATATCTATGCATAACTTTCCATACCAACCAAAGTATTCAAAACATCCATCACATGCAAGATCAACATGTAACATGATATAGCAACATCCATGGCCAATCATGAAAGTAGCAAATATTGTAAATTTCATAAAGTTCTAAGATCAAAATCCCACATAAATGTTACAAATTTTAAAGTTTTTCTTCAAAAAGAGATATTGTTAAGCCTACCTAAAGATCTCCCTAGCTCACTTAGTGAATTCATTTTCCTTGTTTCCTCTTGAATGAAGTAGCAAGATTCCTCCCCTCCTTTATCTTTTCTATGAGCCTAAATAAGAGAAGGATGATGAGTTTTGAACCCTAAAGATGAAGAGAAAATATGAATTCAAGGGGAGATTAAGCTAACTTACCTTGAGTACTTAGTCCTCTAGACTTCTCTTTCTTTTTCCTTCCTCTCTTCTCCTCTCTTTCTCTCCTTTTCTCACTCTACCTTGCTTGTGATTTTCCTCTCCCTCACTTGGATGAAATTATAATGTTATAAGGGTGGGTTTTACTTAATTAAACTATCAAGTTGTTCACCTCTCTTAATCATGGGTCTACCTTATCACAAGATGCACTTGGTTTTTTTTCTTGGGAAGACAACTCATGTTCTTGTCTTCCACTCCCTTAGTCAAGATATACATAGAAAAAGGATATTTTTATTTTTAAAATCATGATAAAATGTTCTTAAGATAGGGAAAATATTCCTTTGATTTAGGGATTTATTTTCTTTTTCTTTTGTCTCACTCAAGTATGATAGATTTACCTTTCTAGGTGGCAAATTTCTAGCCCTTGAGTATGCCTTGCTTGGCTGAAATTATTTATGTAGGATAAGGATGTTTTGTCATAATGCCATGTATTATTTTCTTCTTGCTGAAATTATGAATGTAGGATATAGATTTTTTGTTCTAATGCCATGTATTATTACTTACTTCTTACAATTATGAATGTAGGATATAGATGTTTTGTCCTAATGTCATGTAACCTAATCTTGATTATGATTACACTACTATTTTCTCACATGGTTCTTATTTTTTCCTCTTGGATTTGGGCTCATTCTTTCCCATTTCCTTTGCTTTGGCTAAAATTCTACCTTTCATGAAGGGCTTGATCACATTTTTATGATTTTTGGACTATCGATCCAACTTTTATATCCTAGTCCAATTCTATATTTTATTTCTTGCTTGGGCTATCCAATTGGCTTGCTTGAAACTCATGTGAAGTTGAAAAAAACTATATGAAGTTTCCATAGGTGAAAGCCCAATGTATGGGTGAAGATGTTAAACTTAAGAACTCTAGCTGTTAAATTAGAAAAAATTACCATAATCCAATCTTCTTAAAATTTGAAGACCTTTACGTACTTTCCAAAATTTATCTTCCTTACCCAAGATATTTTCCTCTCCTTAGTATGTTATTTCTAATTTTTCCTATTATTTTTTCTCTCTTTACTTATTCCCTTAATGTTAGAAACATTTTCTATGCATACACATAATGTAACAACTTTTTTATTTATTTATTACATCATTAATCAAAACGTACATACAACATTTCAAACACATAAATATCTACAGCTTATTTATTCTGGTTGACCAATTCTGGAGATTTGGGTGCGGGTGGTTGCACCTTCATCGGGATCTGTGCCAACTCGCCCACAAACATTTTATTTAGGATCCGCCCATCATTGAATAACTCGATCCAATGTGCACTAAAAGCCAAAGCTATAGAAAAATCTGCATAAATAATTTTCTGAACATGACATGGAAATAAAGTGAGAATTAAATCCTAGTAAGTTCAATAATAAATCATTATCAATATAGCTCATCACGTCATGTTCAGCTGTATAAACTACAGTAAATAACTTTGGTCACATGAATGCACTATATCTATGCACATGAGAATCGTATAGTAATGACATGTATGACAGGATTAATTATTTTTAGAATATCATATGATGACTATCAATTTATTCTCATATCAAGCTACTCCGATCAGGGTGAGTATTTTCTACTCTCCGGTATGGGCTTTTCTCACTCCATCCGACATGGCCCACTCTCTTTCTTTTCTCATTAACATGATCATAACCATTGGTAGGGCGTCCCCTACTGGTGCACCACACGGATTGCCATGTGACCGTACTCATTTTTTTTTCACAATGATAGCCAAAAATATGTTTTCAATAACAAGTATGTTCATCAAAATATAACTATTACCAAAAGTCATTGGTAATCATGTCATGAACATAACCATTTCAAATATCACTTTATAAAATATTTCCATGTCAAACTTTTACACTTAAGATGGTAAGAAGTTCATACAATGGCAATGGCTATGGCATATACTAGTCATTTATTATTTTCATTTATAAGATTCTTCTTCTCTTTTTAATATTAATTTTATTTTTTTATTTTCTTGATGGAGGTTTTCATCCCATCTAACCTTCTTTTACTAATTTGAGCATAACTCCGTCAATTTAACTCCGATGTAGGTGATCTTGGTGTCAATTGTAAGATAAAACAATTATCTCAAACTATTATGTTGAACTATTTAGTGAAATATTACGAAATCAAGGTGATATTACCCCCTCAATGTACAGCTTATTTCTTCTCGAATAGGTTCTAACCTCTGCCTACTAATTGGTCTATATCTCCCTCATAAAAATTCCAAATTAAGTGATTCCAGTGGCTACAAATCCATGACACATATATCTATAATTCATATGTTAACTATGTATTTTAATTCCCTACATAATTTTCCCAGAAATTAAAACACAGAAGCTATCCTAACATAATCTTCCCTGATTAACCATTTTCGGACCACTGCTTACTAATCAGACCATATCTATCTCATATGGAATTCAAATTGCGTAATTCAAGTGGCTAAAATTCTGTGACACATATATCTATAATTCTTATGTTAACCATTTATTTTAAATCCCTACAGAATGTTCCCAAAAATTAAAAAACATAAGCTATCCTAACATGTTCTTCCCCGGTTAACCATTTTTTGAACACTGCTTAATAATCAGACCATATCTACTTCATATGAACTCTAAATTGAGTGATTACAGTGGCTACAAATCTGTGACACATGTATCTATAATTCTTATGTTAACCATTTATTTTAATTCCCTACAGAAAGTTACCAAAAATTAAAATACATAAGCTATCCTAAAATATTCTTCCCTGATTAACCAATTTCTGACTACTTCATACTAATTGGACCATATCTACCTCATATGGACTCCAAATTGCGTGATTCCAGTGGGTAAAAATCCGTGAGACATAGATCTACATTTTTTATGTTAACCATTTCTTTTATTTCTAACTGATTCTTCTCAGAATATTAAAAATAGAAGCTTAAAAGTTTGTCATCTATAGCCATACCTATGCAGAACTATCTACACCAGCCTAAGTATTCAAACATACATAATATGTAACATGATATAGCAACATCCATGACCAATCATCAAAGTTCTAAGATCAAAATCTAATATAAACATTATAAGTTTCAAAAATTTTCTCCAAAAAGAAATATTGTTAAACTTACCTAGAGCACTTAGTTCCCTAGACTTCTCCTTCCTCTTTCTTCTTTTCTTCCTCTCCTTTCCTCACTCTACCTTGCTTCTATTTTTCCTCTCCCTCACTTGGACGAAATTCTAATGTTGTAAGGGTGGGTTTTCTTATATAGACCACTAAATAATTCACCTTTCATGATCATGGGTCTACCTTATCACAATTAGGTTAAACTTGGTTGAATTTTTGGAAAATAAACAACTTATGTTCTTGTCTTCCTCTTCCTTAGTCAAGATATGCATAGGAAAAGGAGATTTGTATTTTGAAAATTATGATAATATGTTCTTAAGATATGGGACAAGGTCCCTTTGATTTAGGGATTCATTTACTTTTTCTTTTGTCTTAATCAATTATAATAGGTTTGCCTTTTTAAGTGGCAAATTTCTAGCCCTTCAATCTCCATTATTTGGTTGAAATTATTTGGGTGGGATAGAAATGTTTTGTCCTAATGCTATGTATTATCATGCCACTTGCTAAAATTATGAGTGTAGGATATAGATGTTTTACCCTAAATCCTTGTATTATCATACCACTTACTAAATTTTTGTCTTAATGCCATATCACCTAATCTTGATTACACCATTATTTCATCACTTTAATTTTATTTTTATTTTTATTTTTCCTCTTGGGTTTGGGCTCATTCTTGCCCATTTTCTTTACTTTGGTTAAAATTCTACCTTTCATAATGGGCTTGGTCACATTTTCATGATTTTTGGGCTACCGGTCCAATTTATATATCCTAGTCCAAGTCTATGTTTTATTTCTTTATTGGGATATCCTATTGGCTTGCTAAAAAATTATGTGAAGTAGAAAAACTATATATGAAGTGTCCATAGGTGAAAGCCCAATTTATGGGTGGAGATACTAAACTTAGTAATTTTTGCTCTTAAATTAAGAAAAATTACCCTAATCCGATCTTCTTGAAATTTTAAGACCTTTACTTACTTCACAAAAATTTATCTTCCTTACCTAAGAATTTCACCTTTCTTTAGCATGTTTATTTCTAATATTTTCTCTTAGGTTTTCTTTCTTTACCTATTCCATTAATATTAGAACATTTCTATACAAACACGTATTTCTAAGGATTATATTTCCTTAGATATCTAAAAATTGTCTAATAAATTTTATTTCCTTAATTAAATATTTATGTACCTTTATCAATAAAAGAAATGAAATTATGGATGTTACTTTGAATAGTTTTGTACTTTTATTAATACATGAAACGAAATTAGGGATGTTACACATAAGGTGAAGAATTTCTAAGGCTTCTATTTCCTTAGATATATAAAATTTATCTAATAAATTTTATTTCCTTAATTAAATATTTATGTACCTTTATTAATAAAAGAAACAAAATTAGGGATGTTACACTGTAGCCTCTCAAACAGCCCAAAACACAGTCTGGTCGTGCCTTGAAAAAACGTTGTGTTTGGCGCTACAGGTTCGTGACTAGCCTGGCCTTTCATGACTATTCAGGCCATAACTCCGATTAAGGAGATTTTGGTGTCTATGGAAAACTAAGACAATTATCTACAAATTTTATGCTTAGAATTTAACAAATTACAACCATAATTAAGTATAAAATTGTCCCAAAATAAACATCGTGATTTTGCCTATTAGATCTGACCTCTCTTCACTCATTGGGACATAAGTCTCTTATATAATGTCTAATTAAAGTGATTCGAGAAGGCTTTTAACGATAAGACATAGGGGTACAACATTTCTATTAAACATATCTTCTAATTTGACCTAAAACATGACTCCTCAAATAATATATTTAGAGCATCGAATTTCATCCATTTAAAGTCAAATTTCAGCACAAAACATGTATCACATATGCATTCAAACTTTCACTCTATATGAATAATCACAAATATGCATTATGCATCATCAAAATATGATATTTGAATCACCTTCAATCTTCCATAAGACATAGAATTTTAATGACAAATTAATGTTAAGCCTACCCAACTCTACTTATCCTTTTTGTTAACAAGCAACCCCCATTATTTTCCTTTGCCTTGGCTCCTTCTAGATCTTCTTCTTCCACCACAAAACCTGCATAACCACTATCAAAACCATCTTTTAGGGTCTTAGAATGATGGAGGGATGATTTAGAGGCTGATCTATAGAGAAAATCACCTTGGAGCTTCCTTTTTGTTGCCTTTCTCTCTCCTCTCTCTCTTTCTCCTTCTTCCTTCTTCTTCTTCTTCTCTTCTTGGCTGCGTATGTTTCTAATCCCTTTCCCTCTTTGGTTGACCACCTTGTGTCTTATCCCAAGGATAGTAATAAAATATTGTCTTCTAGAAGGTTAAACCCTCTTCCAACTATATCCCCAAACCAAAAAATATTTATACGTTTGCCACTCCATTATATTGCGACTAACCCCTTGACTAAGGCCTTGTTTAGCTTCCTCAAATTCCCTAAATGGTTTAATTCCTCCTTTAAGAAGATGCCAATAGGTTTTGAGGTCACACCAAAAACATATCTCTAGCTCATTTGTTGATGTTTGGTTCTAACCCCAAGGAATTAGGGAAATTACAATTTTTGTCCTTCTAGATTTCCTTTTTGCCATTTAGTTACTTTATAATTTTCTAGGGTTTCTTCAATATTCCATTTCATTCTTTCCTTCCCTCCATCATCTAAAATTATTTTCTATTTAATAAAATTGGGGATGTTACACAAACTCCATCAAATGATTTTAAGAAGCACTCACATATACAAATACACATACATACATCATCAATTAATTGCCAAAACTAAGATTTCAAGAAGGGTTAATGTTAAACCTACCCAAAACTTAGAAATCCTTTCTATTCTCAAAACCTTCCTTGGATTTCCTTCTCTTTTGATCACTTCTCTTACTTCTTTTCTCTACAAATTCCTACACTTTTGTCACACCCCTACTTTTAAGGGAACATGAAACACATACTTTACAGACAAATCTTTACTATAATAGGTAGAATACAAGCATTCATTATAGAAATAGATACAGATAGGTTTTCTCATGTAAACACAATATAAAGACTAAGTTTATAAATATCAAAGTAACAACAGAAACAAGGATCATGTTTGTGATGTTCAGAGCATACTCTAGAGTACAAGTACAATATAAATCAAAATCTATGAGTCCTAGAAACAAAATAGGCTCACCAGAGAATATGTCGCTACATATCTTTACTATAATAGGTATCATACAAGCATTCATTATAGAAACACATACAGTTAGGTTCTTTAATGTAAACACAATATATATACCATGGTTATAAATATCAGAGTAACAACAAAAGCAAGGATCCTACCTGTGACGTTCAGAGCATACTCTAGAGTACAAGTACAATACAAATCAAAATCTATTAGCCCTAAAAACAAAATAGGCTCACCAGAGAATATGTCGCCTAGATGATCACCTATCTGAAGGAAAATTACCAAATTATGTATTCTTATCTAAAAGATGTGAAAATATCATGTAGTGAGTTTGACAACATAGTGATTGATAATACCTCCTATGACCTCTTAGGTCAGTATATAGATGTACTCATATTTTAAAATTTGTCACATAGAAAATATAGTTCGGAAGTACATCCATATGGGACCTGCATTTCAAATATTCTTAGTTTAAATCATATTCAAATATCCAAAATCATATGCAATAGGGTATGATCATTAATTTAATATTGTTATGCATCAAAATATTTCTCCTAAAAACATTAGAAGGATCCCATATCAGAGTTCAAGCACTTCCATACTTTAGTGGTGTAGGATTTGCTAAAACTCAGCATCCCAACTAAGCTTTGCCTTACCATTATTCAAGATGACACGTAAAGGGACTCTAATATGGGCATTTCCCAAGCACACAACAAGGGAGGGTAAATCATATATCGTATAGTCGAAATCTCGCCCAAATTAGAGGCATCCCGCTCTCCTTCACATATCATATAACGTGTGTTGGCCATCACACAAGGCTAACACCAACCCTACTAGCTGAGGTCTCAAGGTGCACTAAGGCTAATATCACCTACTGTTAGCAAATAGTGTTTCTAATAGGATTCCTCCACATAAATTATATTTCACATATGCCGTATTATTCAAAACAGAGGTTTCAGTATAATAAAAAAATTTCAGTCTCAGTATAATTCCTCTGTCAGAAACTTCTCAATCAAGGTTATCACATATACATAACCCTTTTCTAATGAAATCTTATAGCTTTACATATCAATGCCACGTGCACAATATATTTTCTTTACCATATGATGAGAAATACATTTAGAATCACATATTCAATGAGTTCAAAAATCTATTTTTCAAAACCATACTCTTCTTGAACTATATGCTAGATAGTAAACAAATAAGGAATTTAATCCATTTTCGAGACATATAAAAGTATAAATAACTTGTAAATAGAACGAATTATACATTTAAAGTTTCAGAAGAGCATGGGGTAAGTCATAGAAAGAATTAAGGTAAGGCTCCAAGTTGGACAGCCTTAAAATGCACTTTTCCAATCCAAATTTGACCAAATAGACCTCAAAATTGAGTCTGGAGGGTCCAAAAAACTAGGAAATAACTCTGAAAGCTGGGTCAATGTCGGTTAACCAATTGTCACTATTCATGGCCAAAAATACTGTTAACATTGGTCAAAATCACTATTAATGCCGATCAGATTTACTATTGCACATTGACCAAAATCACTATTCATGTCAGTCGGAGTTACTGTTCATGACACCAAAAGTTGTAAAATGATTGTCCTATAGTTTATCTATCTCGTGAATCCATCTACAGTGTCAAATTTTCAATTTAAGGACTCTAAGTAGGAGTTTCAGAACTTACTTTTTTCTAAGATTTTCTACTTCTGATTTGCGGTGATTTTTGTAACAACTCTATATATATATATATATATATATATATATATTGTAAAGTCCCATAAGGTTATTACTTCTTTACTTCTAATTACTTAACTCATAATAATATTCGATTAATTTAACCAAGCATAATTCAAGGTTTAAGGTCTACCATTAACACTGATATTATTCTAAGTTCATAAACACATTATTAATCAAAACGTCTGTACAAAAATAAAACACATAAATATCTACATCTTATTCATCCATGTTGACCAATTTCGAAGATACGGGTGCGGGTGGTTGCACCTTCACTGGGATCTTAGCCAACTCGACCACAAACACCAAATGTTAATTTATGGGATCTGCCCAATATAGAGTAACTCGATCCATCGTACACTAAAAGTTAGAGCTATAGAAAAATCTGCATAACTAGTTTTCTGAACATGATATGGAAATATAGTAAGAATTCAATCCCAGTAAGTTCAACAATAAATCAAAATCATCATCAATAATGATCCTCACGTCATGTTCATCTGTATAAGCTATAGTAAATATCTTAGGTCACATGAATGCACTTTATCTATGTACATGAAAATCATACAGTAATGACATGTATGGCATGAATAACTATTTTCAAAATATCATATTATGGCTATCAACTTATTTTCATATCAAGTTACCCCAATCAGGGTGAGTACTTTCTACTCTTTGATACGAACTTTTCTTGCTCTGTCCGACATGGCACACTTTCTCTTTCTTTTCTCATTAACATAACCATAGCTGTGAGTAAGGTGTCCCCTACTGGTGCACTACACGGACTGCCATGTGACTGTGCTCGTCTCTTTTCTTCTCTTTTCTTTTTACGTTAATAGCCAAAAATATGATTTCAATAACAAATATGTTCATTATACTCACGTGCCATAATTTATCATCAAAGCATAATAATTACCAAAAATTATTGATAAAATACAATCTTGCCATGAACATAATCATTTTTAATTACTTCTTTATAAAATATTTTCATGTCAAAATTACACACTTAAGATGGTAAGGAGTTCATGCAATGGCAATGGCTATGGCATACACTAGTCATTTATTATTTTTATTTATAAGATTCTTCTTCTTTCTTAAAAATTATTTTCCTCTCTCATTAAATAGAGCATAACACCCTCATTTTAAATTCGATTGAGGCGATCTTGTTGTCAATTAAAATATAAGAGAATCCTCTAAAACCATTATGTTGAATATTTTAGTGAAATCTTAAGTAATCGTGGTGTTACTACTCCCTCAAATTCAATGTTATTTCATCTCGGGTAGATTCTGACCTCTACTTACTAATCAGACAATATCTCCCTTATCTGGACTCCAAATTGAATGATTCCAGTAGATAAAAATATGAGAGACATATATTTACATTTTTTATGTTAAAAATTTCTTTGAATTTGATGCATATTTGGCCTTGAAATTCAAGCACAAAAGCTTACCTAATAGATTCTTCCCAGGTTAACTAGATTCTGACCTATGCTTACTAATCTGATATATCTCTCTCATATTGATTTCAATTTGAATGATTCCAGTGGATAAAAAATTTTCAGACACATATCTGTATTTTTCATGTTAAGAATTTATTTTAAATCCCTACATATGTTTCAAAGAAATTCAAACACATAAACTTACCTAACATATTATTCCCTCGTTAACCATTTTCTGACCACTGCTTACTAATCGGACAATATCTCCCTCATCTAGACTCCAAATTAAGTGATTCTAGTGGCTAAAAATCCGTGAGACATATATCTACATTTTTTATGTTAACTATTTCTTTTAATTCCTAACTAATTCTTACCAGAATTTCAAAAACAGAAGCTTCTTTGGTTACTCTTGTAACATCCTTAATTTTGTTTCTTTTATTAATAAAGATACATAAATATTTAATTAAGAAAATTAAATTTAATAGACAATTTTTAGATATCTAAGAAAATATAATCATTAGAAATTCTTCACCTTACGTGTATGCATAGAAATATTCTAACATTAATGGAATAGGTAAAGAGAGAAAACCTAAGAGGAAATATTAGAAATAAACACGCTAAAGAAAGGTAAAATTCTTGGGTAAGGAAGATAAAATTTTGTGAAGTAAGTAAAGGTCTTAAAATTTCAAAAAGATTGGATTAGGGTAATTTTTCCTAATTTAAGAGCTAAAGTTACTAAGTTTAGTATCTCCACCCATAAATTGGGCTTTCACCTATGGACACTTCATATAGAGTTTTTCTACTTCACATGAATTTTTAGCAAGCCAATAGGATAGCCCAAGAAAGAAATAAAACATGACTTGGACTAGGATATAGAAATTGGACCGGTAGCCTAAAAATCATGAAAATGTAACCAAGCCTATTATGAAAGGTAGAATTTTAACCAAAGTAAAGAAAATGGGCAAGAATGAGCCTAAACCCAGGAGAAAAAATAAAAATAACAAAATAAAAAATAAAGTGATGAAATAATGGTGTAATCAAGATTAGGTGACATGGCATTAAAAGAAAAATTTAGCAAGTGGTGTGATATCCTATATTCATAATTTTAGCAAGTGGTATGATAATACATGGAATTAGAATAAAACATCTATATCCTACACTCATAATTTTAGCAAGTGGGTAATAATACATAGCATTATGACAAAACATCCTTATCCTACACAAATAATTTTAGCTAAGCAAGGAAGATTCAAGGGTTAGAAATTTGCCACCTAAAAAGGCAAACCTATCATACATGATTAAGACAAAAGAAAAAGGAAATGAATCCCTAAATCAAAGGGACCTTGTCCCTTATCTTAAGAACATATTATCATAACTTTCAAAATACAAATCTCTTTTTCCTATGTATATCTTGACTAAGGAAGAGGAAGACAAGAACATGAGTCGTTTGTTTTCCAAAAAATCAACCAAGTGCATCCTAATTGTGATAAGGTAGACTCATGATCATGAAAGGTGAATTATTTGATAGTCTATTTAAGCAAAACCCACCCTTATAACATTAGAATTTCGTCCAAGTGAGAGAGAGGAAAAAATAGAAGCAAGGTAGAGTGAGGAAAGGAGAGGAAGAAAGGAAGAAAGAGGAAGGAGAAGTCTAGAGGACTAAGTGTTCCAGGTAAGTTTAACAATATTTCTTTTTAAAGAAAAGATTTGAAATTTACAACATCTATGTGGGATTTTGACCTTAGAACTTTGATGATTGGTCATGAATGTTGCTATATCATGTTACATATTATGTATGTTTGAATACTTAGGCTGGTGTAGATAGTTTTGCATTGGTATGGCTATGGGTGGCAAAATTTTAAGCTTCTATTTTTAAACTTCTGGGAAGAATTGGTAAGGAATTTAATCAAATAGTTAACATGAAAAATGTAGATCTATGTCTCACGGATTTTTAACCACTGGAATCACTCCATTTGGAGTCTATATAAGGTATATATGGTCCAATTAGTAAGCAGTGGTCAGAAAATGGTTAATCAGGGAAGAATATGTTAGGATAGCTTCTGTGTTTAAACTTCTGGGAACCTTTTGTAGGGAATTAAAATAAATGGTTAACATACAAATTATAGACATATGTGTCACAGACTTTTAGCCACTGGAATCACTCAATTTGGATTTCTTATGAGGGAGATATGGATAGATTAGTAAGTAGAGGTCAGAACCTACCAGAGAAGAAATAACATATACCTTGAGGGAGTAATATCACTATGATTCCTTAATATTTAGCTAAACCTTTCAACATTATAGTTTTAGATAATTGTCTTATCTTTAAATTTACACCAAGATCACCTAACTCAAAGTTGAAATGAGGGAGTTATGCTCCAATTTGTGAAAGAAGGTCAAATAGGATGAAAACCTGCATCAGTAAATAACACAACTAAAGCATAGCCATGTTTCAAGGCACAGCCTGGCCGTGTTCTGAGCTAGAAATGGCATTTTCAAGCCTAAAGCTTGGTTATTTTATAGTAAATAACCAAGCCATGTTATAGGATACATTTAGGCCCGTTCGAAAGTTGGTAAAACTTATTTTCAACATTTTGTTTACCCTAAATATCTATAGGATATTAGTAAAAACCAAATTGATGAAGAATGTTGTATTAAATTTGTGAGAACATGTGTTGGAAATTATATAAGTAAGAGAAAAGTGACTAAAGGCCATGCATAAAGAAAATGAAGAGATAAATATAATGTTTAAAAAAGAAGAAGAATTTTATAAATGAAAATAATAAATGACTAGTATATACCATAACCATTGTTATTGCATGAACTTCTTACCATCCTAAGTGTGTAATTTTGACATGACAATATTTTGATGAAACATTATGGTATGTGAGTATAATGAACATACTTGTTAATGAAATCATATTTTTGGCTATTAATGTGAAAAGAAAATAAATAAGCACAGTCACATGGCGATCCGTGTGGTGCACCAGTAGGGGACGCCCTACCAACGGTTATGATTATGTTAATGAGAAAAGGAAGAGAAAGTGTGCCATGTTGGACGGAGCGAGAAAAGCTCATACCAGAGAGTAGAAAATACTCACCCTGACCGGGGTAGCTTGATATGAAAATAAATTGATAATCATCATATGATATTCTAAAAATAGTTAATCCTGTCATACATGTCATTACTGTACGACTTTCATGTGCATAGATAAAGTGCATTCATGTGACCAAAGATATTTGTTGTAGTTTATACATATGAACATGACGTGATGAGCTATATTGATGATGATTTATTGTTGAACTTACTGGGATTTAATTCTCACTATATTTCCATGTAATGTTCAAAAAATTACTTATGCAGATTTTTCTATGGCTTTGACTTTTAGTGCACGTTGGATCAAGTTACTCTATAATGGGTAGATCCCAAAAACAAATAAAATGTTTGTGGTCGAGTTGGCTCAGATCTCGATGACGGTGCAACCACTCGCACCTAT
Organism: Gleditsia sinensis; assembly: GCA_037074535.1. Taxonomy (NCBI): domain Eukaryota; kingdom Viridiplantae; phylum Streptophyta; class Magnoliopsida; order Fabales; family Fabaceae; genus Gleditsia; species Gleditsia sinensis. The sequence continues at coordinate 25,540,482 of CM073465.1, forward strand.
ATCTCTGGAATTGGTCAACCAAAATAAGTAAGATGTAGATACTTATGTGTTTGATATGTTGTACGTACGTTTTGATTAATGACGTGTATGTGAACTCTATATTGTATAATAATAATAAATAAAAAAGTTGTTACAACTCTGAAATCCAATTTCCTAACCAAACCTTTCCTAAGGTTTTAGTTCGTCATTTTATTACGTCCTTTTCCATTTTCTTCCTAATTTACATCTAATCATATTCCATTAATTTTTCACCACATTAAAATTTACAAAATAGTAGTATAAAAATCCTAAAATTTTGTGACACATAGCTGTAACATCCTAAGTCTCTAATAGAGGTAGATAAATCTAAGAATAAGTAGAAAATACATATGACAAAGAATTAAAATGCTTAGTTATGTAACAATAAGGAATTTATAAAATAGGTGACATATAGTTAATCATTAATCATATAAATAAAATTCTTAGGAGCATAATGGATGAGGAGAAGATACAAATACATTTTTAAGACATTACTAATCTAGGATTAGTAGTAAATTAAGGCAATATAAAATGACTAAGGAGTTGTCAAGTAGCACCACAAAATTTCAACCATATAGTATGCCACATTGCCCATAGAATTGTAGCCACCTTACAGCCACCTTGTACTTACCAAAGCATGCCACAGTGCCCACAAAATTATAGCCACATAGCATGCCAGATTGGCCACAAAATTGCAGCCACCTTGCACCTACCAAAGCATGCCACATTGCCCACAAAGTTGCAGCCACATAGCATGCCACATTGGCCACAAAATTATAGCCACCTTGTAGCCACCTTGCACCTACCAAAGCATGCCACATTGCCCACAAAGTTGTAGCCACATAGCATGCCACATTACCCACAAAATTTCAGCCACCTTGCACCTACCAAAGCATGCCACATAGCCACAAAAACTTTATCCAAAATCAACCAAGAAAAATGCTAACTTTCAGCAAGGAAATCCTTCCACATTGCCATAATTATTTCAGCAACATTCCAGCAAACAAACAGCCACCCACTTCAGCCATGTCTTTGCCCATAATCAGAAAAATCATGCAAAAGTTGCTGCCCTACACCATACTCTACATTCCCACGCCCTCCATACAGAAACCACAAGGGAATCCCTACAAAAAACAAAAGGGAATCCCTACAAAAACACAAGGGAATCCCAAAAAACCACAACCTCCTTTTCCTCTTGAATGGTGGAAACCAGCATCCAAGAATCATGTTGTCTAGGTATTATTTTGGGCAGCAAATTCAAACCCCATTCCTCATGCAATCAGCACCTAAGAGGGAGAGAAGGCAACCAAAAAACTTACAGCCAAACGAGGAGAGAGACCAGAAAAAAACATAGCTAAGCTGCAAGGGAAACCGAGAAGAGAAGCAAGCTGAAATTTGAGAACCATAGGAGCATTTATGCACAAGGTGAGTTTTCCCTCTTGAGGAAAGTTGGTTTATAGTGAGTAAAGCTCATTTTGGGTTCTGCATGGGTGATTCTTGAGCATGAGATGCAAGATGTTAAATTTGAAAACATGGAACTCTAGTGGTAGGGAAGAACCTTTGCCATCTAAGTAATAAACATGCTGAAGCACCACACATTCTACACCTAAAATTTTTAGGCCTTGTGTTCTTACACTGTTTGATTAGGTAAATGGCCTTTAAATTTTCTAATATTTGGTGAGCGAAGTCTTGAAATATTGATAATCAATTCTAGAAATGTTTGTGATTTTTGAGAACCTACAAATAGGCCATTTACAATCAAAATAGTGCTAAGAACAATTTGCTAGACAGCTTAGCCTGTTGATGGAAATACTAAACATTGAAGGCGTTAAATGTTGCATTTCCGTATGAAAAGTTTATGACATATTATAAGGATCCTAATTAAGGACTCCATCAAATGTTATATAATTATGGGTAGGGTAAGGCATATAATAAAATATGGAAATTTGTGTATCAGGAAGTGTGTCAGAACAGACCAGAACTGGCGATAACCATAAAAATTATGTTATTTGAGGGAACAAATGAATTATATTTTACTTAAAAATTTTATGGAGATTATATAAGATATCTAGGATTCTCCATATAAAATATCACGAATTTTGAAGAATTTTTACTAATCCAAAGGAATGGAAAACATAATAGAATTGAAACTAAAACCAATATGCACTGTTTTGGATTATTGAGGTAGTTCTTGAGGTAAATGGAAGAGTTAAGGGTTGAGAGAACCACAAAATAAAATAGACATGTAGAGGAACCTCCATGGAAAATTTTAGAATTTTTAGAGGATTTTTTTATATTTAATAATAACCCCAAATCTGAACAAAATCATAGTTTTGTTTTAGGGGCAGAAGCTCTTAAACTAGAGACTTATGATTTTAGGTGCTAATATGCATGCATTAACCAAAAGCTCTTATATGTTTTAGTTTGAGTTACTGGTAGTAACATTGGTAGCCTTGGAAAAGAAGTGATTGTGCAGGAATTGAAGTAGCTAGCTTTTCCTTGAAACACTCTTTATGTTTATGAACTTGAATTTATCAATTTCACTAGTTGCCTGACTTTTATGCTAAGATGAATGATGGTCTAAAGATATGTTATGTATTCATTCTTAGGAATTAAGGGGGTACTCAAGGTGTACCAAGTAAGCCCCATTTCCCCCACGTATTGGCCAATAATAGGAGATGCATAACCCTTTTATAGGTATGGGATAACACTGGGTAAGTATACCAAAATATTATGGGTCCCTAGTGTGACCAAGATGATATATATATATATATATATATATATATATATATATATATATATATATATATATATAATCTCAATAGCTAGCAAACTTTTTAGAAAAATAGTATACATTCCATTCCTTAAAACATCTCAATTTATTTCATTGAAACATAAGCACTGACCATATACACACACACACACACACACACACATATATATATGTGTGTGTGTGTGTGTGTGTGTGTGTGTATATGGTCAGTGCTTATGTTTCAATGAAATAAATTGAGATGTTTTAAGGAATGGAATGTATACTATTTTTCTAAAAAGTTTGCTAGCTATTGAGATTATCATCTCATATTTTTTTGTCTACATAATCAGATTCAAGGTACTCCAGCAGGAGGTGAACAACATGGGTCTCAAGGTTGACTCATCAGAATATGGATATGGATTGTATATTTTCTTATTGTGTAATATATTTAGGATGGCTTAGTTGAGTGCCAAGTCCTTTTTTGACAGCTCGTAATGTGATGTAAAATAAGTTATGGACTGGACACCTTCCTTTATGGCGTGAGAGCCTTTTTGTTGTAACAAATGCATATCATGCCTAGTTAGTTGGCTATAAAGAAATGAAATTTGAAAATTCTTGGAAGAGCCTGAACCACTTGTATGCTTATCCACGAAAAATAACTAACAAAATAAGTGAATAGGTGAATTTATGGGCTAGGTAGAAGAAAGATTGACTCTAGTAAGACCAAACTTGTCATTAGGCCAAGTTTTAGTCATTTGAGTGTTTATTGGAAAATGTAGAGTCGCTCCATTACTATAAGCGGGATTTACATTTTTGAAGGGTGTCAAAATCTCCTTATGTATCTAAATTTAGGATTTAATAAATGTGATGGGCAATTTTTCTTATATGAAAAGTAGTTTACTTATGTTTATTAGCATTATAGTCTTTTGAGATTTGATATAATTTTATGTAAAAATGGACTTGATAAACTTTTCTTGGTTGCTATATGGTTTTTTATTAACTAAAATATTGGTTTTGATGATTTGTTCGATAGGTTTAAACTTATGAGGTGAATTAACTCTCGTTCTCATGTTGGTCACATGCTCAGGAATTTGGGTCATAATATTAATGGTATCAGAGCAATAGATTTCCTATGGTATAATGAAGTAAGGATTCTATAGTAGGACTTTGAGTATGGATATGTTACCATAAACATATTTGTACTCATAGTGCTGTTGCGGAATTCTATAAGGTGTCATTTCCTTTTTCCTTTTAAATCTTGTCCTTAGGTATGTGGTGTTATAGGTATCGATATGTATGTTTTGAGAGATGATTCTTTTGTATAGGCTACTAGTTCAAATTTTTAAGCCGATTCTAAAAAGCAATAATGGAGAAAACCTTTTTAGGTATGAAGAAAAAGATTCATCCAAAAATGATGAGGTTCCATCCAAGTATGAAGAAAATGGTTTGTCTAAATATGGGAAAATTTTGAATTGGTTATATGAAGTAATACAATGAATGGCTAGTACAAGATTGGTAGTGACTTATGTGGAAGATGGGTTGTTAATTCTAAGGTGATGATTTAAGATGAAGTATGTGTGCTTTAGAGATAGTTGTGAATATCATTTTCAAGGGATAAGTTAGAACTTTATGTGTATAATTAGAATTGGCAAGTTAAGGGGTGAACTAAACATGAAAGTAGGGAACCTATGAAGACAATACTATTAGATGATGAATTTTCATTGATAATATAGACTCAAAAGCAATTAAGCTTTCAATGGTTTAACATTAGATATGAGTATTATGAAGGCTAAGGAAAGGTTTGTCCTTGAAAGCTAAAATTTGAAGTATGCAAGTCAAATAATTTATGTGAAGGATTTCAAGACGGACATAAGCCTTCTATAATTGATTGTTAAGAAATTTCATAATTTATGTTGATGAATGAAGTCAGAATAGGTTGATCTTACTTGAATATTTTCATATGTGTTTTTTTAATATAATATAGAGATGTCGCCATTGACACAAGACACAGTTAAGGAAGTTACAAGTAATGGATAGCTATATGAGCCATCTGTCCAATTTATAGAATTAAATTCAATTGACAATGATAAAGGTCAATTTAAGGAAAATGTTAAGAACTCTAGTCAAATGTTAGTAGCCTCGAATATAGCATATAGAATAATGTATCAAGTATATAGGGTAAAGTTCACAATAATGCTTTTGGAACAAAAATAGCATTTTCGTCTAAAATGTATGGAAAGTCATGTCTAGAATGATTAAGGATATGCGAAAACTGTGAAGGACTATGAATGCCCTGGTAAGAGTTGGAAAAGGGCAGTGTAGATGAATTTAAAAAAAATTGAGATTTCGATGATTGTTTCATGTCAAATGGACCATCAAATGCATAGAAAATATATTAATAGAATAGTTCTCCCTATTATTCAAGGAAAAATGAGATCAACAAGAGTATTTGATAGTTAAATAGTTTAAAGAAATAAGATCAAGAAGGAAATAGATCAATCAATCCTAGATATATAAGACTATTTAAAAGGTAATACTATAAAAGACGTTAGAATGAACATATTTTGGATTTTTGAAATTTGGGGACCAAATTTCTTAAGGGAAGAAGAATGTAATACCCCATAGTTTTCAAACAGTTGTGTTTTGTTATAAATTGATTACATTTAGTTTCGAACAATTATATTTTACCTTAAATTATTATTTTTCCACCTTAATAAATTTGTTATATATATATATATATATATATATATATATATATATATATATATATATATATATATATATATATATATATATATATATATATATATCACGTTGTGTTAAGGAAATTTATGGAAAATGAGCATAATTAGGGTTTTTACATATATAACCCTAAGTTAGATTTATGTAGATTTTTTTATTAAGTTCAAAGGATTTTTTTTATTTATTAAATTATAAGAATTTTATTTTATATATCATATTTTTTTCTTAAAAAATTATGTGGAGAAATATAATGGTTTAAGGTCAAGAGGTAAAATGGTCATTTTGAAAAGTTTTAGGGGTAAAAGTAGAATTTTTGAAAGTTTTAGGGGTAAAATGGTAAATGACCAAGTAAACCCTATAAAAAAATCATAAGGCATTAGATTTTGAGGCCAAATGGCAGCAAGAGTTGTAGGGGTCATTCTAGAAGGTTCAAACCCTCTCTCTCTTTCTAGAAACCTTTATTTTTTCTCTCTAAAATTTTTACCACTTTCAGACTTTTAATTAGGACACCACCACCAACAATAGATTCAAAACAATGAGAACTATAAGATTGGCAATTGAATTTTTAATATCCCCACAAATTCTTGTTTATTAGGTATTTTATAGAAATATTTCTAAGGAATCAAAATGGAAATAATTTTACGAGGTGGAAAGGAATTAATTACCCCTAATAGATTTAATAGAGGAATTAAAAATATATAAATCTAAGATATATTTTTTTTAGAGGATTACACTTTATTAGCTTCATCTAGATTGAGAGTTCAAGAGAAAGAAATTTTGAATAATCCAATTAAGTATAAATGGGGATAAGGTACTTAATGTCAACAAGAAGTCAAGTAACACTTACACTAAAAAGAAAATGGCACTACATGTTGTCTTGCTTTCCAAGCTAACCACAGAAGGCATAAGAATCAGTTATGCTTTACCCAAAAAGGAATAACACCAGGAAATTGATAGTTTCAAGGGAAACAAACCAGAAAGTTAAGATGCAAGACTATAGTTACAAAGGGTAGATTAGGAATTAAGAGATAATTATTACATTTATAAAAAAAAACTATTTTCCTTGCTCACCAAGTCTATTAAAAGGGGGATGTATTTATGTTAAACTTCTGCCATCGTAAAATGTAAAACTAGAACCATCACAGAGAGAGAGAAAAGAGAAGGAAGCTAGTAGAAACTTTAAAGAGGAAGAAAGAAAGAATAAGAAGGAAGTGTGAGCACTTGGTCAATCAAGGTAAGTTTAATGGTGTTCTCTTATAAACTGATTTTTATGTAATCTGAAAGAATTTTCTAAGCATTTTGCATGAAGTTTTCTGGTTGTGTATCCATGGGAAAAAGTTTTGGTTTTTGATAACTACTACATTAGATTGGGAATCTACTACATTACCTTGCACTTCCCACTTTTCCCAAAATTTCTTCTTCCCTTTCTTTCTTTCATCTCTCCCTTTTTCTCATGCCAAACCTTGGTCTTTCTCTCTTCTTTGTCTTGGCCAAAATGAGCTCCTTAGGTGATTAATAGAAAGGCTTAAGACCATATGGTCAAATATCTTAAGACATGTGGTCAAATCTCATGTAATCAAGTTTCTTTACTTGTGGTTCACTTAATGGGATATGTTACTATTGCTCGTCATTTCTTCATGTGGGATCCATCAAGGGTTCGATTTCCCTCCCTTTCTATTTGGCCAAAGGTTGCTCTTCCAATAGGTGATAAAAATGCTTAAAATTCATATGGTCAATTACTTCAAACATGTGATCAATTTCTTTGCTTGTTAATCACTTAATGTGGTATCATTATGGCTCATTAATTCATCATAGGTGGCACCCAATCTTGGCAAGATTTCGACTCCATTTTTCCCTATCTAGCTAGACTGAAACACATATAAGGGATGAGATATTTTGCCTCAAAACCATGTGATCATTTACCTTACTTGTGGGGTACTAAATAGTCAATTTCCTTACTTGTTGGGTACTCAATGGATATGTTATTATAACTCATCATTATGGTTTACTATTCTATCATATGAGGCTTCAACCCTTGCCTTTGTTTTGGCTTTCCCTTATATTTTCCAAGCTTGGCCGAAACACTCACAAGAGAGTGAGATATTATCCCTTCAATAGATATGACTAAAACCTTGACCAAATCTTTGACTTAGTTATCTCTTCATGAGATGTCCCTAATTATTCATCCATGTAGCTCACTATCTACTAGGGTGAGGTGGCTTTTCTTTATTAATGTGAAATGGCAAAAATTTGATGAGGTGGCTAGTCTATATGGTGATCAAAAGATGAAATATATGGTGAGGTGTCCTACTTAGAAAAATTGGTTCTTGAATTAAGATAATTCCTTTAATTTATTTTCTTGAACTTTCATGGTTTACACAACATTTCATAATTTTTTTCTTGCCCCACAATTTTGCCCCCATCAAGGAGATATCTCTAAATTTTTTCTCCTAGTGATCTTCCTTCCTTTTTCCTAGTTTTTTTACAAAATTTCTATGCTTACACATTAAATTAGAAATTTATAATCTACCTATTTTATTAGATATTTCTTTAGAAATTTCTTGATCAATTTTTCTTCTTTTCCTTATTCCTTTATATTAATATTTTTCATGTCTTTCAAATAAGTAAAAATATGGATGTTACACTAAACATATTGAATTAAACATTAGATAAAATAAATATATGTACAAAAGAATTTGAAATTTGGAGTGTGATTAAATAAAATCTTGAATAATGCTAAATGTTGGAGATTCTAGTTAATACTAAAATGAAGATTTAATTATATGTAAATACAAGATCGAAACACTTAAGTTCAATAATTATGAGATATGAGTGTACTGATATGTATCTTATGAATATAGATTTTGTAATGAATGAGAAATGGATCCAAGATTTTGTTCCGATTGAATTATACAAGTTTATGAATTTGAGATTGAATAGGATTTTATGATTTTAATCCCTGATATTTTAGTTATCCCAATATGTTTTGCAATCTGTAATATCGAATGATTATGAGTTACATCTACAACTAGGCAATAAGAATATATTAATTAAAAGTACCTTAAACTAGAACTTATGTAATAAATGAATAAATAAATATATAATATATAATTTTGGAAAGGATTCCTTTTAGAAACACAATTAGCTAGTAAAGAAAAATGTTAACCTCAGTGCGCCTTAAACCTCAGCTAGAAAGGGTGTTGCTAGCCTTATGTTGTAACAACTCCATTTTTTTTACATATATATATATATATATATATATATATATATATATATATATATATATATATATATATATATATATATATTTCTAAAATTCTATCAAGTCATTACCTCTTTACTTATAATTATTTAACTCATAATAACATTCAATTAAATTAATCAAACATAATTAAGGTTTATGAAATACCATTAACACTTATACAATTCTGGGTTTATATACACATTATTAATCAAAACATTTGTACAAAAATAAAACACATATAAGTCTACATTTTATTCGTCCATATTGATCAGTTCTGAAGATATAGGTGCTAATGGTTGAACCTTTATTGGGATCTTAGTCAACTCGACCCAACGTACACTAAAAGCTGGTCATAGAGAATATCTACATAACTTAGTTTTCTGAACATGATAAGAAAATATAGTGAGAATTAAATCCTAGTAGGTTCAACAATAAATCATAATTATCATCAATATAGCTCATCATGTCATGTTCATCTGTATAAACTACAGCAAATATCTTTAGGTCACATGAATGCACTTTATCTATGCACATCAAAATCGTACAGTTATGACACGTACGACATGAATAACTATTTTCATAATCATATGGCACACTTTCTTTTCTCATTAACATAATCATAGTCGTTGGTAGGGCATCCCCTACTGGTGCACCACACGGACCGCCATATGATCGTGTTCATTTCTTTTCTTTTCTTTTCATATTAATAGCCAAAAATATGATTTCATTAAAAAGTATGTTCATTATACTCACATGCCATAATTTTTCATCAAAATATAATCATTACAACAAAAAAATCATTGGTAATTATGCCATAAACAAAATCGTTTCAAATATCACTTTATAAAATATTTTCATATCAAAATTACACACTTAAGATAGTAAGGAGTTCATGCAATCGCAATGGCTATGGCATACACTAGTCATTTATTATTTTCATTTATAAGATTCTTCTTCTTTTTAAAATATTATTATCCTCTCTCACTAAACCGAGCATAACACCCTCATTTTAAATCTGATTAAGGTGATATTAACGTCAATTGAAAGATAAGACAATCCTCTAAAACCCTTATGTTGAACATTTTAGTGAAATCTTAAGTAATCGGGGTGTTACTACTCCCTCAAATTCAATGTTATTTCTTCTCGGGTAGGTTCAAACTTCTACTTACTAATCAGACCATATCTACCTCATACGAACTCCAATTGACGTGATTTCAAAGCCTATAAAACTCTAAGACACTTAAATACAATTTTCATGTTTAACATTTCTTCACATGTCTTACTAATAGCTCCCATAAAATAGAAAACAAAAATGATTACTTTTACCACCCTAGAGATTCTAGACTAATTTTGACCTTTACCCGATAATCAGCCATATCTCTCTCATAAGGACTCCAAATTAAGTGATTTCAGAGCCTATAGATCCATGATACATATATCTATATTTATTTTTTTAACAATTTCCTTTAATTCTCTACAAATTGTGCCTAAAAATTCAAACACAGAAGCATACTTAACAGATTCTTCCCTAGTTAGCTAGTTTCTGACCTCCACTTACTAATCTGGCCATATTTCCCTCATATTGATTCCAATTTTAATTATTCAAGAGGATAAAAATTTGTGAGATATATATCTACATTTATCATGTTAAGCATTTCTTTTAATTCCCTATAGCTTTATCCTAGAAATTCAAACACAGAAGCACACCTAACAGATTCTTCCCTGGTTAACCATTTTCTAAACACTTTTTACATATCAGTCAATATCTCCATCATCTGGACTCCAAATTAAGTGATTCGAGTGGAAAAACATCTGTGAGAAATAGATTTATATTTTTCAGGTTAACCATTTCTTTTAATTCCTCACCGATTCTTCCCATAATTTCAAAAACAGAATCTTCCATGGTTACTCTGAAATCCATTTTCCTAACCAAGCCTTTCCTAAGATTTTAATTCATCATTATATTACATCATCTTCCATTTTCTTCCTAGTTTACATCTAATCATATTCCATCAATTTTTCACCACATTCAAATATATAAAATAGCAGCATAAAAATCCTAAAATTTTACCGCTCATAGCCATACCTATGTAGAACTTTCATGACCAATCGAAATGTTCAAAACATCCATCATATGCAAAATAACATGTAATATGATATAGCAACATCCATGACCAATCATCTAAGTAGAAAATATTGTAAATTTTATCAAAGTTCTAAGATCAAAATCACATATAAATGTTAAAAATTTCAAAGCTTTTCTTCAAAAAGAGATATTGTTAAACCTACCTAAAGATCTTTCTAGCTCACTTAGTGAATTCTTTTTCTTGTTTCCTCTTGAAGGAAGTTGCAAGATTCCTCACTTCCCTTAGCTTTTCTAGCAACTTAAATAATAGAAGGAGGGTGAGTTTTTGAACCCCAAGGATGAACAGAAAATATGGATTTAAGTAGAGATTAAGCTAACTTACCTTAAGTATTTAGTGCTCTAGACTTCTCCATCTTCTTCCTTTATTTCTTCTCCTCTCTTTCTCTCCTTTCCTCACTCTACCTTGCTTCTATTTTTCTTCTCCCTCACTTGAACGAAATTATAATGTTATAAGGGTGGGTTTTGCTTAAATAAACTATCAAGTGGCTCATCTTTCATGATCATGGGTCTACCTTATCACAATTAGGATGCACTTGATTTTTTTTTTTTGGAAAGACAACTCATGTTCTTTTCTTTCTTTCCCTTAGTCAAGATATGTATAGCAAAAGGAAATTTCTATTTTGAAAATCATGGTAAAATGTTCTTAAGACAAGGGACAAGGGACAAGGTCCCTTTGATTTAGGGATTCTTTTTCTTTTTCTTTTTTCTCACTCAATTATGACAGGTTTTCCTTTCTAGGTGGAAACTTTTCATCCCTTAAGTATCCCTTGCTTGGCTGAAATTATTTTTGTAGAATAAGGATGTTTTGTCAAAATGCTATGTATTATTACCCACTTGTTAAAATTATGAATATAAGATATAAATGTTTTGTCCTAATGCCATGTATTATTATCTAGTTGTTGAAATTATGAATGTAGGATATAGTTGTTTTGTCTTCATGCCATGTGACCTAATCTTGATTATTATTACACAACTATTTCCTCACATGATTCTTATTTTTTCTTCTTGGATTTGGGCTCATTCTTACATGTTTTCTTTGCTTTAGCTTAAAATCTACCTTTCATGAAGGGCTTGGTCACATTTTCATGATATTTGGGCTAACGGTCCAACTTCTATATCTTGGGTGGAGATGTTAAACTTAGCAACTCTAGCTCTTGAATTAGGAAAAATTACCCGAATCCAATCTTCTTGAAATCTTAAAACCTTTACTTACTTCACAAAACTTTAACTTCCTTACCCAATAATTTTACCTTTCTTTAGTATGTTATTTCTAATTTTTCCTATTAGGTTTTCTCTCTTTACCTATTCCCTTAATATTAGAAACATTTTCTATGCATACACATAAGGTGAAAAATTTCTAAAGATTATATTTCCTTATATATCTAAAAATTGTCTAATAAATTTTATTTCCTTAATTAAATATTTATGTACCTTTATTAATAAAAGAAATAAAATTAGGGATGTTAGTTTAAATATTTATGTACCATTATTAATTAATAAAACAAAATTATGGATGTTACATTTCTCTCCCCCTAAAAGAAATTTTTTCCTTAAAATATCAGAAATTACCTAATAAGAACAATTGTGGATATTTCTTCCTCATGACTTCTTCCATCTTCCATCTCCCAAGTTTCTTCTTTTGGAGTCAAACCTTCCTATAACACCTGGACCCAAGGAATCGTCTTATTCCTCAATTGTTTCACGTTGGTGTCCAATATGGATGCTGGTACTAGCTGGTATGTCATGTTCTCCTTTATTTGGATTGGTTCATCTCGTATTACATGTGATGAATTTGGAAGATACTTCTGGAGCTGTGATACATGGAAAACATTATGCATATTGGAAAAATTAGTATGAGGGCAACTTGATATGCTGATGTCCCCACTTTCTTCAAAATTTGGTAGGATCCCAAAAATTGTAGACTTAACTTTCTATTTTTGAGAGACCTACCAACTCTAGTAGTCAGGAAAAGTTTCAAAATTACATGGTCTCCTTCTCCAAACCCTAGAGGTCTATGTCTCTTATCATAGTAACTCTTTTGCCGACTCTGAGCTGTAAGTATTTTGTCTCGTATCATCCTGATTTGTTCAGTAGTTTATTGAACGAGATTAGGACCCAGTAAGTTCTTTTCTCCTACCTCAAACCAACATAGTAGAGATCAGCACTTCCTATTGTATAAAGCTTCGTAGGGGGCCATATTAATACTAGACTGATAGCTATTATTATAAGTAAACTCCACTAAAGGTAGGTACTTATCCTATCTTTTACATTTCTCTATCACACAAGCCCTCAACATATCTTCTAGGGTTTGAGTGGTTTGTTCTATCTGCCCATCAGTCTGAGGATCGTAGGCAGTACTGAACCATAATTGGGTTCTAAAAGCTTCCTGCAATGCCTTCCAAAACCTCGACGTGAACCTCAAATCTCTATCAAAAACAATATTTAAGGGAATTCCATGCAATCTAACTATTTCCTGGACATACAATTAGGCCAATTTGTCTAGTTAATAGCTAATTTTTATGGGCAAAAAGTGAGCAGATTTAGTTAATCTATCAACTATTACCCAGATAAAGTCATGTCCAACTGAAGTCTTGGGTAAGCCCACCATAAATTCTATCGAAATACTATCTCATTTCCATTTAGGGATCTCAAGATGTTGTAGAAATTTTGCTGGCTTTTGATGCTCTACCTTCACCTTTTGAAAAATTAGACATTTTTCTACAAACTCAGCAATGTCCTTTTTCATCCCTAGCCACCAATGCATCCTCTTTAAATCCTAGTATATTTTAATGGATCTAGGATAGACTGTGTATTTACTCTGATGCGCTTCCTACAAGATCTTAGTCCTCAAATCTCATTCTAGAGGAACATAAACCCTTCCTTGATACATGATTACTCCATCTTCGAAGATAGAAATATCATCCTGATAATTATGATCCCATAAGCATTGGTCGTGAACTTGAGCCTCTTTAATCTAGGCTCTAAGGTCACACTCTATACTCAACCTATTAATGATTATCTTCTTTGTGGTAAAAGTAGTGTCCAGCTTCAAATTTTGAAACTCTTCTAACATTTGCATCTCATACACCATCATCCGACCTATATGTAGAGATTTCTAACTTAAGGCATCAACTACAACATTCACCTTTCCTAGATGATATTTTATCTCAAACTTGTAGTCATTGAGGAATTCTACCCATCTTCCTTATCTTATATTTAACTCCTTCTGGTCAAAAAGGTACTTAAAACTCTTATGTTCACAATATACTTCAAATGTTGCACAGTGCAAATACTGTCATCAAATCTTTAAGGCAAACACCACCGTTGCCAATTCAAGATCATGGGTTGGATAACTTCCTTCATAGGGTCTTAGTTGCCAAGAGGCATAAGCAACTACTCTTTTGTCTTGCATTAGCACACACCCTAACCCTTTTTTGAAGCATCACTATACACTTTAAAATTTCATATGGGGTTTGAAATAATTAAAACAATAGGAGTGGTCAATCTTATCTTAAGCTCTTGAAAACTAGCTTCACATTGATCAATCCATTTGAAAGGACTTCCTTTCCTAGTCAATTTAGTCAATGGCAAGGTTATACGAGAAAATTTTTGTATAAACTTCTTGTAGTATCCTGCCAAACCCAAGAAACTTTTGACTTCTGTAACCATCTTTGGTATTTTCCACTGAATCACTACTTTCATCTTGCTAGGGTATACGGCTACCCCTTTATTGTAAATGACAAGTTCAAAAAAGTTTACCTCTAAAACCCAAAATTCACACTTCTCCAATTTAACATACAACTTTTTCTCTTTCAGCAATTGCAGCACGATTCAGAGATGTTTATGCTCTTTCTTATTCTTAGAATATATCAAGATGTCATCAATGAACACTACCACAAATTGTTCTAGGTAGGGTTGAAAAATGTGATTCATGTAATCCATAAAAATTGCAGGGTCATTTGTCAACCCAAAAGGCATTACGAGAAACTTATAATGTCCATACCTAGTCCTGAAGGCCAATTTTGGTACATCCTCCTCCTTGATCCTAATCTGATGGTATCCAGATCTCAAGTCAATCTTAGAAAAGATGGAGGCTCCCTTTAGTTGATCTAATAAATCATCTATCCTCAGGAGAGGATACTTATGTTTTG
Source organism: Gleditsia sinensis (assembly GCA_037074535.1). Taxonomy (NCBI): domain Eukaryota; kingdom Viridiplantae; phylum Streptophyta; class Magnoliopsida; order Fabales; family Fabaceae; genus Gleditsia; species Gleditsia sinensis. Next base: position 25,555,535 of record CM073465.1, read on the forward strand.
ACAGTCATCTTATTTAGTTGTCTGTAATCTATGCATAGTCTCAAGCTCATGTCTTTCTTCTTAACAAACAACACAAGAGCTCCCCAAGGTGATACACTTGGTCTAATAAATTGCTTATCTAACAGTTCCTTCAACTGTTTCTTGCGTTCCTGTAGTTCCTTTGAGGCCATTCTATAAGGTGCAATAGAGATAGGCCATGTTCTAGGTAAGAGATTAATAGAGAACTATATCTCTCTTTTGGGAGGTAAGTTTGGAATATCTGATGGAAATACTTCAGGAAACTCGTTGGCTATTGGGATTTCATCAAGCTTCAGTTCAACTTTTAGGTTTGATAAATACAAGAGAATGTATCCAAGTACTTTATTCTTTAACTCCCTATTGACTTGATTGCCATTAAGCATTAATAACTGCATCTCCTCTTTTGAAGTAGGAGGTAGAAATTTAACGGTCTTGGTGCAACAATTTAGCAAGACCCGATTTCTTGACATCCAGTCTAACCCTAGAATAACATCAATACCTCTTAAAGGTAGACAGAAGAGGCCTACAGAAAAAGTTTTCTCCTGGATGGTGACCTGGCAGTCTTTACATACAAATGAAGTTAAGACCCTTTCCCCTGCGGGGGTTACTATAGATAGTTTATAGGGGGTTTTAGAAATAGAATATTGAAGCTCTCTAATACATTCTTCTAATATAAATGAATGACTAGCACTAGAGTCAAACAATACCATAAAAGAAAATCTATAGATATAGCATGAACCTTGTATCATTTCAGGGGGTTGAGCTGCCTCTTGGCCTTTTAGGGTGAAAACCCTTCCTTTCACTTGAGGCCTCTGTTCCAACTGCTTCTCCAAATTCTATGGCCAGTTCTTTGCAAAATGACCCTTCTATCCGCAATTAAAGCAAACATCTAATCCCATGTAGCATGGCCGGTTATCATGCATACGTTCGCACTTAGTACACTTGACTGTGGAAAAGTTCTGTTGGAAGGGTGGGAGACTTACAGTCATTGGCCTCTTGCCAGTACCCTGTCCTTTTCCTCTGACATTTCTACTAGAGTTTTGTGGTCCGTTCTTCCTTTTCTAGAAGTTTCGTCTTTGTTTCTCATCCTCCACTACCCTCAAGCTCTTCTCTAGGTGTCTGCATTTATTTATCAGAGGTACAAACTCCCTTATCTCCATAGCTACAATAACATTCCTTATCTCCATATTTAATCCCGCTTCAAACTTAACAGCCTTCCATGCTTTATCAGGGTTAAATCATAGATAAGAGGAGAACTTAGACAACTCCTCAAACCTCGCGATGTACTGGTCTATGGCCATGCTACCCTACCTAAGTTGGAGAAATTCAATCTCCTTCTCTGCCTACACAGTAATTGGGAAGTACTTTTCCAAAAAGGTGTCTTTGAACACCTGCCAGATGATTTGCCTTCTTTGGTGAGATAAAATTTATCTAGCTCCATGCCACCAGCAGTTTGCTTCATCTTTCAGCATATATGCAGTGAAGATAACTTACTGCTCCTCAGTATAACCCATCACTTCAAATATTTTCTCTAGTTCCCTTATCCACTTTTCAGCTATAATCGGGTCAAAGCCACCTTGAAAAGAAGATGGTCTAGTCCTTAGGAACTCAGATATACCGTTATCATTCCCTTATCCACCTTTCAGATAACCATCCAACCACTAACCATTTAGGATCGACCTCCTCTGATACCAATTATGTAACAACTCCATTTTTTTTTACATATATATATATATATATATATATATATATATATATATATATATATATTTCTGAAATTTCATGAAGTCATTACCTCTTTACTTCTAACTATTTAACTCATAATAACATTCAATTAAATTAACCAAACATAATTAAGGTTTATGAAATACCATTAACACTGATACAATTTTAGGTTCACATACAAATCATTAATTAAAAATGCCCATACAAAAAAAATCAAACACATTCATGTCTACATCTTATTAATCTATATTGACCAGTTCTGGGGATACGGGTGCAGGTGGTTACACCTTCATTAGGATCTTAGCTAACTCGACACAACGTACGCTAAAAGTTAGTCAAAGAGAATATCTGTATATTTAGTCTTCTGAACATGATATAGAAATATAGAGAGAATTAAATCCTAGTAGGTTCAACAATAAATCATAATTATCATCAATATAGCTCATCATGTCATGTTCATCTGTATAAGCTACAGTAAATATCTTTAGGTCATATGAAATGCACTTTATCTATGCACATGAAAATCGTACAGTTATGACATGTATGGCATGAATAACTATTTTTAGAATATAATATGATGGTTATAAACTTATTTTCATATCAAGTTACCCCAATTAGGGCGAGTACTTTCTACTCTCCAGTACATGCTTTTCTCGCTCCATCCGGCATGGCACACTTTCTTTTCTCCTTAACATAACTATAGTCGTTGGTAAGGCGTCCCCTACTGGTGCACTACACGGACCACCATATAACCGTGCTCATTTCTTTTCTTTTCTTTTCTTTTCACATTAATAGCCAAAAATATGGTTTCAATAACAAGTATGTTCATTATACTCACATGCCATAATTTTTCATTAATAATTTTTTATCAAAATATAATCATTACCAAAAATAAATCATTGGTAATCATGCCATGAACATTATCGTTTCAAATACCTATAAAATATTTCCATATCAAAATTACACACTTAAGATGGTAAGGAGTTCATGCAATGGCAATGGCTATGGCATACACTAATCATTTATTATTTTCATTTATAAGATTCTTCTTCTTCTTTCAATTTTATTGCCCTCTCTCACTAAACAGAGCATAACACCCTCATTTTAAATCCGATTAAGGTGATCTTGGTGTCAATTAAGAGATAAGACAATCTTCTAAAACCCTTATGTTGAATATTTTAGTGAAATCGTAAGTAATCATAGTGTTACTACTCCCTCAAATTCAATGTTATTTCTTCTCGTGTAGGTTCAAACCTCTACTTACTAATTGAACCATATCTCCCTCATACGAACTCTAATTGAGGTGATTCCAAATCCTATAAAATGCTAAGAAAATTAAATACAACATTTATGTTTATAATTGTTTCAAATTCTTTATTAATTACTCCCAAAAAATCAAAAACAAAAATGCTTATATTTACCACCCTAGATTCTAAACTGACTCTAATATTTACTCAATAATCATCCATATCTCTCTCATAAAGACTCCAAATTAAGTGATTTCTGAGCCTATAGATCCGTGATACATATATGTATATTTATTATGTTAACCATTTCCTTTAATTCCCTACATATTTTGCCCAAAAATTCAAACACAGAAGCATACTTAACAGATTCTTCCCTAGTTAGCTACTTTTGACCTCTACTTACCAATTTGACTATATCTCCCTCATAATGATTTCAATTTGAATGATTCCAGTGGTTAAAAATTCTTGAGATATATATCTACATTTATCATGTTAAGCATTTCTTTTAATTACCTACAAATGTTTCCCCGAAATTCAAACACAGAAGCATACCTAACAAATTCTTTCCTGGTTAACCATTTTTTGACCATTGTTTACATATTAAGCAATATTTCCCTCATCTAGACTCCAAATTATGTGATTCTAGTGGCTACAAATCCGTGAGCAATAGATCTACAATTTTAATGTTAACCATATCTTTTAATTCCTCATTGATTCTTCCCAAAATTTCAAAATCAGAAGCTTCCATGATTACTCCAAAATCCAGTTTCCTAACTAAACCATTCCTAAGGTTTTAATTCATTATTATATTACGTCATCTTCCATTTTCATCCTAGTTTACATCTAATCATATTCCATCAATTTTTCACCACATTCAAATATATATAATAGCAGCATAAAAATCTTAAAATTTTACCACCCATAGCCATACCTATGTAGAACTTTTTACACTAACCGAAATGTTCAAAACATCCATCATATGCAAAATAACATGTAACATGATATAGCAACATCCATGACCAATCATCTAAGTAGCAAATATTTTAAATTTCATCAAAGTTCTAAAATCAAATCCCATATAAATGTTACAAATTTCAAAACGTTTCTTTAAAAAGAGATATTGTTAAACCTACCTAAAGATCTCCCTAGCTCACTTAGTGAATTCTTTTTCTGGTTTCCTCTTAAAGGAAGTAGCAAGATTTTTTTCTTCCTTTAGCTTTTCTTGCAACATAAATAAGAGAAGGAGGGTGAGTTTTTGAACCCCAAGGATGAAGAGAAAAGATGGATTCAAGTGGAGTTTAAGCTAACTTACCTTGAGTACTTAGTGCTCAAGACTTCTCCTTCTTCTTCTCTCTTGCTCTCTTTTCATCACTTTACCTTGCTTCTATTTTTTCTTTCCCTCATTTAGACGAAATTATAATGTCATAAGGGTGGGTTTTGCTTAAATAAACTATTAAGTGGTTCACCTTTCATGATCATGGGTCTACCTTATCACAATTACGATGCACTTGATTGTTTTTTTGGGGAAAGACAACTCATGTTCTTCTCTTCCTCTGCCTTAATCAAGATATGCATAGCAAAAGGAGATTTGTATTTTGAAAATTATGATAAAATGTTCTTAAGACAAGGGAAAAGTCCCTTTGATTTAGGGATTTGTTTCCTTTTTCTTTTGTCTCACTCAATTATGATAGGTTTGCCTTTTTAAGTGACAACTTTTGAGCCATTGAGTCTCCCTTTCTTGGCTGAAATTATTTATGTTGGATAAGGATGTTTTGTCATAATGCTATATATTATTACCCACTTGTTGAAATTATGAATATAGGATATAGATGTTTTGTCCTAATGCCATGTATTATTACCTACTTGTTGAAATTATGAATGTAGGATATAGATGTTTTGTCTTAATGCCTTATGACCTAATCTTGATTATTATTATTATACTACTATTTTCTCACATGATTCTTATTTTTTCTTCTTGGATTTAGGCTCTTTCTTACTCATTTCCTTTGCTTTGACTAAAATTCAACATTTCATGAAGCGTTTGGTCACATTTTCATGATTTTTGGGCTATCAGTCCAACTTCTATATCCTACTCTAAGTCTATGTTTTATTTCTTACTTGGGCTATCGTATTGGCTTGCTAGAAAATCATGTGAAGTGGAAAAACTCTATATGAAGGGTCCATAGGTGAAAGCCTAATTTATGGGTGGAGATATTAAACTTAGTAACTCTAACTCTTGAATTAAGAAAAATTACCTGAATCCAATCTTCTTAAAATTTTAAGACATTTACTTACTTCACAAAAATTTATCTTCCTTACCCAAAAATTTCACCTTTTTTTAGTATGTTATTTCTAATTTTTCCTATTAGGTTTTTTCTCTTTACCTATTCCATTAATGTTAGCAACATTTTCTATGCATAAACATAAGGTGAAGAATTTCTAAGGATTATATTTCCTTAGATAACTAAAAATTTTCTAATAAATTTTATTTTCTTAATTAAATATTTATGTAGCTTTATTAATAAATAAACGAAATAAGGATGTTACATATGTGGCAACTAACAGACATGAACTAGATTATGTGAGGATTAAAGACAAAGCGTAACATTCCTAATTTTATTTCTTTTATTAATAAAGGTACATAAATATTTTATTAAGGAAATAAAATTTATTAGAAAATTTTTAGTTATCTAAGGAAATATAATCCTTAGAAATTCTTCACCCTATGTGTATGCATAGAAAATGTTTCTAACATTAAGGGAATAGGTAAAGAGAGAAAAACCTAATAAAAAAATAGAAATAACATCCTAAAGAGCGATGAAATTCTTGAGTAACGAAGATAAATTTTTGGAAGTAAGTAAAGGTCTTAAAATTTCAAAAAGATTGGATTAAGATAATTTTTCTTAATTCAAGAGTTAGAATTACTAAGTTTAACATCTCCACCCATACATTGGGCCTTCACCTATAGACATTTCATAGAGTTTGTTTTTCCACTTCACATGAGTTTCTTCTAAGCAAATTGGATAGCCCAACCAAGAGATATAACATAGACTTAGACTTGGATATAGAAGTTGGACTGATAGCCAAAAAACATTAAAATATGACCAAGCCTTCCATGAGATGTAGAATTTCAGCTAAAGCAAAGGAAATGGTTAAGAATGAGCCCAAATCCAAGAGGGAAAATAAGAACTGTGTGATGAAATAGTAGTGTAATAATAATCAATATTAAGTTACATGGCATTAGGACAAAACATCTATATCTTACATTAATAATTTCAGCAAGCCATGTGATAATATAGTAGGTAATAATACATGAAATTATGAGAAAACATCCCTATCCTACACAAATAATTTCAGCTAAGCAAGAAAAACTCAAGGGCGGGAAATTTACCCCTTAAAAAGGCAAACTTATTATACCTAAGTGAGACAAAAGAAAAAAGAAATGAATCCCTAAATCAAAGGGACCTTGTCCTTTGTCTTAAGAACATTTTTTCATAATTTTCAAATACAAATCTTCTTTTGCTATACATATCTTGACTAAGGGAGAGGAAGACAAGATCATGAGTTGTCTTCCACCAAAAAGCAACCAAGTACATCCTAATTGTGATAAGAGAGACCCATGATTATGTGAGGAGGACCACTTGATAATTTATTTAAGCAAAAACCAACCTTATAATATTATAATTTTGTCCAAGTGAGGGAGAAGAAAAATAGAAGCAAGGTAGAGTGAGGAAAGGAGAGAAAAAGAGGATAAAAGAGGAAGGAAGAAGAAAGAAAAGTCCAGAGGAATATGTACTCAAGGTAAGTTAATCTCTACTTGAATCCATCTTTTTTCTTCATCCTTAGGGTTCAAAACTCACCCTTCCTCTCTTATTCAAGCTATTGAAAAAGTTAAGGGAAGGGAGGAATCTTGTCACTTCTTTCAAGAGGAAACAAGAAAAAGAATCCACTAAGTGAGTTAGGGAGATCTTTAGGTAGGATTAACAATATCTCTTTTTGATGAAAAGCTTTGAAATTTGTAACATTTATATGGGATTTTGATCTTTGAACTTTATGAAATTTACAATATTTGCTACTTTCATGATTGGCCATGGATGTTGCTATATCATGTTACATGTTGATCTTGCATGTGATGGATGTTTTGAATACTTCGGTTGGTACGAAACGTTTTGCATAGATATGGCTATAGGTGGCAAAAATTTAGAGTTTTTATGTTGTTGTTATGTATATTTGAATATGGTAAAAATGGATGGAAGATGAGAAATTTCTGTTGAGAAACATCCTTAGTGATGCATGATCTGTTTATGTTTTTCTTTTGAAGTGGATGATGGAATATGTTAAATTACGTAAGAAATATAATAAAATGTTGAGATGATTAATTCTATGGTTAGGTGGAAATTTGGAAGAAAAATGGAAGATGGATTAATAGAAGGATGAACTAAAACTTTAGGAAAAGCTAGGCAAAGAAAACTGTATTTTGAAGTAACCATGGAAACTTCTATTTTTAAACACTTTGGTTGGTGTGGAAAGTTCTGTATAGGTATGGCTATGGATGGAAAAATTTTAGAATTTTTATGCTGCTATTATGTATATTTAAATGTCGTGAAAAATTGATGGAATATGATTAGATTGATAAAATGAGTATGGCCATGAGACATTTCTGTTGGGAAACACCCTTAATAATACATGATTTGATTTTTATTTTCTTGAGAAGTAGGTGATGAAATATGTTAAATTAAGTATAAGGAATCTAATTAAAATATTGAAATAAGTAATCTTTTGGTTAGATAAAAATTAGGAAGAAAATGGAAGATGACATAATAAAACGATGAACTAAAACCTTAAAAAAGGTTTGGTTAGAAAACTAGATTTCGGAGTAACTAGTGAAGCTTCTGTTTTTGAAATTGTTGTAAGAATCGGTTAGGAATTAAAAGAAATGGTTAACATAAAAAATGTAGATATATGTCTCACAGATTTTTAGCCACTAGAATCACCCAATTTGAAATTAAAATGAGGGAGATATGTTTCGATTAGTAAGTCATGGTCAGAAAATGGTTAACCAGGAAAGAATCTGTTAGATAAGCTTCTGTGTTTGAATATATAGGAAAAATATGTAGGGATTTAAAAAGCAATGGTTAACATGAAAAATGTAGATATATGTGTCACAAATATTTATCCATTGTAATAATTGAATTTGAAATTCATATGAGAAAGATATGTTCATATTAGTATGCAGTGGTCAGAAACTAGTTAACCAAGGAAGAATCTGTTAGGTAAGCTTATGTGTTTGAATTTTTGGGAACCATTTGTTGGGAATTAAAAGCAATTATTAACATAAACAATATAGATATATGACTCATGAATTTTTAACCATTGGAATCACTCAATTTAGAGTTCATAAGAGGGAGATATGGCCATATTAGTTAGTAGAGGTCAGAACCTACCCAGAAATAAATAACATTGAATTTGAGGAAGTAATTCCACCAAGATTCCTTACGATTTAACTAAAATATTCAACATAAGAGTTTTAGAGGATTGTCTTGGACTTAATTGGACACCAATATCACCTCAATCAGAGTTAAAATGAGAGAGTTATGCTCTGATTGGTGAGAGATGAAAATAATATTTAAGAAAGAAAAATAATCTTATAAATTGAAATAATAAATGACTAGTGTATACCCTAGCCATTGCCATTGCATGAACTCTTTACCATCTTAAGTGTGTAATTTTGACATGAAAATATTTTATAAAGTGATATTTGAAAATGATTATGTTCATGGCATGATTTCCAATGATTTTTAGTAATGATTATACTTTGATGATAAATTATGACATGTGAATATAATGAACATACTTGTTATTGAAATCATATTTTTGGCAATTAATGTGAAAAGAAGAGAATAACATGATCACATGGCAGTCCGTGTGGTGCACCCATAGGGGACGCCTTACTCACAGTTATGATTAAGCTGATGAGAAAAGAAAGAAAAAGTGTGCCATGTTAGACGAAGCGAGCAAATCCTGTACCGGAGAGTAGAAAGTACTCACCCTAACCGGGGTAGAGTGATATGAAAATAAGTTGATAGCTATCATATGATACTTTGAAAATAGTTATTCATGCCATACATGTCATTACTGAATGATTTTCTTGTGCATAGAGAAAGTGAATTCATGTGACCTACGATATTTGCTGTAACTTATACAGATGAACATGACACGATGAGCTATATTGATGATAATTATGATTTATTGTTGAACCTACTGGGATTTAATTCTCACTATATTTTCATATCATGTTCAGAAGACTGAATATGTAGATATTCTTTCTGGCCGGCTTTTAATGTACGTTGGGTCGAGTTGACTAAGATCCCAATAAAAGTGCAACCACCTATACCCATATCCCCGAAACTAGTCAATATGGATGAATAAGATGTGGACATATATGTGTTTGATTTTTGTACTGACGTTTTAAAATAATGATGTGTATGTGAACCCAGAATTGTATCAGTGTTATTGGTATACATAAACCTTAATTATCCTTGGTTAATTTAATTGAATGTTATTATAAGTTAAATAGTTAGAAGTAAAGAGGTAATGACATCATGGAATTTTTCAAATATATATATATATATATATATATATATATATATATATATATATATATATATATATTATGTGTTTGTGTGTGTGTGTGTAAAAAAATATAGAGTTGTTACATAATTGGTATCAGAGAAGGTCGATCCTAGATGACTAGTTGGTAGATGGTTATCTGAATCAATCTTATAGTGTCTTGAGTATGTTTGTGGTTATGTTGTGTGAGGGAACATTGATTTCATATAGGTAAGAAATTACTAGTATTTCCTATCTATATGCTAAGGTGGTGTTATGATTACTGTAAATATTTTTTTAATTAACTATTGGGCTTGATCAACTCAATAGCAGCATAACTCTATTTTTGCCACAGTAGGATATGGCACTACCAAGGAGGTACACAGCAAACAATGCAAAAGAAACCCTGCATAACTTGGCTACAGCAATTTGAGACCAAGTGACAACTACCAATCTAATTCTACAACATCTCCAGAACAGTAACAACTTGAATGGAGAAAATAATGCACATAACCAGTTGGCTAAAAATGATAATAGCCTATCTGAGTTCTTGAGAACCAGACCACCTTTTTTCCAAGGTGGCTATGACCCAATGGTAGCCAAAAGGTGGATAAGGGAATTAGAGAATATCTTCAAACTGATGGGCTACACTAATGATCAGCAGGTTATCTTTGTTCCATATATGCTGAAGGATGAAGCTGAGTGTTGATGGCAAGGGGCCAGAGAGCTGCTAACTTACTAGAAGAGGTAGATCACCTAACAAGTGTTTAAAGATATTTTCCAGGAAAAGTACTTTCCAAGTACTGTGTAAGCCGAAAAGGAGATTGAATTTATGTAACTCAGACAGGGTAACATGTTAGTCGACCAATACATTGCTAAGTTTGAGGAGTTGTCTAAGTTCTCCTCTTACCTGAGGTTTAACCCTGATGAAGCATGGAAGGCTATTAAGTTTAAAGCAGGACTGAACCCAAAAATCAAAAATGCGATGATAGCCTTGGAAATAAGGGAGTTTATGCCCTTGATAAATAAATCTAGACTTTTGGATAAAAGTTTAAGGGCAGTGGAGGACCAGAAGTAGAGGCAAAACTTATGGAAGACGAAGAAAAGTTTCTCCAACCTTGGCAAATACTTGAGGGGAAGAGGATATAGAGCTGGTAAGAGGCCATTGACTGCGGGTCCCCGACCTTTCCAATAAGACCTCACCATAATCAAGTGCACTAAGTGCAAACATATGCATAATAATCAGCCATGCCACATGGGACCAAATGTCTATTTCAAATGCGGATAGAATGATCATTTTGCGAAAAATTGCCCACAGAATGTAGGAAAGCAGTCAAATCAGAGGCCTCAGGTGAAAGGAAGGGTTTTCACCCTGAACAGTCAAGAGGTAGCTCGATCCTCCAAAATGATTCAAGGTATGTGCTATATCTATGGATTTGTTTTTATGGTGTTATTTAATTCTAGTGCTAGTCATTCATTTATATCGGAAGAATGTATTAGGGAGTTTCAATATTCTATTTCTAAAACCCCTTATGAGCTATATGTAGTAACCCTCACAGGGGAAAAGGTCTTAACTTCTATATATAAAGACTGTCAAGTCGTCATCTAGGAGAAAACTTTTTTTGTAGACCTCGTCTATCTACCTTTAAGAGGTATTGATGTCATTTTAGGGTTAAACTAGATGTCTAGAAATCGAGTTTTGCTAAATTGTTGCACCAAGACCGTTGAATTTCTACCTCCTACTCTACAAGAGGAGATACAGTTATTAACACTAAATGCCAATCAATTCAATCGGGAGTTGAAGAGTGGAGTACTTGGTTACATTCTCTTGTGTTTATCAAACTTAGAAGTTGAACTAAAGCTTAATAAAATTCTAATAGCTAATGAGTTTCCTTAAGTATTTCCACTAGATATTATAGGCTTACCTCCTAAGAGAAAGATATAGTTCTCTATTGATCTCCTACTCGGGATAGGGCCTATCTCTATTACACCTTATAGAATGGCCTTAAAGGAACTACAGGAACTTAAGAAATAGTTAGAAGAATTGTTAGACAAGTAATTCATTAGACCAGTGTATCACCTTGAGGAGCTCCTGTATTATTTGCTAAAAAGAAAGATGGGAGCCTGAGATTATGCATAGACTATAGACAGCTGAATAAGGTGACTGTTAAAAATAAGTACCCTCTCCCTAAGATAAATGACTTATTGGATCAACTAAAGGGAGCCTCCATCTTTTCTAAGATTGACTTGAGGTCAGGATACCATCATATTAGAATCAAGTAAGAGGATGTACCAAAAATAGCTTTTAGGACTAGGTATGGGCACTATAAGTTTCTTGTAATGCCTTTTGGGTTGACAAATGCACCTACAATTTTCATAGATTACATGAATCGCATTTTTAGACCCTACTGATGCGTATTTTCGCAAGTGTACGAATCGTTCAAGTAATAAAGTGTACAAAAGTACGGATATCGAACCCACAAGGAATGGCGTTACTAAGTACTGAAATTGACTAATCCTAATTTTATCTGAAAACCAAATTGTTGATTGTTTAAAAAGAAAATAAACTTACAAATAAATTCAAGAACACAATTGAATGTTGTTCACAAATGATTAAAAACGCTAAGGCATTTGATTTCACTGAATCAATTCAATCCGATTTCAAGTCATGTTATATGAGAATCAAAGCTACAAGAGATGGTTGAAAAACCCAAACTTATCTAATACTCTCTCTCAAGTTATATTAGAATTACTTGTCTATGCTAATCAACTATATTTCTATGAAGATTAATCACAAACAAGCACATTATGATCTATGGAATTTCCAGGATAACCACATACATCATGCATTAGTTCTCACACTCGCATTCAACATATGGTATTTATCACAAGAAGCATTCATTACACATCTCCTCTCGGTCTCAATATAATGCAACTAATCATCTAAATCTTGGCCAGAAATTCAGAAGCATTAAGCATGGAAATAAATACTCAACTTGAAAACAATGAACTCATATAACCATAACCACAAAAATCAGAGTTTCATGATTCAACTACATCATAGCCTTAGCAAAAATGAATTAGCTCATAATGGAAATAAGAACAACAACTATCTCAACTGAATACAAAAGTATAAAAATGAAATAAACTGCAGAAAAACGGAGTTAAGGAAAAGAGATGAAGAACTCTTGGAGATGAACACATGGCAGCAACAATGGTGATGATCCTTCAAGATTCTCCAAGCTTTCTCTCCAAAAATGGCCTCTTCTCCTCCAAAAACGCCTCTTCTAGGTCTATTTCGCCGTCCCCTCTCTCTATACCTTATGGTATTTATAGATCCAGGGTTTTGGGGACAAATTTGGAACAAAAAGTCACAAAAACGCGTTTAGCCGCCGAAACTCGCCGCCGGCGAACTGATTCTTGTCGTGGCGGGTTTCTAGAAATTACTCTCGCCGCGGCGAGTTTTGTGTTTCGCTGGCGGCGAGACATATTTCACCGCCGGTGAAAATGATCTCGCCGGCGGCCAGATTCAAATCCAAAATTGCGCTCTCGGGAAAATTTGCTGCAGCATTCTCGCCGCGGCCAAACTTCCAAACCTTGAAATCTTGCTTTTCTTAATTCTAACTCAATCCCGGTCATTGGCATTTGTCTCAAACTTCTCCAAACTTATGATTTCACCTGAAATTGCACTTTAAACACGAAATACCCGTGAAATGACATTTGTGGATTAAATAATCAAATAACCACAATTTTTACACAAATATCAATATTTAAATCATAATAAAAATGCAATAAATTGGCTCTTATCAACAACCCTCAACCAGCTTCTTGCTAGTCTCTAGCAAGAAAAGCGATCTATGAATAAAATCAAAGGAGACATTAAAAGAAAAATTCAAAGAAAATTTATTCTCTTTACAAAATTGCATTAAGCGTATGCAATAAGCCTTTAAACCCCTAGGCGGCCCTAGTAGGACGAGTTGTAGTCTCGTGAGGGCTTCCAGTGATGATACCCACAAACATCTTACCCTAAATTATACTAACTCAAAATAATCAAATCACGCAACAATTAATTTGCACAAGTGTTTCAAAAATTGTAAATAACACACAAAAAATAGAATAATTAAATGTCACATAAGCTTTAAGAAATCTCAAATGCCAATGTCACCTTTGTTATTGACTCTTAAACATCCATCATACCACAAACCAATAGCCATAATTCCTAGATAATATTATGCACAACATCCACAAACAGAAAGGTGAAATCTCAAACTCCATAGGCTCATTTTTCAAACCTCTCTCCACTAATAAAGGAAAAATACACCATCTTGGATCAATAGGACTTAATATGGCTTGTAATGTTAGGCTAAGGTATTGGTTAAGAAAAAAAAAACGGGAAGTGTCAAAATACAAATAAGAGAACTTATGAGATTAAACACAACCAATTAAGTAAAAGAGTAACACCATTAAAACCACATTGTTTCTTCCGATCATATCTCATTTTTCCGAAGATAAACAAAGTTCTTTTTCAATCATTCACCTCAGTATATCCATCACTAACACTCTTTTATTTACTAAAATGTGAAAGCCCTCTTGTTTTTTTTTTTTTACAATAGATGACCCCCAACCAATTTCTTCCAATATATGTGGAAGATATTTATATATTGTTTTTTATTTATTTTTTATTCCATCCTTATTCCAAGTGCTCTTGAAAAGTTTGTATTCAAAATTAAGTGCTCTTAACAAATAAGGTAGGTAATATATATATATATATATATATATATATATATATATATATATATATATATATATATATATATTGTGGCTAAATAAAAGGTAGGTTATATAAGGGAAAAAGAAAGAAAAAATAAGGCTAACAATATATATATAAATAGGCTCAAAGAGGTAACTAGTGATATAAGGATAACAAGGTAGGCTTAAAAATGGCACAATCGATCCAAAAATGGCCTATATCATATCCTAAACAGTGCAATTTCAAATTATTTCGCTTCAAGAGGTTTTCAAATGAGTTCTAGAGTTTGTTGAGATCACAAAAATGTCCATGAAAAATTTACACATAAGACTTCTCTAAGTATTTAGACTAATCAACCAAGTCATACCACTTTCCAGAAGAGTCGCCAACTAACTAAAATTAACATTTGAAATTATCTTTAAACCGAAGCAAAATTTAATGCCTTCTAAAAGCTACGTGTTATCACAATCACATTATTATCATCAACGTGCAAATTAAAACAAATAAAATGTAAAAGAAATCGGAATGCAGAAAAAATAAATGAAACATCAAAATTAAACAAACAAACACTACTAAAAATGAAACTACGAAACTAAGAAAAAGTTACTGTGTATCGCACCCCCAATCAGAACCTTACATTGTCCTCAATGTAAGAAAGAAAAACTGCAAAAGGCGATCGACATCAGAAAAAAAAAAATAAAAAAAAAACTAGGCACCATCACAGTCACAGTAAATCGTTAAATTACGAGGTCAATAATAAAATAAATTTAAGTAAGAAAGAAACAAAATGAAAAAGGTGACAAAAAAATAAAACATTTAACAAATATCCAGAAGAGGAATATCAGAAGCTAAACAGAAAATTTGAAAATAAATACATGAAGTACTGAAAACAACTGAAAACATAACATAACATCACTCCTCATCCTCATCATCAACCGCATCATCATCAGTCCCAACATAAATAGGGGCATCAGGCAGAGGGGGGAAAGTTGGCATCACAAGATAACCACTCAGATCACTCCCAGACTGTAGAGCCATCCGCTGAAGGTAGTCATGAAGGAACTGTGTACTCACAGTCTGGAAGTTCCTCTGCTGTAGGAGTAACTGATTCTGATAATCAAGCTGCTCCAGCTGGTAACTCAAAATACGCTTAACTCGGCCTAAATGATGTTCAACAGAGTCATCCCTAGGCTGGGAAGAACTCATACCAGCCCCTACAGTAGAATGAGGGCGTTTCTTGGGATGCAATGCAATACCTAGAAACTCTACAAGCTTGGGTCCATCAATGGGCTTCATCACACCTCCCATTTCCTCAGTCTTATCCCAAATCAGGCCTTGATTTTTGCAGATAGCAGAAATCAAAGAGGGGAACCCAAGGCCTCCAGATGCAGCCCGCGCACTCTGTGTGATATAATCAAAAATGACCCGGCCGATATCAATAGATGCCCCTGACATAATGGCATGGAGTAGGATCGCCCGCTCTCTGGTGACATCACTAAGATGTGCAATAGGCAACAAATTAGCGCAAATAAACGCATACCAGGGCCGTACATTGTCTAATAACGCACTTCTGGGGAAATGTTTATACACATCCCCCGACATCTTCCAAACCGTGCCTGGCTTACAGACCAATGCACCAACTGTCGCCATGTCAATTTCGACAAGGAGGCAGAGAAAATCCTCATCAGCCCCTATGGTAGGCAAACCGTAATGGCTATTAATGACGTCTTTGGTGAAAAGTACCCACTGGCCACGCACATAAACCTTATCATCCACCCGCTCGGGGGCATTAGCATAAAATTCCCGCACCAAAGAGAGGCAACCCCCTTCAAGAGGACGACAGAAAGCCTCCCACTTCCTAGCCTGAAGAATGGGGACATAATTTCCCCAACAAGGAGTCTGATCAATTGCAAACCATCTTTGAGGTATGATTGCCCTCTTAACAACCTTGTCCACAAAACGTTTGGCAGCAAACTCAGAATTAAACAGATGCCTATCGAAGGTAGAGGGACGACCTCTCTGAGCTGTGGTTTTCTTAGGCATTTTCACAATAAAAATTCAAGCTAGACAATCCAACAAAAGTTCAGAAATCCCTCAATTTTGTCAAATCAATAGCAAAAATAAATGCCTAGCTTGCAATTCAAATGGCACAATTGAAGTTAAAGTTCCACCTACCAAAAACCCCAATTGGTTGTGCTAGATGTACACCATATGCTGCCCAAAATCACACACAAGACAACACCAAAATCGACCAAATACAACACATCAAAAACTCCCAAATTTCAGCGCCAAAACGTGCATAACTCACCTCAATAACGCAGCCAAATTGGCACTCAATCACAGCCCAAATTCGCGCACAAGAAAGCTCCAAAATCAGCCAAATTCGCACACCACACAGCAAGAATTGCTGCGCCCAATTTCAGGCACAATACTCCTAGAATCTGCCCCAAATTAGCGCGCAAATCTCAGCCCAAAACGGTGCCCAAACCAGCATTTAAAGCATAGCCCCAAATTTTACAAATACACCCTCAAATCAGTGCAATAATCGGATGAAAAGGCAACCAATCTCCAAGGAAATGATGCTATGGTGATCGACTGGGCATTTGATGAGGATGGGTGAGGAAGTTTTGGAGTGGGTAAGAGAGAAAACGGAAGAACTGAGGAAGAAATCTAATCTGCCCTGGCAAAGAGATCCTTTTAAACGAATCTCGCTGCGGCCAGAAGTATTTCGCCGCGGCGAAAATCGAGGAGCCCAAATTTTTATTTTTATTTTAAACTAAAACAGAGCAAGCAAATAAAATTAGTAATAAATGAAGTGCAGAAGTGAAAATCTAACTAACAATTCACCAAAACTGAAAATTGAAAGAGATAAAGGATGAGAAAACAAATCTGATGGGTTACCTCCCATTAAGCGCTTTAAGTTATAGTCATTAGCGAGATTGTCGATCATTCTTACTACGGTTGTTGTAACTCTAGAGAATCCTTCTGCTTGCTGAATTCTCCATCGAAATATGGCTTCAACCGTTGTCCATTCACTTTGAAAGTTCCCTTGGTTTCATGACTGATTTCCACTGCTCCATAAGGAAACACCTTGGTTATTTGAAAAGGTCCTGACCAACGAGATCTTAACTTTCCTAGAAAAAGTCTGAGACGGGAATTATAAAGCAGCACTTTCTGTCCCACCTCAAAGTTTCTCCTTAGAATGTTCTTATCATGCCAAGCCTTTGTCTTGTCCTTGTATATTCGGGCATTCTCATAAGCATCATTCCGCATTTCATCCATCTCATTTAATTGCAGCACCCTCTTTTCACCGGCTGTCTTAAGATCAAAATTCAAAATTTGAATTGCCCAGTATGCCCGATGTTCCAATTCAACTGGAAGGTGACAAGCTTTTCCATACACCAATCGGTATGGAGACATGCCAATATGTGTCTTGAAAGCTATCCTATAAGCCCAAAGTGCATCGTCCAATTTCCTTGACTAATCCTTACGGGAGTTACTTACGGTCTTTTCAAGGATCCGCTTCAACTCTCAGTTGGACACTTTAACTTGTCCACTAGTTTGAGGATGGTAAGGTGTTGCAATCCGGTGTGTTACTCCATACTTTTGCAGCAGAGTTTCAAATTGGGTATTACAAAAATGCTTACCCCCATCACTTATAATTGCTCTAGGTGTGCCAAATCTGGAAAATATGTTCTTCTTGAGGAAATTGATCACAACCCTAGCATCATTGGTAGGTAAGGCAACTGCTTCCACCCATTTAGAAACATAATCTACACCAACAAGAATGTATTTATTAGCATGAGATGAAGGAAAAGGCCCCATAAAATCAATACCCCAAACATCAAATAAATCAATTATCAAAATATTATTTAAGGGCATTTCATGTCTCCGTGAAATATTGCCACTCCTTTGGCAATCATCACACATTGAAACAAATTTGAAAACATCTTTAAACAGGGAAGGCCAAAAGAATCCAGATTGTAAAATTTTTGCTGCAGTTTTTGTTCCACCAAAATGTCCTCCAACTTCCTTTGAATGGCAATGACGAAGAATGCTTTCCATTTCTTCATTCGGCACACATCTCCTAATGATTTGATCTGCACAATGTTTATACAAGTAAGGTTCATCCCAAAAATAATGTTTCAAATTAGAAAAGAATTTCTTCCTTTGTTGATAAGACATGTCAGGAGGTAAAATTTTCTTGACCAAATAATTTGCATAATCTGCAAACCATAGAGCCATTCGGATAGCTAGCAATTGCTCATCAGGAAATGTTTCATTAATTTGTTCTTCATCTTCAAGGTAATCTTCCTCCAACCTAGACAAATGGTCAGCAACCAAATTTTTGGTCCCCTTTTTGTCCCGAATTTCTAAGTCAAATTCTTGCAGGAGAAGAATCCATCTTAGTAATCGCGGTTTGGCATCTTTTTTGGCTAGCAAATACTTAAGAGCAGAATGATCAGTATAAACAATGATTTTAGACCCAATTAAATAAGATCTAAACTTATCAAATGTAAACACTACTGCCAAAAGCTCTTTCTCCATTGTTGCATAATTAAGTTGTGCATCTGTCAATGTCCTGCTTGCATAATAAATCACATGCAACAACTTATTCTTCCTTTGACCCAAAACAGCACCTATAGCATAATCACTAGCATCACACATTACCTCAAATGGAAAACTCCAATCCGGTGCACAAATTATAAGGGCAGAAGTGAGCTTTACCTTCAAAAGGTTAAAAGCCTGCAAACATTCAGAAGAGAAATCAAACTGTGCATTTTTAACCAACAAACTACAAAGAGGTTTTGTTATTTTTTAGAAATCTTTAATAAATCTTCTATAAAACCCAGCATGTCCCAAAAAACTCCTAATGCCCTTTACAGTTGTTGGAGGTGGTAATTTTTCGATCACTTCCACCTTTGCATGGTCCATTTCTATTCCCTTTGCTAAAATCCGATAGCCAAGAACAATTCCTTCTTGAACCAAGAAGTGACATTTCTCCCAATTTAGCACTAAATTTGTGTCTTGACAACGCTGCAAAACTAAAGAGAGATTATGCAAACAATTATCAAAAGAATGGCCAAAAACAAAAAAGTCATCCATAAAAACCTCAATAAACTTTTCGACCATATCAGAGAAAATCGCTATTATGCATCTTTGGAAAGTTACAGGTGCATTACATAAACCAAAAGGCATCCTTCTATATGCGAAAGTACCATAAGGGCATGTAAATGTTGTCTTATCTTGATTCTCTGGTGCAATTGCAATCTGGTTGTAGCCCGAATATCCATCCAAAAAACAATAATAAGAATGTCCAGCCAATCTTTCCAACATCTGATCAATAAATGGCAATGGAAAATGATCTTTTCTGGTGGCATCATTCAACTTCCGATAATCAATACACACTCTTCACTCGGTCACTGTCCTTGTTGGAATAAGCTCATTGTTTTCATTTTCTACAACTGTGATTCCTCCTTTCTTTGGTACACAATGAATTGGACTTACCCAAGCACTATCTGAAATCGGATAAATTACCCCAGCATCCAAAAGCTTAATCACCTCAGCCTTGACCACTTCTTGCATTATTGGGTTTAAACGCCTTTGTGGCTGAATTGTGGGTTTGTAATCCTCATTCATCAAGATTTTATGCATGCAAACAGAATTGTTAATCCCTTTGATGTCTGCCATTGTCCATCCAATTGCTGCTTTGTGAGTCCGAAGAACTCCTAATAGCTTGTTTTCCTCTTCATCATTCAAAGAACTGTTAATAATAACAGGAAAAGATGTAGAGTCTCCAAGATATGCATACCTTAGATGGGATGGCAGTGGCTTTAGTTCAATCTTGTTGTCTTCCTTCTTTACCACGGAGGTTGGAGTTTCATTTGTTCCTAACTCTTTGAATGTTTTATCATTGAACAAATATTCATCAAGTGCTGCCAGTAATTTTGAACATTGTCTCACTCCCTCATCTTCCTCCTCAATTGTTGCAGATTTCACAAGGCAAGCTTCTAGTGGTAGCAATGGAGTTCTCTCCTCAAAAGTTTCCGAGATTAACCTGTCAAGAGTGTCAATTTGAAAACAAGAATGTACCTCACTAGGAAATTTCATTGCTTCAAAAACATCAAAAGTCACTTGTTCATCTTGCACCCTTAGAATTAGTTTTCCTTGCTGAACATCAATCAATGTTCTTCCTGTTGCAAGGAACGGTCTCCCCAATATCAAAGGTATCTCTCTATCTTCCTCCATGTCAAGCACCACGAAATCTGCAGGAAAAATAAATTTGTCAACTTTATTCAAAACATCCTCAACTACCCCTCGAGGATATTTCACTAATCGATCCGCTAATTGTAGAGAAATTGAAGTAGGTTTTACTGCTCCCAGGCCTAGTTTCTTGAAAACAGAAAGTGGCATCAAATTAATGCTTGCTCCTAAATCACATAGGACTTTATCAAAATTGCAACTTCCTATAGTACAAGGTATAGTAAAACTCCCTGGGTCTTTCACTTTCTGTGGCAATTTTCTTTGAAGAACTGCACTGCACTCCTCATTTAACATGACAGTTTCATAATCTCCCAGCTTCCTCTTCTTTGATAGAATTTCTTTCATGAATTTTGCATACTTAAGCATTTGTTCCAACATCTCTACAAAAGGAATGTTAATATGCAATTTCATAAAAATTTCCAAAAATTTACCAAATTGATTATCAAGCTTTTTCTTCTGCAATCTTTGAGGATATGGGATAGGAGGCTCATATTTTTCATTTGGAGAAGGTTGAACATCTTAGGATGTTGATGGCTTCTCTTTAGATTCTTCCACCTTTTGCTCTAATTTTTTCTGCCATTCAAGTTCTTTACCACTTCTCAATGTGATAGCCTTTACATGCTCTTTGGGATTTATTGTGTCACTTGGCAATGATCCTTGAGATCTTTCTGCAATCTGCTTTGAAAGCTGTCCCAGTTGGTTTTGGATGTCCCTGTTGATTGCCTCTTGATTTCTGAAATTTGTTCTTGACTCCTCAATGAACTTCCCCAAAATTCCTTCCAAATCTGTTTGTTTCTTCTCTTGTGGTTGGTAGGAAGATGTAGACGGTTTGAACCCCCCTTGGTTATTACCCCATGACAAATTTGGATGATTCCTCCAACCTGGATTGTAGGTGTTGGAATATGGGTTATGTTGAGGTCTTTGGAAATTTGAAACATAATTGGCTTGTTCAGCATTTGGTGAAGCAAATGGATTTCCAACTTGGCACTCAATGCTAGCATGATTTCCACCACATAAATCACATTCTGCAGTTGGTTTGGATTCAAACTTGGATGACAAAGAATCCATCTTTCTTGAAAGAGTAGCAACTTGAGCTGACAAAGCATTCATTGAATCAATTTCATGCACTCCTACAGGTCTTTTTGCAGTTACCCGATCTGAATGCCACTGATTGTTGTTTTCTGCCATGATCTCTAACAACTCATGAGCATCCTCTGGTGTTTTTCCCATTAAAGACCTTCCAGATGCAGCATCAATCATTGCCCTATAGTTTGAAACCAACCCATTATAAAATGTAGAGACTTGCAACCAAATCGGTATACCATGATGTGGGCACTTCCGCAACATTTCTTTGAATCTCTCCCAAGCTTCATACAATGATTCTTGGTCAAACTGTGTAAAAGATGTGATTTCATTCCGCAATTTTACCGTCTTAGCAGGAGGAAAGAACTTGGACAAAAACTTTTGAACTAACTCATTCCATGTTGTAATTGATCCCGGTGGTAATGAGTTTAGCCACTCCTTGGCTCTATCCCAAAGTGAAAAAGGAAAAACCCTTAATCTTATGGCATCTTCAGACACACCATTTATCTTGTAAAGATCACACACCTCTAGAAAGTAAGCAATATGTGCATTAGGATCTTCCTTTGACATTCCCCCAAACTGATTTGATTGAACCATTTGGATAAAGGATGGCTTTATCTCAAAGTTATTGGCTTGACCAGTTGGCCTCCTTATACCCGAAGTGGTTCCAGCAACATTAGGAGCAGCATAATCCCTCATAGCTCTACGATTTCCACCTCCCTCAACAAATTGTGGATCCATGGCTGATTGTCTATTCGGAGCGGAGGTTGAACGCCTTCTCTCTCGATTTAGACGCCTATATGTTCGATCAATTTCCGGATCAAAAGGAAGAAGGTTAAGGCTTCGTGCACGTCGCATACAAAGGTCCTACAATCTGAAAAATCAACCAGCACTCACGCAACACAAAGTTACCCCTTTTTCTTTTATGATAAATAAAATAAAAGAGCAAAGTCAACAACTGAAAAATGTGCAAGAAATGACTAAAATAAATAATGCAAACAAGCAGCAACAACTCTAAATGAACAAATGTTCAACACAACTCACAAACTCAATTTAGAATAAAAATAAAACTGAAACAATGATAAAGCAAATTAACTTCAAATTAAAACTAAGATTAGGTAGTATCAATATTAATAATCAAACCATTCCCCGGCAACGGCGCCAAAAACTTGATGTGTATTTTCGCAAGTGTACGAATCGTTCAAGTAATAAAGTGTACAAAAGTACGGATATCGAACCCACAAGGAATGGCGTTACTAAGTACCGAAATTGACTAATCCTAATTTTATCTGAAAACCAAATTGTTGATTGTTTAAAAGGCAAATTAACTTACAAATAAATTCAAGAACACAATTGAATGTTGTTCACAAATGATTAAAAACGCTAAGGCATTTGATTTCGCTGAATCAATTCAATCCGATTTCAAGTCATGTTATATGAGAATCAAAGCTACAAGTGATGGTTGAAAAACCCAAACTTATCTAATACTCTCTCTCAAGTTATATTAGAATTACTTGTCTATGCTAATCAACTATATTTCTATGAAGATTAATCACAAACAAGCACATTATGAACTATGGAATTTCCAGGATAACCACATACATCATGCATTAGTTCTCACACTCACATTCAACATATGGTATTTATCACAAGAAGCATTCATTACACATCTCCTCTCGGTCTCAATATAATGCAACTAATCATCTAAATCTTGGCCAGAAATTCAGAAGCATTAAGCATGGAAATAAATACTCAACTTGAAAACAATGAACTCATATAACCATAACCACAAAAATCAGAGTTTCATGATTCAACTACATCATAGCCTTAGCAAAAATGAATTAGCTCATAATGGAAATAAGAACAACAACTATCTCAACTGAATACAAAAGTATAAAAACGAAATAAACTGCAGAAAAACGGAGTTAAGGAAAAGAGATGAAGAACTCTTGGAGATGAACACATGGCAGCAACAATGGTGATGATCCTTCAAGATTCTCCAAGATTTCTCTCCAAAAATGGCTTCTTCTCCTCCAAAAACGCCTCTTCTAGGTCTATTTCGCCGTCCCCTCTCTCTGTACCTTATGGTATTTATAAATCCAGGGTTTTAGGGACAAATTTGGAATAAAAAGTCACAAAAACGCGTTTAGCGGCCGAAACTCGCCGCCGGCGAACTGATTCTCGCCGCGGCGGGTTTCTGGAAATTACTCTCGCCGCGGCGAGTTTTGTGTTTCGCCGGCGGCGAGACATATTTTGCCGCCGGCGAAAATGATCTCACCGGCGGCCAGATTCGAATCCAAAATTGCGCTCTCGGGAAAATTTGCTGCAGCATTCTCGCCGCGGCCAGACTTCCAAACCTTGAAATCTTGCTTTTCTTGATTCTAACTCAATCCCGGTCATTGGCATTTGTCCCAAACTTCTCCAAACTTATGATTTTACCTGAAATTGCACTTTAAACACGAAATACCCATGAAATGACATTTGTGGATTAAATAATCAAATAACCACAATTTTCACACAAATATCAATATTTAAATCATAACAAAAATGCAATAAATTGGCTCTTATCACCTACCTTGATCAATTTTTTGTGGTGTTCATTGATGACATCTTGATATTTTCTAAGAATGAGAAAGAACATGAACAACATATCTGAATCGTGCTGCAAGTGCTGAAAGAGAAAAAGTTGTATGCCAAATTGGATAAGTGTGGATTTTGGCTAATAGAGGTGAAGTTTCTCGGATATGTCATCTCTAATAAAGGGGTAGCCATAGACCTTAGCAAGATGGAAGCAGTGATTCAGTGGGAAAGACCAAAGACAGTTACAAAAATTAGAAGTTTCTTAGGTTTGGCAAGATACTACATGAGATTTATATAAAACTTCTCTCCTATAGCCTTGCCATTGACGAAATTGACTAGGAAGGGAAGTTCTTTCAAATGGATTGATCAATGTGAAGCTAGTTTTCAGAAGTTTAAGACAAGATTAACCGCTTCTCCTGTTTTAATTATTCCAAACCCCACAAGACATTTTGAAGTGTATAGTAATGCTTCAAAGAAAAGGTTGGGGTGTGTGCTGATATAAGACAAGAGAGTAATTGCTTACGCCTTTAGGAAACTAAGACCCCATAAAGGAAATTATCCAACCCATGATCTTAAATTAGCAGTAGTAGTGTTTGTCTTAAAGATTTGGTGACATTATTTGTACAGGGCAATATTTGAAGTATACTGTGATCACAAGAGTCTTAAGTACCTTTTAGAGCAGAAGGAGTTAAATATAAGGCAACGAAGATGGGTAGAATTTCTCAATGACTACAAGTCTGAGATAAAGTATCATCCAGGAAAGGTGAATATTGTAGCTGATGCCTTGAGTTGGAAATCTCTATATATGGGTCAAATGATAGTGTATGAGATGCAGATGCTAGAGGAGTTTCAAAATTTGAAGCTGGTCACTACTCTTACCCTAAAGAAGCTAATAATCAATAAGTTGAGTATAAAGTGTGATCTTAGAGACAAGAGTAAAGAGGTTCAAACTCACAACTAATACTTACAAGATCACAAAGAACAAGATGATTTTTCTATCTCAAAATATGGGAAATCATATATCAAGGAAGGGTTTATGTCCCTCAAGAACAAGAGTTGAGGACTAAGATCTTGTAGGAAGCACATAAGAGTAAGTACACAGTCCATATTGAATTCACTAAAATGTATCAAGAATTAAAGAAGATGTACTGGTGGCCAGGGATGAAAAAGGATATTGCTGAGTTTGTGGTAAAATGATTAATTTGTTAGAAAGTGAAGGTAGAGCATCAAAAGCCAGCTGGATTTCTATAACCTCTTGAGATCCCTAAATAGAAATGGGACAGTATTTCAATAGACTTTGTGGTAGGCTTACCTAAGAATTCAGTTAGACATGACTATATTTGGGAAATAGTAGACAGATTAACCAAATCTGATCACTTTCTGCCCATAAAGATTAACTATTCACTGGACAAATTAGCCCAGTTGTACGTCCAAAAAATAGTTAGATTGCATGGAATTCCCTTAAATATCATTTCTGATAGAGATTCGAGGTTCATGTCAACATTTTGGAAGGTGTTGTAGGAAGCTTTTGAAATCCAGTTGCAGTTCAGTACTGTCTACCATCCTCAAAGTTACGGGCAGATAGAACGGACCATTCAAACCCTAAAAAATATGTTGAGGGTATACGTGATAGAACAAGGTAAAGGATGATACAAGACAAAATACTTACAGCTCAGAGTCGGCAAAAGAGTTACTATGATAAGAGACATAGACCTCTAGAGTTTGAGGAAGGAGACCATGTATTTCTGAAGCTTTTCCCAACTACTGGAGTTGGTAGGTCTCTAAAGACTAGAAAGTTAAGTCTGCTTTTTTTAGGACCCTACTAAATTCTGAGAAAAGTGAGCACGTCAGCATATCAAGTTGCTCTTCCACCTAATTTGTCCAACCTGCATAATGTTTTCCATATATCACAGCTCTGGAAGTATATTCTAAATTCCTCACATATTATACGGGATGAACCAATCCAAATAAACGAGAACATGACATACCAGCTAGTATTGGCATCCATATTAGACACCGACGTGAAGTAATTGAGGAATAAAACCATTTCCCAAGTTAAGGTGTTATGAGAAGGTTTGATTTCGGAAGAATCAACTTGGGAGCTAGAAGAAGCCATGAGCAAAAAATATCTACAATTGTTCTTATTAGGTAATTTGTAAATTTTGAAGACAAAATTTCTTTTAGGGGGACAGAAATGTAACATTCCAAATTTCGTTCCTTTTATTAATAAAGGTACAAAAATATTTAATTAAGGAAATAAAATTTATTAAACAATTTGATATCTAAGAAAACAATATAATAGAAATTCTTCACCTTATGTGTATGCATAGAAAATGTTTCTAACATTTAGGGAATATGTAAAGAGAGAAAACCTAATAGGAAAAAAAATTAGAAATAACATCCTAAAGAAAGGCGAAAATCTTGGGTAAGGAAGATAAATTTTTGGAAGTATGTAAAGGTCTTAAAATTTCAAGAAGATTGGATTAGGGTAATTTTTCCTAATTCAAGAGCTAAAGTTACTAAATTTAACGTCTCTACCCATACATTGGCCCTTCACCTATAGACACTTGATAGAGTTTGTTTTTCCACTTCACGTAAGTTTTTAGCAAGCCAATTGGATAGCCTAAGCAAGAGATATAACAAAGACTTGGACTAGGATATAAAAATTGGACTAGCCCAAAAATCATAAAAACACGACCAAACCCTCCATGAAATGTTGAATTTTAGCCAAAGTAAAGGAAATGGGCAAGAATGAGCCTAAATCCAAGAGGAAAAAATAAGAACCATGTGAAGAAATAGTAGTGTAATAATAATCAAGATTAGGTCACATGGCATTAGGATGAAACATCTATATCTTACACTAATAATTTCAACAAGCCATGTGATCATATAGTAGGTAATAATACATTGCATTAGGATAAAACATCCCTATCTTACAAAAATAATTTCAACCAAACAAGGGAGACTCAAGGGCTAGAAAGTTGCCACTTAAAAAGGCAAACCTATCATACTTGAGTAAGAAAAAAGAAAAAGGAAATGAATCCCTTTAAGAAAATTTTATCATGATTTTCAAATACAAATCTTCTTTTGCCATGCATATTTTGACTAAGGGAGAGGAAGACAAGAACATGCATTGTCCTTTTCCAAAAAGCAACCAAGTGCATCCTAATTGTGATAAGGTAGACCTATGATTATGAGTAGAGGACCACTTGATAATTTATTTAAACAAAAACCACCCTTATAACATTATAATTTCATCCAAGTAATGGAGAAAAAAAACATAAGCAAGGTAGAGTGAGGAAAGGAGAGAAAGATAGAAGAAGAGAGGAAGGAAGAAGAAAGAGAAGTTTAGAGGACTAAGTACTCAAAGTAAATTAGCTTAATCTCCACTTGAATCCATCTTTTCTCTTCATCCTTGGGGTTCAAAACTCACTCCCTTCTTTTATTTTAGCTGTTGAAAAAGTTTAGGGAAGGGAGGAATCTTACAACTTCCTTCAAGAGGAAACAAGAAAAATAATTCACTAAGTGAGCTAAGGAGATCTTTAGGTAGGTTTAACAATATCTCAATTTGATGAAAAGCTTTAATATTTGTAACATTTATATAGGATTTTGATCTTAGAACTTTGATGAAATTTGCAATATCTACTACTTTAATGATTGTCCATGGATGTTGCTATATTATGTTACATGTTAATCTTGCATATGATGGATGTTTTGAACACTTTGGTTGGTGTGGAAAGTTTTGTATAGGTTTGGTTATGGATGGCAAAATTTTAGGATTTTTATGCTGCTATTATGTATATTTGAGTGTGTTGGAAAATTGATGAAATATGATTAGATTAATCAAATGAGTATGGCCTAAAACACTTAGAAGAAGACTAAGAGACATTTCTGTTAGGAAACACCTTTAATAATATATTATTTGATTTATGTTTTCTTGAGAGGTAGATGATGGAATATGTTAAATTAATTATAAAGAATTTAATTAAAATGTTGAAATGAGTAATCTTATGATTATATGTAAATTAGGAAGAAAATGGAAAATGATGTAATAAAATGATGAACTAAAACCTTAGAAAAGGTTTGGTTAGAAAACTGGATTTCAGAGTAACCAGGGAATCTTTTGGTTTTGCAATTCTGGAAAGAATTGGTTAGGAATTAAAAGAAATGGTTGACATAAAAAATGCAGATATATGTCTCATAGATTTTTAGCCACTAGAATCACCCAATTCGGAATTAATATAAGGGAGATATGGTCCGATTAGTACACAGTGGTTAGAAAATGGTTAACCAGGGAAGAATCTGTTAAATAGGCTTTTGTGTTTGAATTTATGAGAAAAATATATAGGTAATTAAAAGAAATGACTAACATGAAAAATATAGCTATATGTGTCACAAATATTTAGCCACTGGAATCATTCAATTTAGAATTTCTATGAGGGAGATATGGTCAGATTAATACGTAGTGGTCAGAAATTAGTTAACCAGGGAGGAATCTGTTAGGTAAGTTTATGTGTTTGAATTTTTGGGAACAATTTGTAGGAAATTAAAAGAAATTGTCAATATAAAAAATATAGATATATGACTCACAAATTTTTAGCCATTCGAATCACTCAATTTAGAGTCCATAGGAGGGAGATATGGTCAAATTAGTAAGTAGATGTTATAACCTACTTAGGAAGAAATAACATTGAATTTGAGGGAGTAATACCACCAAAATTCCTCACAATTTCACTAAAATGTTCAACATAATAGTTTTATAGGATTGTCTTGGATTTAAATTGACACAAAGATCACCTTAATCGAAGTTAAAATGAGAGAGTTATGCTCTGATTAGTGAGAGATAAAAATAATATTTAAGAAAGAAGAAGAATCTTATAAATGGAAATAATAAATTACTAGTGTATGCCCTAGCCATTGCCATTGCCATTGCATGAACTCCTTATCATCTTAAGTATGTAATTTTGACATGAAAATATTTTATAAAGTGATATTTGAAAATGATTATGTTCATGGCATGATTATCAATAATTTTTGGTAATGATTATACTTTGAGGATAAATTATGACATGTGAGTATAATGAACATACTTGTTATTGAAATCATATTTTTGGCTATTAATGTGAAAAATAAAGAAAAGAAAATAGACAAGCACAATCACATAGTGGTTCGTGTGGTACACCAGTAAGGGACGCCCTACTTACGGCTATGATTATGCTAATGAGAAAAGAAAGAGAAAGTGTGTCATGTCGGACAGAGTGAGAAAAACTCGTACTGGAGAGTAGAAAGTATTTACCCTGACCAGAATTGCTTGATATGAAAATATGTTGATAGCCATCATATGATATTTTGAAAATAGTTATTCATGCCATACATGTCATTACTATATGATTTTTATGTGCATAGAGAAAGTGTATTCATATGACCTAAGGTATTTGTTGTAGCTTATACAGATGAATATGACATGATGAGCTATATTGATGATAATTATGATTTATTGTTGAACATACTGAGATTTAATTCTTACTATATTTTCATATCATGTTCAGAAGACTAAATACGCAGCTATTCTTTATGACTGGTTTTTAGCATACGTTGGGTCGAATTGCCTAAGATTCTGGTGAAGGTGCAACCACCTACTCTCGTATCCCTGGAACTAATCAATATGGATGAATAAGATGTGAACATATATGTGTTTGATTTTTCTAAGGACATTTTTAATTAATGATGTGTATGTGAATCCAGAATTATATCAGTGTTATTGATATACCATGAACTTTAATTATGCTTGGTTAATTTAATTGAATGTTATTATGAGTTAAATAGTTAAAAGTATAGAGGTAATGACTTCATGGGATTTTACAAATATATAAATGTATTTATGTAAAAAAAAATGAAATTGTTACACAAAGTCTCTTCCTAGTAATGTGATATGATATGTAAGGAGTAAAGCGATGACTCCTCTTGTAACCAATGGTAGAATGCCTAGTTATCTTTGGTTTTTAGGATGATTAACCCGTCTTTTGTTATGTGCTTAGGAAAGATCATATAGTCCTGATATGGAATCGTCTTAGTTGAATAATATAAATTATCATAATGCAAAATAAAATAAGATAAGGTAAACTAAAATAAAATAGCATAATGTAAAGTACAAATATTAACTTAATTAATATGTAAATGTATAAATATAATACCTATGAGGTCAAATAGTGAATGGGGCTTAGTTAAAACTATTTTTTGTGTGAAATTAAGATAATAGTAGTAAATTTAATGAATGTGGTGGAGTTTAGGTTGGTCCAAATGCAATATTGTATAAAAAAACATACATTTAAACATTTTAAATTTTTTGGAAAGGATACATGATGATGTATATGGAAAGAAAAAGATGGTCTATGAGAGACTAAATCTAATTTGGATATTTTATAAAGCATCATAAGAGCAAGTATTTGGGCCAGATAAAAAACAGTTAGGTCCTCAATTTGAGATTATGCTTAATATGATATAAGCTATAGACTAAGTGATAGCTCAAACAATTACATGCTTAATGTAAGATTTATGTCTCCATAAGTTGAGGCAACTTATTATGATGTCCTTGAAAAAAGTCATTGTGCCTGATAGAGTTTTTATCTTGCTACTTGAGTTGCATCACAAGTGGTTAAAACATGGGCATTAGTGAAAAATTTTTAATGCACATTTGGATCCTGGTATGCCTTCTCTTATTTAGAAATTTTATGTAAATTTGGTGTATATGACGGATGATGTAGTTCTTATAAGAAACCATCCTATCCCTTTTAGTCCTCAAATTATTAATGTCTATTATAGGACCCCTAGCATAAGATGGATGATTTTTCCAAGTGATTAGCATACAAGGCCTATAAAGAAGACGTCATTTTGCAATTATGCAAGCTTAGAGCCAAGTAGAAAACCTTCAATGGCAACCATTTGGAATTTGCCACAAAGCGAATGCATATAAAGGCAAAAGTGTGCTTGTATTTGGTGGCCACCAAGTTTGTACCCACCTTACATGTGAGCACCATGACAAAGCAACACTTCTCTACTATATAATCTAAGGTCATAGTGTTCATTAGGACAAGCCATCTACAATGACATGTTGTACATTGCTAATAACAATAAAGATATAATGTGGTTTCCATATTTGATCACTAAGTTATGTCAATATGTTCGATTAGTTTGGGATGATAAGGAAAGACATGAAGGTTCTAGTACTTAATGAGCAATTTTTAAGTAGAGTCATGAAGGTTCCAATCTTACGTCACCACAATGTAGGCCAATCCATTACTTTCCCTAGTATGACCTTAGCCTAACCCATATTGTAGCTTAAGTGTCACAATTCCACCATGAGTTAAAGGAGTTAA
This sequence comes from Gleditsia sinensis, assembly GCA_037074535.1. Taxonomy (NCBI): domain Eukaryota; kingdom Viridiplantae; phylum Streptophyta; class Magnoliopsida; order Fabales; family Fabaceae; genus Gleditsia; species Gleditsia sinensis. The sequence continues at coordinate 25,587,187 of CM073465.1, forward strand.
AGGAAGAATCAGCTAGGTTCCTAAAATATTAAGTGCATTGTAATATTTACATAAATTCCCACTTGGGTCTCCTTCTAGAGCCTTCTATGGTGGCTTCTTCTTAATTGTTGACCTAGCCCAGACATAAGGGACAACATCGAAGAGTACAACTTTTTCTAGTCCCCAATCATCATGATGATTAGGGGAGTATTTTGACCCTTGGTTTTATGCTTTAATATTTGTTTAGTGCTTTCAAACATTGAGGATTATTTTTTAAAGTTTGGGTAGATAATGTGCTTTTTTGGTGCATATGATAGTTTGTACATGTGGTTTTTATTTGTGATAAATCTATTTGCTTCCTTGCTTATTTTTGTTAGGAGTTGTAGTCTTGTTGTTTAGCATATATGTTTTCTACTAGAGTGCTTCTAAAAACCCATCATGGCTTTGTGTGACAATCTATTTGAAAAAAGACTCATGAATTTCTTTTTTTTTTCATTCTTATATGAGTTACTTTTTAATGGTGGTGTTTGTTCAAAAAAAAATCTTTTTCCTATGAGTCTTATTGGATTGGATTTCTATTGTGCTTGGTTTTCTCTATATAACCTTCCCGCGATGAAATTTAATTGTTATTCTTTGTTTAGTAAATTGAAAATATTTTTTAGTAATGTGAAATTCTCTAGTTTATGCTACAGTAGTATGGCATTTTAAATTTCTGAGCACTTACTCTTTATATGATGCTATATGTAATTTAGGGAATGGTTATAGTATACATGTTTGTTAAAATCCTAGAATTTTCTTTATTGATCCTCAATGAGAAATCCTAGGTCACTTTAGCGTAGGAGAATATTTAGGCATTTATTGGATAGTTTGAGCCTTTCTAGCTTTACCTTAATGCATACTATTATCTCTAGTTCCCTATTTTTTAGCTTAAATGAAAATTTATCAATTTTTGTTGAAATTTCCAAGTAAAACCTAGCATAAATGGAAAAACCAATGTTATACACTTCACCTATTAGGCAAAGGAATTTGAGCTTTAAAGTATGAATTTCAAAAAGAAAAAAAATGGGAATGAAAAAAAAAGAAATATGAGAAAGGAGAAAAATCAAAATCAAAAGAGAAAAATAGTTGAAAAAGGAATTTGGAGAGAAAGTTTAATAAGAAATGGAGAAAGTTCCTAAAGGTGAATATAAGCCTAAGCACATCGTTATCATACCTTCATCTTAGCTTCTCATTACAAGCTTAAAAGACCTATTGATCTTTATAAAATGTAGTCTACATTAGTGGCAAGGGTGATGAAAGGAAAACATATGGTATTTATTGTGATTGTGGTGCACGCTTCTAATTATTTTTCTAGCTATATATGATGTTTCGAGAACGGATTTACACACGCACAGAGTTCCATTTAAGAGTAGTGTTAGCTTTTGAATTCCATTATTGCTTATTATATCTCTTTTTTACTAGTGTTAGTTAAGGTTAGAAAAAGAAATTGTGGAGAAAAAGGTTATAACAACCCATATGCATGTTTTCTTTGTTCTAAATCCTGTATTTTGTTGCTTCTAACCATTGTTTTAAATGTTTAATCTTTTCTTTCAATTAAGCATTGAGCTTTGCTTGCTGAGTCTCGTTCTCCTTTGCTTAAGGATGAGAAATGGTTTATGTTTGTGGGTGTGATAACTTTTCATTTTTTTTTCACCTATGTTTTAGTAGGTTTTACTTGTCCTTTGATTGTAAATGAGCATAATTTCATAACAATTGTTAATAATTTGTTATATGAGGACTTGATGACTCATTATGTTGTATTTATACAGATAATTCTCAATTGAAGGCTTAAATGTAACATCCCTAATTTCATTTCTTTTATTAGTAGATGTAGATAAATATTTAAGGAAACAAAACTTATTAAACAATTCTTTTTGATATCTAAGAAAATATAAACCTTAGAAATTATTCACCTTATGTGTATGCATAGAAAATATTTTTAACATTAATAGAATAGGTAAAGAGAGAAAACCTAATAGGAAAAATTAGAAATAACATCTTAAAGAGAGGCGAAATTCTTAGGTAAGGAAGATAAAAAAATTTGAAAGTAAATAAAGATCTTAAAAGTACAAGAATATTGAATTAGGGTAATTTTTCCAAATTCAAGAGTTAGAGTTACTAAGTTTAAAACCTCCAATCATACATTGGGTCTTCACCTATGGACACTCCACAGAGTTTGTTCTTCCACTTCACATGAGTTTCTAGCAAGCCAATTAGATAGCCCAAGCAAGAGATATAGCATAGATTTGGACTAGGATATAGAAGTTGGACCGATAGCTCAAAAATCATTAAAATATGACCAAACCCTCCATAAGATGTAGAATTTTAGCCAAAGCAAAGGAAATGGGCAAGAATGAGCCCAAATCCAAGAGAAAAAAAATCATGTGATGAAATAATAGTGTAATAATAATAAAGATTAAGTCACAAGGCATTAAGACAAAAATTCAGCAAGTGGTATGATAATATCTATATTCTACATTCATAATTTTGGCAACTGGTATAATAATACATGGCATTAGGACAAAACATCTATATCCTACACTCATAATTTTAGCAAGTGGTATAATAATACATGGTATTAGGACAAAACATTCCTATTCTACACAAATAATTTCAGATAAGCAAGAGAGATTCAAAGGCTAGAAACTTGCCACTTTTTAAGGCAAACCTATGTCTCACGGATTTTTAGCCACTAGAATCACTCAATTTGAAGTCCATATGAAGTAGATATGGTAAGATTAGTAAGCAGTGGTTAGAAATTGGTTAACCAAGGAAGAAATTGGTTAACTGATTAACATAGAAAATATAGATATATGTCTAACTGAAATTTAGCCACTAGAATCACTCAATGTGGAGTTCATATAAAGGAGATATGGTCATATTAGTAAGTAAAGGTCAGAATCTACCCGAAAAGAAATAACATTTAACTTGAAGGAATAATATCACCAATATTCCTAAGGATTTCACTAAAATGTTCAACATAATAGTTTTATAGAATTGTTTTATCTTTAAATGGACACCAAGATAACCTAAGTCAGAGTTAAAATGAGGGAGTTATGCTCTAATTTGTGAGAAAAGGTCAAGCTGGATGAAAACTTGCATCAGAGAATAACACAACATAGAGCAAGACCGTGTTCGGTGCTAAAAAGGGCATTTTGAAGCCTAAAGCATGCCTGTTTTACAAGAAAAGGCCAAGTCGTGTTATAGGATACGTTTAAGCCGTGTTGGAAGCTGGTAAAGCTTAATTTTAACATTTTTCTACCCTAAATGAACCTCATTAACTATAAGATAATAATAGAAACCAAATTGAGGAAGAATTTCCTATCAAATTTATGAGAACATGTGTTGAAAATGATATAAATAGGAGGAAAGTGACTAGAGGCCAAGCATAAAGAAAATGAAGAGATAAAAATAATATTTAAAAAAGAAGAAGAATCTTATAAATGAAAATAATAAATGACTAGTGTATGCCATAGCCATTGCCATTGCATGAACTCCTTACCATCTTAAGTGTGTAATTTTGACATGGAAATATTTTAAAGTGATATTTGAAAATGATTATGTTCATGGCATGATTGCATTTTTTCTAATAATTTTTTATAATGATTATGCTTTGATGTTAAATTATGGCATATGAGCATAATGAACATACTTTTTATTAAAATCATATTTTTGGCTATTAATATAAAAATAAAATAAAATAAAAGAGACGAGCACGTTCAGATGGCGGTCCATGTGGTGCACCTGTAGGGGACACCTTACTCACGGCTATGATTATAATAATGAGAAAAAAAGAGTAAGTGTGCCATGTTGGACGAAGTGAGAAAAGTTCGTACCAGAGAGTATAAAATACTCACCCTGATCGGGGTAACTTGATATGAAAATAAGTTGATAGCCATCATATGATATTTTGAAAATAGTTATTCATGACATCCATGTCATTACTGTACGATTTTTATGTGCATAGATAAAGTGCATTCATGTGACGTAAGGTAATTATTGTAGCTTATACATATGAACATGATATGATGAGCTATATTGATGATAATTATAATTTATTGTTGAATCTACTGAGATTTAATTTTCACTATATTTTCATATCATGTTTAAAATACTAAATATGTAGATATTCTCTATGATCGGTTTTTAACGTACGTTGGGTCGAGTTGGCTAAGATCCCGATGAAGGTGCAACCACCCGCACTTGTATTCTCGAAACTGGTCAATAGAGATGAATAAGACGTGTACATATATGTGTTTATTTTTTATACAGATATTTTTAATTAATGTCATGTATGTGAATCCATATTTGTATAAGTATTATTGTTATATTATAAACTTTAATTATGTTTGGTTAATTTAATCGAATGCTATTATGAGTTAAATAGTTAGAAATAAAGAGATAATGACTTCATGAGATTTTACAAATATACATATATATATGTGTGTGTGTGTGTGTGTAAAAAAAATGAAGTTGTTACATTAAAGATAGGAAAGTAAAGAAGTGAAGCCTCAAGAAAATTGTATTAATACGGATGCTTGACATCAGTGGAGTATTTTAGACTTTTTGATATGAATTTGACCTCAGATTAAGCCAAACCTATAATAAATTAAAGGACTTAAAGAGAGCTTCCTAACGATATATTATAAACCCTCTAATTCCACCTAAGGAAGAAGTTATGCTTGTCAAAAATTAAAGCCTTCAATAGTGTCAACATTAGGTCAAATTTGCTCTAGAGAGTCTTGGAGAGCCACAGGCTAGAGCCATGACTCATCAGGCATGTCAATATCATTCAAATAACCTAACGAGCTTCTATATGTATTCCATATTATAGTATGTCCATTAGATGCCTCAACGAGTCCCAATCTGTAATCCACACCACAATATATCATTGAATTGCTCAATGAGTTCCAATTTATTATTCATTTCATAACCATCAGTCATATCAGTAGCCTTATCATTATCGATGTAGTCAAACATAGCATTCATCTATATCAATATTCACAATCATTCCCATTTCCATGCTTGTTAAATATAACAATCATAATTTTGTTATCTTTATATTTTTAATAACAATGATACTTTCATCAATCAATATGTTTATAATAGATCAGTTTCATAAACATTATCAAAATGAATTCATATAATTCAATAATTCCATTCATAACATTTCAATTCAATGATCAATATCAAGAAATAATGTCATAGTATAACCATTTTGTATTTAGCCTCAGAAATAGTTTTAGTCATGACTATATTGTATCCAAAATCAGAAAAATTGTTCATAATTCTTTTTTTTCATATTTAATAACATGATTCAATTTCTTAATTTATCTATGTCATTTTCTAATTTCAAATGTGTCTTCCATATGTCTATTTATACCATATTTAGTATCCAATGTTATTATCAGAAAGAAAAAATTCAATTTCCATCCATATTATAACAAACATGCAATTTAAATTCCATAATCCATTCTATATTGTTCTTAACCCATGAAGGGTTTCAATTAAGATGTTTATCCCATACCTAAGGCCCTAAGGAATAAAAATATTTAAATAATATAACTTGTTAAGTATAATAGCTTACTAATTAATTTAGTCATTTTAATAGTTAACTCAGGCTTTTACAACAATTATTATTTTTATTTTAGTTAATAAGTGATAGCTAAATTATGACATGTAACATGTTATTACAGAAGTGTAAGGATATGTAAAATATGTCATTACAAATATTATTTACTCACAGTACTACCATTCTTGTAGTTATCCTTCACCCTAGGACACTTTCCAAGCTGAATTGGCCCACAAACGTCAATGATTAACAAGTCAATGTCTAGTCAACTCAATTAGAAAATGGATTAAGGAGCCTTACCATGTGTTGTGTGCGTGGTGCTTTATACACCAAGGATTTGGTGGCAAGTGTGGCATGTCCACCCTCCTTTGGTGTCCTTTCAACGTGAAACTTTCACTCTTATTGTTTTAGGACCCTTTGAATCCATTCGTGAGGTCCATTTTATGATTTAAGCACTTCAAATATGAACGGCTTTGCTTAAATTCCTTTTTCTCTCTCTCTCTCTCTCTCTCACACACACACACACACACACTCTCCATTGTGTTTCTTCAATTTTCTACTGTCTTTAGTGGTGGAACCTATCTAGATCCATACACCATTTTATTCTAGTTCAACGGTACCAATGATGTTGAAAATAGAGATCTGGAGGTGCTTGATCCAAAAATCTTATATTTTGGTCACTTTTGGGTATCAGTGTCATTAATGATCCGATCTCGCTCTTTTCACAAAGATTCTTTGGTATTCAGAGGTTTCAGGATCATCTTAACAAAATTACCAATTCTAGATGTTGATTCAAGCTTTAGATGTTGATGAAATCTAGAGAGAGAAAGTGAAAGTTTTACAGAGAGAAAATGAACTTAACTTTTGTTTTCTAAAAGTGGAAAGAAACTAAGGGATAACATGGAGGAAAGGAAGAAAATAAGGCTTGGGGAAGAAAGCACAATTTTGACTTTTGCAGGGTGGTTTTTGAAAAATTACAATTTCACTAATGATTTTGAACCATGTTCAGAATTATTAGAAATTTTCGAGTCATTACATCTTATCACATACAACCTTTGAAAGTTCTTAATAAATTGAATAATATCTAAATTTAGTTTCAAACAAATTTTCAAATTTGAATTCAAACTATCACTAAGTTGTGTACTTTGCACTCCTATTAAAAAAGCTTTTTTCATGTAACAAGTTGTTGATTTTTCCTTAACTTTGTATATTGCTTTTAATCATGTATTTTGAGGAGCATTATAATTGAAAAGTAAGCTATTCCATGCTTCTTTGAAATGACCTTCTTCCTTATATTTGTACATGCAAGCCTTAAGGTCTCTTAAAACATTAGATCCATTCTTCATCAAATCCCTATATGTTTTAAGTTATTTTGCATCAAATGCCATGTACACAATCCATGGCATGTTTTAGGCATCATCTCAAGTACTACTTTAGCTATTGCAAGATCTTGATTAGTAAAAATTGTTTGTGGCTTTTTTTTGCCTATGAGATTTTAAATAAATTTCAAATAGCCATTTGAAATATGTTGCATAATCATATAGAAGTGCAACCCCAAAAAACACAAGTCCTTTCAAATGATTGAATCTTGCAAACAACATAAGTGGTCTATATGCATTGTTGGTATGCATGTAGTATCAAAGGAGACCACATCATCAAAATAAGCATAATCAATTATGATTCTTGAATTAGCCCAAAATATATTGGTAATTTGTTTCTCTATGTTTAGCTGTATTGTGTAACATCCCTAATTTCGTTTCTTTTATTGATAAAAGTACATAAATATTTAATTAAGAAAATAAAATTTATTAGACAATATTTTAGATATCTAAGGAAATATAATCCTTAGAAATTCTTCAACTTATGTATATGCATAGAAAATGTTTCTAACATTAAGAGAACAAATAAAGAGGGGAAACCTAATAGGAAAGAAATTAGAAATAACATACTAAAGAGATACAAAATTCTTGGATAAGGAAGATAAATTTTTAGAAACAAGTAAATGTCTTAAAATTTCAAGAACATGGAATTAGGGTAATTTTTCCTAATTCAAGAACTAGAGTTACTAAGTTTAAAATATTTACCCATACATTGGGCTTTTACCTATGGACACTTCATATAGAGTTTTTCCACTTCACATAAGTTTCTAGCAAGCCATTGGATAACCTAAGCAAGAAATAAAACATAGATTTGGACTAGGATATAGTAATTGGACCAATAGCCCAAAAATTATGAAAATGTGACCAAGCCCTCCAAGAAAGGTAGAATTTTATCCAAAGCAAAGAAAATGGGTAGGAATAAGCCCATAATGGATAGGAATAAGCCCAAATCCAAGAGGAAAAATAAAATAAAATAAATTAGGTGATGATATAATAATGTAATAATAAAGATTATATTACATGGCATTAAGACAAAAATTTAGCAAGTGGTGTGATTCTACATTCATCATTTTGGCAAGTGGCATGATAAAACAAGGCTTTAGGACAAAAACATCTATATCCTACACTCATAATTTTAGCAAGTGGTATGATAATACATGGCATTAGGACAAAACATTCCTATCCCACACAAATAATATCAACCAAATAATGGAAATTCAAGGGCTAGAAATTTGCCATCTAAAAAGGCAAACCTATCATACTTGTTTAAGATAAAAGAAAATGGAAATGAATCCCTAAATCAAAGGGACCTTGTCCCTTATCTTAAGAACATATCATCATAATTTTCAAAATACAAATCTCTTTTTCCTATGCATATCTTGACTAAGGAAGAGGAAGATAAGAACATAAGTTGTTTGTTTTCAAAAAATTCAACAAAGTGTATCCTAATTGTGATAAGGTAGACCCATGATCATGAAAGGTGTATTATTTGGTGGTCTATTTAAGCAAAACCCACCCCTACAACATTTTAATTTCATCCAAGTGAGGAAGAGAGAGAAATAGAAGCAAGGTAGAGTGAGGAAAGAAGAGAAAGAGAGGAAAAGAAAGGAAGGAAGAAGAAGGAGAAGTTTAGAAGGCTAAGTATTCAAGATAAGTTTAACAATATTTCTTTTTGAAGAAAACTTTTGAAACTTATAATATTTATATGAGATTTTGATCTTAGAACTTTGATGAATGGTCATGGATGTTGCTATATCATGTTACATATTGATCTTGCATGTGATGTATGTTTGAATACTTAGGTTGGTGTAGATAGTTCTGCATGGGTATGGCTATGGTTGGCAGAATTTTAAGTTTCGGTATTTTAATTTTTAGGAACAATCTATAAGGAATTAAAATAAATGGTTAACATAAGAATTAAAGATATATGTGTCACGGATTTTCAGCCACTGGAATCATTCAATTTGGAGTCTATATGAGGTAGATATGGTCTGATTAGTAGTCAAAGGTCAGAAAATGGTTCATCAGGGAAGAATATGTTAGGATAGTTTTTGTATTTTAATTTCTGGAAATTATCTGTATGAAATTAAAATAAATGGTTAACATAAGAATTATATCTATGTGTGTCACGAATTTGTAGACACTGGAATCATTCAATTTAGAGTTCATATGAGGTAGATATATTCCAATTAGTAAACAAAGGTCAGAAAATGGTTAATCAGGGAAGAATATGTTAGGATAGTTTCAGTGTTTTAATTTCTAGGAAACTTTTATAAGGAATTAAAATAAATGGTTAACATATAAATTATATATTTATGTTTCACGGATGTTTTAGCCACTGGAATCACTTAATTTGGAATTCGTATGTGGGAGATATAGTCAGATTAGTAAGTAAAGGTTAGAACCTACCCGAGAAGAAATAATATTGAATTTAAGGGAGTAATAACACCAAGATTTATTACTATTTTGCTGATATTATTAATATAATAGTTTTAGATAATTGTCTTAACTTTCCATACCCCACCTAGTGGGAAAAGGCTTAGTTGTTGTTGTCTTAGCTTTCTATAGACACCAAGATCACCTTAATCGGAGTTAAAGTGAGGGAGTTATGCTCTGATTAGTGAGCAAAGGTCACAGAGCACGGCTAGGCCGTGTTATGGGTGCTTCAAGCACGGGCTAGCCGTGTTTGGAGCTGTTTTTGAGTACATTTGAAGTATTTTTAAAGCATAGCCGTGTCCTGGAACATGGCCAGACCGTGTTGGAAGCTGGTTAAGCTTATTTTCAACATTTTTCTACCCTAGATGAACCTCTTTAACTATAGGGTAATAGTAGAAATCAAATTGGAGAACAATGCTCTATAAATTTGTAAGAACATGTGTTGAAAATGATATAAATAAGAAGAAAATTACTAAAGGCCAAGCATAAAGAGAAGGTTAGATATGATGAAAACTGTAATAACCGTAAAATTTCACGAAAATTCCAATTAAAAGAAATTTAGAATAAAAGAGAGAATTTTGACAATAGAGATAAGAACCGTAAAAAATATGAATATTTATTACATGGATTAAAGAATTACAAAAGAAATATGAGAATTTATGTTTTGGCGCGCTATTAGCAAAAGTATTTTTATTTATGTAGAAATAATTATAATTTGTTAAAAGTAAGTGGACTTTTAAGTAAAAGAAGTATTGTGTTGCTTAAAATAATTATACCGGCCTCTATTGAATTTTTATAGTATTTTTAGAAATATTATTTCTTTTAATATGAATAAAAATATTTGTTTTGAAATTTTTTTTATTATAATTTTTATCAAGAAAAATCATGATTTAAGAGTTTAACTAAAGGTTTATGAGAAAGGAAATTTTTAGAAATTTTTGGGATATTTTATGATGAAAAACGGAATTTATATGAATTTTTATAAAAAAAATCTTATTATTAATTATTTAATAATTATTATTCTATTTAAAAAAAACAGCAGCAGAATGTTAAATTGAAACCGGGGCCGACGAAATATCGAAAAGGAAAAAAAACGAAAAGATGCATAGTAATGAATAGTGAGTGAATAGTGATCTCAAAATTTATCTTTCGATTTGGAGTGTTTAAGGGCTTCCGATAGTAAAACTGAAAGTGTTATTGGATTCAGGACGAAGAGTACTTCAATTTTGACCGATCAGTTTTTCAAATCAACCGTTGAATCGCCGTAGATCTGAAGTAGAAAATCTCGGTAAAAGGTAAGCTCTGAAAAACCTTACTTACAGACCTCTAATTAGAAATCTGACTCCGTAAATGGATTCAGAAACTAGATAAACATTAGGATATGAATTCATTTTGTTGATTTGGTAAAAAAATTTGTGACGATGAATAGTATTTTCCGGCGATAAATAGTGGCGATCAATAGTGTTTTCCGGCGTGAATAGTATTTTTTCGGTGGTGAACAGTAACTGAGCTCATTTAAGGTTTTTGGACCCTCCGGACACGTTTTGAAGCTTATTTGGTCAAATTCAGACCAGAAACGAGGATCTTAGGGCTGTCCAATCTGGAGCCTTTACCTGTGAGTAGATGATTTTTCCTATGACTTGCCTATACTCTTCTTGATACTTGAATATGTATATGATTATGTTTATGAGATATACACACTGTGATATGTTTCTGAAATGCATTAAAACGATTTAATATGCTTACATTTTAAAATACAGTTCAAGAAGAGTATAGTTTTGAAAATGGATTTATGAACTCATGGTGTATATGATTTCACATGTATTTCTCATTAAATGATAAAGTGAATATTTATACACGTAACATTGATTTATAGAGATATATGATTGCCTAGAGAAAGGGCATATATATGTGATAAACCCTGAATGGGTAATTTATAACAGATGAATTTTGAAATACATTGAACATGTGATTTTTACATGTATTTCGCATTACATGTCAAAGAAAGTATGTTATACATGTGACATTGATTTTACAGTGATATGTTTGCCTTGGATATGGGCATGTATACATGTTTCCCCTGAATGGGAAGTTTTGACATATGAGTATTTTGAGACTGAAAGTCTATATTATATTGAGAATTTTATACTGGATTATATGACATATGTGCATATGGTATTTTCTGTGGAGGAATCCTATTGGAAACACTGTTTGCTAACAGCAGGTGATGTTAGCCTTGGTGCGCACCTTGATTGCCTCAGCTAGCAGGGGAGGTGGTGCTAGCCTCGTGTGAGGGCCAACACACGGGAGATTATATGTGAAGGAGAGCGGAATGCCTCCTATATATGGGCGAGGTGCCAGTTATATGAGATGTTATTTTGCCTTCCCTTGCTGTGTGCTTGGGAAAGACCCATACAGAGTCCCTTCGCGTGTTCTCTTGAATGGTAGTAGGGCAAACCTCAGTGGGCTGCTGAGTTTAAGCAAATCCTACACCACCAAAGTACGGAAGGGGTCAAACTCTAGTATGGTGGTTCTGATATGAGATCCTCAGAATATTTTATGAGAAATGTTTTGATGCATAGCATAATTTGATTAATGATTTTACAGTATTGAATATGATTTTGAACTTGACATGAGCATTGTGTATACAGTACCACTTATGGTTTGAAAGACCTGATTATGATTTTTGAATAGAGAATATTTAAAAATGCGGGTCCCATGTGGATGTTCTTCTGAAATGTAATTTTTGATAACATAAATTTTATTTTATGAATACATCCATATGTTGACCTAAGAGGTCATAGGAGGTATTATCTGCTCACTGAGTTGTAAAACTCCCTACATGATGTGGATCTATTTTTCAGATAAAGACATAGAGTTTGGTCCAACAGCCACGTGATCGACTAGAGGTCGTATTTTAATGGTGAGCCTACATTGTTTCTAGGCTCTCAATGTTTTATATTTGTAAAATATTTGTACTCTAGAGTTGCTCTAAATGTCACAGGCAGGATCCTTGCTTCTACTATTACTCTGGTGTTTATAGACGTAAACTGTATATTGTATATGTGTATGGGAACTTATATGTATTGATTTATATGATTAAGAATGGCATTATGTACATTTATGGAAAATATATGTGTATAGTATATGGATTTCACGTGCCCTAAAATTAGGGTCGTGACAAGTTGGTATCAGAGCATTAGGTTTCCCTGTGACAATCAGAGCAAAGGATTTTTTAGTAGGACCTTTAGTATCGATATGAGCCGGACATATTTATACTTCAGGTGCTGCTGAGGGATTCTATAGGGTTTCAAATTCCTTTCTATTCCAAGTTGTTAAAGTTTATTGTATAAGATAGATTGAATATTGTGACATCTTAAGAGGTATCTATGGATCAATTACAGCTTGAAAGTAAAAGAGATATGCGTCTTAAAGAATTGAGACAGATACCAAATATGATGGTTTCTGAATGTGACATCCGTTGTACCAGTTGTCTAGATATGGTAGACTGTGATGTGATATTGAGAATGAATTTGTTGGCATTATGTCATGTCATTTTGAAATGTCATTATATGGTGATTAAATTCAATTATTGAAGAATTTTCTTTCTTGATACAAGGGGATCGTAATGAGATACCCAGTAATCTAATTTATGCTTTAGCAGTCCATAAGTGACTACAAAAAGGTGCCAAGGATAGTTGGCAGTGGTGAGAGATGTTGATATAAAGTATACCACTGTAAATTAAGTTCTAGTGGTTAGAAAATTTTCTGATGTAATTCTTGAAGAATTGTCAAGATTACCTCGAAACGTAAAATATAATTTAGTATTGATTTACTTCCTGGAACCCAACCAGTGTCTATACCTCTATATAGAATGGCATCGACTGAACTCAAGGAATTGAAGGATCAGTTGAGACACTTATTAGACTAGGGATTTATATACCCTAGTACTATTACTTGAAGTGCTTCAGTTCTATCTATGAAAAAGAAAGATGGATCACTATGACTATGCATAGATTATAGACAATTGAATAAAGTGACAATGTGAAATAAATACTTATTACCTCATATAGATGATATGTTTGACCAGCTACAAGGTGCTCAACATTTTTTAAAAAAAAATTGAATTGATTTGATATTTGGATCTCATCAAATGAGGATAAGGGAAGAGGATATTCGAAAAAAAAATTCTTTTAGGACTCGTTATGTTATTATGAGTTCTTGGTGATGTCATTTAGTTTGATAAATGCCCAGTTGCATTCATGGACTTGATAAAAAAAAGAGTATTGAAGCCATCTCAAGATTAATTTGTTATTATAATTAATGATAATATACTAGAATATTTCAAGAGTGCAGAGGATCATAAGCAATATTTAAAGATAGTATTACAAACTCCAAGGGAATATCAGCTATATGCTAAGTTCTCAAAATATGAATTTCGACTTAGTAATAGTACTTTCTTAAGGTATGTGGCTAGTAAGATGGTATCCAAGATAACCCTAAGAAAGTAAAAGTGGTACAGCAATGTCCACATCTTGCTACAGTTATAGATGAAGATCCAAGTCCAATTTGCACTTTCTACTGTGGTCTGTTGTCCATTCTATTTGAGCTGTGATTGGATCAGGTACATGAACATATGCTTGTAAAGCATCAATCAACTCCTCAGCATCTGAAGCTGAGATGAGAATTCGTCGTGCTGAGTGTGGGATAAACCTTTGTTCCACAGCATGATCAATGAAAGATAACAGACCATCAAAGAAGTGATTAACATTTAACAAACCTATCGGTTTGTGATGCATATTTAGTTGTGCCCAAGAGACTATTTGAAAAATTTCTTCTAAAATACAAAAACCCCCTGGTAAGGCAATGAAAGCATCAGCATTGCTCATCATTCTAGCCATGCGCTCATGCATGGATGCAACCTTAAACTCTTCCCCAATTGTCTTTGCTACGATGTTAGATGCAGCTAGAGTTGTAGGAATAATACCTAGAACTTGGCATCCTCCTACATGTACAGCTGTAGACACACATCCCATTAACCCACGGTTACCTCCATCATAGACTAGATAAATTTTTCTCCTGACCAGCACCATACCTAGATTTTGTGCTGCTTTTACATATTCTCCGTCCTTTCCAGGACTGGAACCACAACAGACACAGATATTTCGAAACTGACGGAATGCGGTTCCCTCCATAATTTCTATCACCTTAACTCTGAGTATGAAAATAAAGATACTAATATAAGCATTTATAGAACTCAGAGAAGGGCATATTTATAATAGCTATGTGAATAGGCCGGACATAAATATAACAACTATGTGAGTGATTGATAAATATCAGTTAAATTGAAGATAAAATTTTCAAAAATGACGGCAAGCATGTATATATACAGCAGTTATGACTGTGACCTATATTAAACACATAAAGAAAAAAAAAGATTGAAAAATGCAAACCAGTTAGTTGTTGAAGATGGACAATCAAAAGATTTATCTTGTTTTTCTCAATATTCTTAGCAGTCGACTATTGGTTTATAAGTCGACTAGCTATTTTGAGAAATTTTAATTTGAACTGGTTATTTTACAGTTGATTGATTACATCTATTCTGAAGCAATCAACTGCATCCTACCAGTTAACTATGTGCTATTATTTTTCACAGACTTTATAAGCTCAGAGATATCTCTTTTTCATATGATATGCTTCTACCGAATAACAATATCTTTGTATTAAATATTGGCACATACATTCAAAATTTGCGGCCACCGATTTTAATACTTTTCAATGTTTGTTCAAATTTTTGACTTTCTATTTTGGCATCATTCTCTATTGTGCTTTTCGTCTGTTTCACTGCATTCTCCCTCATTAACGGTTGGCATTAAATGCAAGGTTGTTTTCCCTCATTTCAAGGAAAGATAATTTCTAATATTTGGAACTTAGTTATTATGGTGTTCAACTGATTAGTAGATTAAAGTAATAGAGATTTTGAAAAGAATAGATGGATGATAATCTAATGGTGTTTTGACGAATATAATCAAATAAATTAACGGTGTTGAAGTTTTTGAGGAGTAAAGTATGGAAAGTAAGATTTAAGTTAATCTCAAAATTTTTTTTAATTTGGAAACATGAAGAATATTTTGAGAATCATCTTCGAGAATAATATAAGTGATTAAGATATTTGTGTTAAGGATTTATACCTTACTAAATTGAGACTCATGTTGAGATTGGAAATTCACGTATAAATAAGTGTTGAGAAAAGAGATTTCAGAAGAAGCCATAGATTGTAAATATGGATAAACTGAGGTAATAAAGATATACTGAGATATAAAACAAAATGGTACTAGTATAATGGTAAAAAGAAGATACAAGTGAAATTTTTCATTGGCGGGTATGTTGGCAAGTACGAATTGAATGTATTATCTCAAGAGAGATATTCAGGAAGTCTAAGGATCTTTATTAAATTATAGTATGACTGATACTAAAATTAAATAATGTGTTTATACATTAGAAGTTATGCTTTATGTATCTTTATCTTATTGTGGTGGAAGTTGAGAGAAATTAATTGTCCTTAGTTGAACTTGCTCATAGTAGTAATTATCATGCCAATATACAATGGCATCATTTGAAGTTTTACATGAACATCATAGGTTTCTTAATATGTGAGTGAATTGAGAAAAGTTAAACTTTGGAAATCTAATTTGGAATAACATGCAATAGATAAAATATAACTTATCTAAATTGATGATGCTAGCTTGGAGAGCATGCTTCAAGCATATATTTTTGAGATTGGGAGGAGATTTCTTAGCAGAATTTATCTATAATAAAATGATATTAGAATATTTAAACCTTATGTAAGAGGTGTTACAAATGTTCTGTTAAATGACTCAGTGGAGTTATATTTATTATAAGATGTCATTGATAAAGTGAAATTGATTAGAAAAAAAATGTTGTAAACTCAATACAAGTCAAAAATTTACAAGGACTATGAATGTTGAGCACTAGGAATTTTCAGTCTCACCAATAAAAGAGGTAATGAGATTTGGAAAGAAAGGGAAGTTACCCTCTCGGTATATAGAATTATTTGAATTCTTGATAGGATCGGTTCAATGGCTTATTGTTTGGTTTTACCACTTGCATTGGATAATGTTTATCCAGTTTTTCATGTGTCTATACTACGGAAATATTTACCAGATTCTACACATGTTATACAGTGTCCATAGATTCAGTTACAGAAAGATTTAACCTAAGAGAAGGATATACGAGCTAGATATCTATATTTATTTGAATAATGAGATTAATATTTATCTGCAACTATGGTGATGAAATTCGGTGACCGAATTTCTTTAAGGGGGGAAGAATGTAATAACCGTAAAATTTAACGAAAATTCCAATTAAAGGAAATTTAGAATAAAAGAGAGAATTTTGACAATAGAGATAAGAACCATAGAAAATATGAATATTTATTACATGGATTAAAGAATTACAAAAGAAATATGAGAATTTATGTTTTGGCGCGCTATTAGCAAAAATATTTTTATTTATGTAGAAATAATTATAATTTGTTAAAAGTAAGTGGACTTTTAAGTAAAAGAAGTATTGTGTTGTTTAAAATAATTATACCGGCCTCTATTGAATTTTTATGGTATTTTTAGAAATATTCTTTCTTTTAATATGAATAAAGATATTTGTTTTGAAATTTGTTTTATTATGATTTTTATCAAGAAAAATCATGATTTAAGAGTTTAACTAAAGGTTTATGAGAAAAGAAATTTTTAGAAATTTTTAGGATATTTTATGATGAAAAACGAAATTTATATGAATTTATATAAAAAAAATCTTATTATTAATTATTTAATAATTATTATTCTATTTAAAAAAAAACAGCAGCATAATGTTAAATTGAAACTGGGGGCGACGAAATATCGAAAAGGAAAAAAAAAACGGAAAGATGCATAATAATGAATAGTGAGTGAATAGTGATCTCAAAATTTATCTTTCGATTTGGAGTGTTTAAGGGCTTCCGATAGTAAAACTGAAAGTGTTATTGGATTCAGGACGAAGAGTACTTCAATTTTGACCGATCAGTTTTTTAAATCAACCGTTAAATCGCCGTAGATCTGAAGTAGAAAGTCTCGGTAAAAGTTAAGTTCTGAAAAACCTTATTTAGAGACTTCTAATTAGAAATCTGACTCCGTAGATGGATTCAGAAAATAGATAAACATTAGGATATGAATTCATTTTGTTGATTTGGTAAAAAAATTTGTGACGATGAATAGTATTTTCCGACGATGAATAGTGGCAATGAATAGTATTTTCTGACGTAAATAGTGTTTCCGGCGTAAATAGTATTTTCCGGTGGTGAACAGTACCCCCCAAGCTCATTTAAGGTTTTTAGACCCTCCGAACACGTTTTTGAAGTTTATTTGGTCAAATTCAGACCAGAAACGAAGATTTTAGGGCTGTCCAATCTGGAGCCCTTACCTGTGAGTAGATGATTCTTCCTATGACTTGCCTATACTCTTCTTGATACTTGAATATGTATATGATTATGTTTATGAGATATACACACTGTGATATGTTTCTGAAATGCATTAAAACGATTTGATATGCTTACATTTTAAAATACAATTCAAGAAGAGTATAGTTTTGAAAATGGATTTATGAACTCATGGTGTATATGATTTCACATGTATTTCTCATAAAATGATAAAGTGAATATTTATACACGTGACATTGATTTATAGAGATATATGATTGCTTAGAGAAATGGCATATATATGTGATAAACCCTGAATGGGTAATTTATAACAGATGAATTTTGAAATACATTGAACATGTGATTTTTACATGTATTTCGCATTACATGTCAAAGAAAGTATGTTATACATGTGACATTGATTTTACAGTGATATGTTTGCCTTGGATATGGGCATGTATACATGTTTCCCCTGAATGGGAAGTTTTGACATATGAGTATTTTGAGATTGAAAGTCTGTATTATATTGAGAATTTTATACTGGATTATATGACATATGTGCATATGGTATTTTCTGTGGAGGAATCCTATTGGAAACACTGTTTGTTAACATCAGGTGATGTTAGCCTTGGTGCGCACCTTGATTGCCTCAGCTAACAGGGGAGGTGGTGCTAGCCTCGTGTAAGGGCCAACACACGGGAGATTATATGTGAAGGAGAGCAGAATGCCTCCTATATATGGGCGAGATGCCAGTTATATGAGATGTTATTTTGCCTTCCCTTACTGTGTGCTTGGGAAAGACCCATACAGAGTCCCTTCGCGTGTCCTCTTGAATGGTAGTAGGGCAAACCTCAGTGGGCTGCTGAGTTTAGGCAAATCCTATACCACCAAAGTACGGAAGGGGTTAAACTTTGGTATGGTGGTTCTGATATGAGATCCTCCGAATATTTTATGAGAAATGTTTTGATGCATAGCATAATTTGATTAATGATTTTACAGTATTAAATATGATTTTGAACTTGACATGAGCATTGTGTATACAGTATTGCTTATGGTTTGAAAGACCTGATTATGATTTTTGAATAGAGAATATTTGAAAATGCGGGTCCCATGTGGATGTATTTCTGAAATGTAATTTTTGATAACAAATTTTATTATATGAGTACATCCATATGTTGACCTAAGAGGTCATAGGAGATATTATCTGCTCACTGAGTTGTAAAACTCACTACACGATGTGGATCTATTTTTCAGATAAAGACATAGAGTTTGGTCCAACAGCCACGTGATCGACTAGAGGTCGTACTTCAGTGGTGAGCCTACATTGTTTCTAGGCTCTCAATGTTTTATATTTGTAAAATATTTGTACTCTAGAGTTGCTCTGAATGTCACAGGCAGGATCCTTGCTTCTACTGTTACTCTGGTGTTTATAGACGTAAACTGTATATTGTATATGTGTATGGGAACTTATATGTATTGATTTATATGATTAAGAATGGCATTATGTACATTTATGGAAAATATATGTGTATAGTATATGGATTTCACGTGCCCGGGTCGTGACAAAAACCTGCATCAAGAAAATAAATAAATAAAATTAATATTTAAAAAAAAAAGACGAATCTTATAAATGAAAATAATAAATGACTAGTATATGCTATAGCCATTGCCATTGTATGAACTTCTTACCATCTTAAGTGTGAAATTCTGACATAGAAATATTTTATAAAGTGATATTTGAAATGGTTATGTTCATGGCATGATTACCAATGATTTATAGTAATAGTTATATTTTGATGAACATACTTGTTATTGAAAGCATATTTTTGGCTATCATTGTGAAAAGAAAAGAAATGAGCACGGTCATATGGCAATCCGTGTGGTGCACCAGTAGAGACGCCCTACCAACGGTTATGATCATGTTAATGAGAAAAGAAAGAGAAAGTGGGCCATGTCGGACAGAGCGAGAAAAGCCCGTACCGGAGAGTAGAAAATACTCACCCTGACCGGGGTAGCTTGATATGAGAATAAATTGATAGTCATCATATGATATTCTAAAAATAGTTAATCTTGTCATACCTATCATTACTGTATGATTCTTATGTGCATAGATATAATGCATTCATGTGACCAAAGATATTTTCTGTAGTTTATACAGCTGAACATGACGTGATGAGCTATATTGATGATGATTTATTGTTGAACTTACTGGAATTTAATTCTTATTATATTTACATATCATGTTCAGAAAATTAGTTATGCAGATTTTTCTATAGCTCTGACTTTTAGCGTACGTTGGATCAAGTACTTTATGTTGGGCAAATCCAAGAAGCAAATAAAATGTTTGTGGTTGAGTTAACTTAGATCCCGGTGAAGGTGCAACCACCCGCACCTGTATCTCCGGAATTGGTCAACCAGAATAAATAAGATGTAGATTTTTATGTGTTTGATATGTTGTACGTATGTTGTGATTAATGACATGTATGTAAACTCTGTATTGTATAAATTAAATAAATATTATATTGAGTTAAGTTGTAACGAGATAATAACTTCATGGTATTTAAAAAAAAAATTGATACTTAAATGGAGTTGTTACATATTGCATAGTAAAATGATAGATTTTCCTATAACTACTCTTAAAACTATTGCAATAAGCAATCCAATTCTACATATACCAAGCTTTTTTATCTTTTGCTTCGATTATAATTTTATTGATCCAATCGAGTATACTAACATTATCTCTTCCTCGCACCAATTCAAACGATGCTTTTGGTTTAAGTCCAGAATTATTTGCCAAATCAATGTCATATGCTTACACTTAAGATAAATGATGCTAACATGCCAACAAATGAGTTGATTGTGCAAGATGAAAAATAATTATGTTCCTCAACAAAGTCATGAATTATTATCCATAGTGACGTAGAGCAATAATAACAAAAATCAGAGCGGACGATTGAGATTAAAGGAACTTTAAATGGTAAAGTTTTAGTAAATTTTAGATGTGAATCCTATACATACGAGACCAATGCATAGAGAAAAAGTGTTTTTTTTTTTTATTAAAAAAAATCCGCTTCTCCGAAAGTCGTTGCCCGACCTCATTGCTTATAAAGCTGTACTCCATCCATCTTTCGATACACTTCAAACCCCGATCCTCCCTTTTGCAAGGGTTTCACTCGCTGTTTCTTTACGATAATCCAAGGTCCAAGCACAAAAGAGAAATGAAGAAGAAATTAAAAAGGCTATAAGAACATAGGTCAATCTAACTATTAACTCTTTACCAATTTTAACAGAAAACCATGGAAGATGACTCTGAGTACGATCAGCAAATGGTCGAAGAAGAAGATGACGAAGAGGAGGAGATCACCCAGGAGGACGCATGGGCCGTGATCTCTGCCTACTTCGAAGAGAAGGGTTTGGTCCGTCAGCAGCTCGACTCCTTCGACGAGTTCATCCAAAATACCATGCAGGAAATCGTCGACGAGTCTGCTGACATTGAAATCCGGCCTGAGTCTCAGCACAATCCAGGTCATCAGTCCGATTTTGCTGAGGTGCTGTTTCTACGAGGAAAATTTAACATAGCCCATTGTATTTTTATTTCAAATTTCTTTTCCTTTGCCATGGGTTTGGGATTGTTAGACCTCAAATTATTGAAAATATTTGCTTGTTCCATTTGAAATTTATGTTCAGATTAATGGAATAAAAGTTTAGCATATTATATGTCGTGGTGTAGGTTTAATGATATTGGGTTTCTCTGTAGACTATCTATAAGATCAGCTTTGGTCAGATTTACTTGAGTAAGCCCATGATGACCGAGTCTGATGGAGAGACTGCAACCTTGTTTCCCAAGGCAGCCAGGTTGAGGAATCTTACATATTCAGCTCCTTTGTATGTGGATGTCACGAAGAGGGTTATAAAAAAAGGGCATGATGGTGAAGAAGTCACTGAGACTCAGGATTTTACCAAAGTTTTCATCGGGAAGGTGCGTCATTTATGAAGTCTAGTTTTAGATGGCTAATATTATTTTGGGATTGACTGCTCAGCTATTGCTTTCATGTTGCCTCTTATCTTTATTAGGTTCCTATAATGCTTCGGTCAAGTTATTGCACATTATACCAGAATTCTGAGAAGGACTTGACTGAGCTTGGAGAGTGTCCATATGATCAGGGTGGCTATTTCATTATAAATGGGAGTGAGAAGGTCTTAATTGCTCAGGAGAAGATGAGCACCAATCATGTCTATGTTTTTAAGAAGAGGCAGCCTAACAAGTATGCCTATGTGGCCGAAGTTCGGTCCATGGCAGAGTCCCAGAACAGACCGCCCAGTACTATGTTTGTGCGTATGCTCTCCCGAACGAGTTCCAAAGGGGTAATGTGAATTAATTGCTGTTTTTGTCAGATGCTGTGCTTCAAGACAATAATTAACATTTTTGGTAATGACTAGATATCTTTTTGTATTGTCTAAATTTCTGTCTTTCTATTGCTTCAGGGCTCTTCGGGACAATATATACGTGCTACTCTTCCATATATTCGAACTGAAATTCCTATTATTATAGTGTTTCGGGCATTGGGGTTTGTTGCTGACAAAGACATA
This sequence comes from Gleditsia sinensis, assembly GCA_037074535.1. Classification (NCBI taxonomy): domain Eukaryota; kingdom Viridiplantae; phylum Streptophyta; class Magnoliopsida; order Fabales; family Fabaceae; genus Gleditsia; species Gleditsia sinensis. The sequence goes on from CM073465.1 coordinate 25,609,652, forward strand.
CTTGAACATATATGTTATGACTTCTCTGACACTCAAATGATGGAGTTACTTCGTCCTTCCTTGGAAGAAGCATTTGTAATTCAAAATCAACAGGTGGGTTCTGCTTTTATTATTATCTTTTTGCTTACTTCCAAGGTATTGCTTACTTATTTTGGAATTGATAATCACGTATACCTTCACAATCTATCCGAATCTGACCATCTCCCCTGTTCAGGGTCTGGGGTGGTCTTTGCTTCCTGTACTTTTGCAAATTCTTTGTAACTCAGCTTAATGAGTTCTTCCATCTTCATTCCTCGATTTGCATTCTTTTCCAGTTTGTGTTGTAGAATATTCAATTTACTGTCTTCCCTTTCTGTATGATTTCCTTATTTGATTTTGTTGTTGAATGATACATTTTTTAGTTTCAGGTGATTCAATTTCTGTGATGTTATTATGGACAAAATTTTGTATTATCTGACACATGAATATCTTGTTACTCCATGTATTTCTTTGCTTTTATTGTTGAAGGATTTGACGAGAGGCTTCTTGGTGTTGGGGCAATTTTCTATCATTGATAATATCTTTATCTGGTGCAGGTTGCTCTTGACTACATTGGGAAAAGAGGATCAACTGTAGGTGTAACTAAGGAAAAGAGAATTAAGTGAGTAGTACTTTGACAGAACCTTAGGGTAATTTTCATGGACCCTTATTGATCAAAGGTTACATCTGTTACATAATCTACAGGTATGCTAAGGAGATCCTTCAAAAAGAGATGCTTCCTCATGTTGGTGTTGGAGAATTTTGTGAGACCAAGAAAGCTTACTATTTTGGGTAAGTTTGTTTGTTCCTGTTAAGATCTCACATTTTCATTATGGTGACTTCTTAGGTATTTACTGTACTTATTGATGTCTTACAGATATATCATTCACCGCCTTCTTCTATGTGCACTTGGTCGGAGGGCTGAAGATGATCGAGATCATTATGGCAACAAGAGGCTGGACCTTGCTGGTCCTTTACTTGGTGGTCTCTTTAGAATGGTTTGTTTCTATAATAATTGATATCACCTAATTTCTGATTCTTTATTTTTGTCCTTTACATACCCTTTTTTGTATTTCTCAGTTTCTGGTTACTGTATCTTGTAATGCAGCTCTTCAGAAAGTTAACTAGAGATGTCAGAGGCTATGTACAGAAGGTTTGTTCTAGCAGATATTATGTATTTCTGTTTCCATATTACTTTTCCAAGTTCTACAGCCTTTATTTTTCATGACTGATGCAGTGTGTTGATAATGGGAAAGACGTTAACCTGCAATTTGCCATCAAAGCTAAAACCATCACAAGTGGTCTAAAATACTCACTTGCTACCGGTAATTGGGGGCAAGCAAATGCAGCGGGTACAAGAGCTGGAGTGTCACAGGTTCAATTGTGAATCATTCATTAGTTATGCAAGAGCCTCTCTCTCTCTCTCTCTCTCTCTTCTACAGAATAAATAATGGTTATTTTTATATGTTTTGTTCCAGGTGTTGAATCGCTTAACTTATGCATCCACTTTGTCTCACTTGCGAAGACTTAATTCTCCTATAGGCCGGGAAGGTAAAATTACTTGGAAATGCAAACATGATCAAATCATCAAATCAGCTATGATTTTTCCCCTGTTGAACATGGCATTCATAAAGTAATACCATTAGTGCAATATAGTAATAGAATCCTGGATTTATTCTTTCAACTGACAAATTCAGCATTGTTATCTTCCATAACATAAGGATTTTGTGTCTAAGTTGTATTTTTTCTTCTCTTTTCCTTCCTTATTGCTTTCAGGGAAATTGGCTAAACCAAGGCAATTGCACAATTCACAATGGGGAATGATGTGTCCAGCAGAAACACCTGAAGGACAAGTGAGTACTTTGCACTCAGAGTATATTCCTACATAAATACTTACGAGAAATTTTACTTTTTTTATGTAATAATCAGTGTGACTTGGCTATTATATAGGCCTGTGGACTGGTGAAGAATCTGGCATTGATGGTTTACATAACAGTTGGTTCAGCAGCATATCCTATTCTGGAGTTTTTGGAAGAATGGGGTACAGAGAATTTTGAGGTACATACGGTTTTTCTTCAACTGTAGTTGTTCTCTGTATCTACATATTTAAATTAACTATATTTTCCATTCTTGTAGGAAATTTCTCCTGCAGTTATACCACAAGCTACAAAAATTTTTGTAAATGGTTGCTGGATGGGTATACATCGTGATCCTGATATGTTGGTGAGAACATTGAGAAAGCTGAGACGACGGGTAAGTATTTATTACTTAATATGATTTTGTGGGACAGCATAGAAACATTAATTTGTGTTGCAAGAAATTGGAAGTAATGTAGGTCATGCCTTCTTCCTTTCTTTTGTTCCTTTTGTTCTCTGGTCTTTGACTGGCATCAGTGTTGTATTCCTTCCTCCCCTAGTTAATGTATCTTAATACACTCCCTGAAATCATTTGCAAGCTGATATTGAAATTGTTACTTTGTTTGCATCCTCCCTTAGATGATGTTCTCTGGTCTTTGACTGGCATCAGTGTTGTATTCCTTCCTCCCTTAGATGATGTATCTTAATACACTACCTGACATCATTTGTAAGCTGATATTGAAATTGTTACTTTGTTTGCAACCTCTACCATGTAACATTAATGAGAGGTGGTAATTGTAGGTACTTTTTGTTTAGTGTGAGAATTTTGAGGTTATTGTTCTAGAATGGGTGAACTATTTTTATAGATTGGCAAGATAATGTTAAGGAAAACTGGATATGAAGTAAGCTCCTAGAACCAGACTCTGGAAGAACAAGTTTCTAACTGTTTAATGCCGACAAGGCCAGACTTGATCACTAATTGAAATCTCTTGCTACTATTTGTCTAGGGAGATTTTTTTGTGATATAGGAGTCTTATTTATTTTGATTTATTCACAGTTGTTAGAACTGGACTGGACTAGCAGTTTCAATTAGTTGAACTGGTCCAAGGTCCAATTTGGTTCTGATCCTTAGTTGCTGGCGGTGATGACTTCTTATTATCAAATTACTAAAAAGGATATATTTAGAAGAAGGATAAGGTAGAATAATATCTGTGGCTTTTAATTTTGATTGAGGTGGGAAAAGGCTTAGTTGTTGTTGTTGTTGTTGTGTTTTTGTCCAAAGGAAAATTAATTTATGCTTCTGATTCTACTTCAAAGGAGAAGCTCCAATTTCCTACTTCTCTCTCATGGCAGAAAAATAGATTACACTCATTTAAAAGTAGTTTCATGTCTTGGCCGAACACAAAAACTAAAGAGAGCCAAACAGGCCCTTTGTTGCACAAAATGGTGACCGTAGTATTCAATTTCAAGCCTAGCACCTTGCAGAACAAAGGCAAGGTGTAATCACTAAGCCAATTTGTGCTTTGCTGTCATATAATTACTATATTTATAATAAAAAATTAATAATTCAAAAATAAAATATTATTTTACATATTATATCATTATATCTGATGATAAAATATTATTTTACTTCGTAAATTAAATATTTAAAATTAATATTTCAAAAACTAATGAGGAAAATGTTTGATTACATAATTCTAAATTTTATGTTAATATGAAAATTGTATTAAGAGTTTAATATGAATTTTTGAAAATTTAATTTGATATTTCAAATACATATACACACACATATTCATTATATTAAAATTTTATATAATTTACTTATTTTCTTGATTGTATAATGTTATATTGTTTATATTTATTAGTATTGTTATTATTATTATCATATATTTAATAAAAAATGGTTGGACCTGCTGTTTAATTGTAATTTGACCAACTACATCCTTTTCCGGTTTAATGACTGTTCCATTCTTCTAAACATTGGATATTTTAGATGATGCAATGCTATGATTGTTTTGTGAGCTGTCAAATTCATATAGTTGCTTTGGTAACCCTTTCACTGAATGATTAGATATTGTTTATTTATTCATGTTCTTTAGATTGATTTATTAAAATTATTTAATATATTGCAGTGATAAATTTTGAATTGGGATGCTTATGGCTCATGTGTGCAGGTTGATGTTAATACTGAAGTTGGAGTTGTTAGAGATATCCGCCTTAAAGAATTGCGCATATATACAGATTACGGTCGCTGCAGTCGTCCTTTATTCATTGTAGATAAACAAAGGCTTCTGATAAAGAAAAAGGATATTCAAGCTCTACAACAGAGGGTGAGCCAGTAGGAACTGTAGTGTATCTCAGGAGCTGAAACTGTTTCCTGCAATTATCTAACTATTTATTTTATTTTTTCAGGAATTCCCAGAGGAAGGTGGATGGCATGATCTTGTGTCAAGGGGCTTTATAGAATATATTGACACAGAAGAAGAAGAGACCACGATGATTTCCATGACCATTAATGTCAGTATTACAACTCTGGATTTGAAAAGGATATAGTCATTATATGTAAGTGCAGTAAGAGGTTATGAAGCACTAAAGTAATTAATTGTTAATGGAAATGTAACAGGATCTTGTACAAGCAAGGCTCAATCCAGAGGAGGCTTATTCTGATACTTATACTCATTGTGAAATCCATCCATCACTGATTTTGGGTGTATGTGCTTCTATCATACCGTTTCCTGACCACAATCAGGTGAATGTGTTCTTCTGGTGTCCTCTTTCTGACCAAAATCAATGTTGTGCATCATCTTACTTACCTATAATTGATGCATTCAGTCCCCACGTAACACATATCAATCTGCAATGGGAAAACAAGCAATGGGAATATATGTAACCAACTACCAGTTTCGAATGGTATGGTTTTAATTGTCATTTTGTGATTAATTATGTGCATCTGTTCTTTTTGGTCTATAATATAGCTGAAGCTACTTGATCATTGTTTCCCTCCACCACCTAGGACACATTGGCCTATGTACTGTATTATCCTCAGAAGCCACTGGTCACTACGAGAGCCATGGAGCATCTCCATTTCCGGCAACTCCCAGCTGGAATTGTAAGTTCTTTGTCTGTATCATTTTCTTGTGACTTCAATAGTTTCATGATCTCACATGTTTTCCTCTCGTGTCTTAGAATGCCATTGTAGCCATTGCCTGTTATTCTGGGTATAATCAGGAAGATTCTGTCATCATGAATCAATCATCAATAGACCGTGGATTCTTCCGGTCTCTGTTTTTCCGTTCATATAGGTGCATATGGTGCCAAGATTAATTTGATATAGTCTGTTTAATGGCTGTGCTTGTGGTTTTTCTGAGATGTTGCGTTTTAAACTTTCAAAGGGACGAGGAGAAGAAGATGGGAACTCTAGTCAAAGAAGATTTTGGTCGTCCTGACAGAGCTAATACAATGGTGAGGATTTAGGCTCTGCTTGTGCAAGTTGATTCTTTCTTGGCTGTATGTTGGACATAAACCAAGTTCCATTTTACAGGGCATGAGGCATGGCTCTTATGATAAGCTAGATGATGATGGTCTTGCACCACCTGTGAGTATTTTTAAATTGGGCTGTGATATATCCTATTCTGCATATCGTTAAATGAAGCTTGTATGATGGACTAAAGCAATTTGTTACTATGTAATAGGGTACTAGAGTGTCTGGTGAGGATGTTATCATTGGAAAGACCACCCCAATTTCTCAGGATGATACACAGGGACAGTCTGCTCGTTATACTAGACGTGATCATAGCATAAGCTTACGTCATAGTGAAACGGGAATTGTTGATCAAGTAAGTTTTATCATAGTTCTTACTTTTCTTTGTTTCATTTTGGGCCTATGTTATGGAAGCTTAATTAGTGGGAAAAGGCTTAGTTGTTGTTATTGTTGTTATGGAAGCTTAATGATGTGTGTGTGGGTGTGGGGAGGAGGATGTTAAATTATATAATAGAGTTGAATCTTGAAGGGCAGAGAAACAAGATGTCTACAATTGAAGTCAGCATTTAAATTAGCTGAAAATTGACTGTCTTAACATGGCTTTTTACCATTGTGGATATTGCTTGTTTTTGTAGGTTCTTCTGACAACAAATGCTGATGGGTTGAGATTTGTGAAAGTAAGGGTGAGATCTGTTCGGATACCACAGATTGGTGACAAATTCAGTAGTAGACATGGTCAGAAGGGGACAGTTGGTATGACTTATACTCAAGAAGATATGCCATGGACTATGGAAGGCATAACCCCTGATATCATTGTCAATCCACATGCTATTCCTTCTCGAATGACAATTGGCCAGCTTATTGAGTGTATCATGGGGAAGGTTGCAGCTCACATGGGAAAAGAAGGAGATGCTACTCCTTTTACAGATGTTACTGTAAGTAACATTCATCAGACTTTTTCCCCTTTCTGTAACTGCCAGTGCCAACTATTTGTTGGAAGTTAGAGCTGCTTGCTCAAGTCAGATACTTCCAGCTATTGGTTAATTTTGTTACCTACGTAATTTGTAGGCAGCCCATTTCGATAATCTATGCTCTAGCTATACTTATCATTTATCTGTTATATCCAGAAAAAGCTGTTTGCCCGAACTAGACAATATGCCATTAAATTTAAAATTCTAACCATGAGCCTAGTTAGGTAGTTTACATAAGATCAAATATATATCTTTAATAAGAGCTTCAGCCACAATAATTTATCTACTTTACCTATCAGAAAAAGTTGTGGTATCTTTTTTTCTTCTTATGGGTTATTGACTTCTTATGTTTCGCCTTTGTCATTAACATAGGAAACTGTTGCCAACTAATATGAAGATATTCAGCTATACCTCTATGAAACAAGTCATTATTATTCTGTCCTCAATGCCTTTCACAATTTATTTTGAGGCTAAGTAAAGAGATAGGATGGAGGATTTGTCACTTGTAAACAGCCACTGAGTAATTAAGAGCAGAGACTGAACAATTATATAACCCTGGATGCATGGATGCACCTTGGCATTGGTTTCAGTGAAGATTTTTACTTACCAAAAATGAATAGAATTGCTGTGCCTATCTCCATTTAGTGTTCTATATATCCTTTCCTTACTAATAAAAGATTGTTTATATGACTTTCTTTTTGGTTCAGTTGAAAATAATTTAATTTTCTGTTACTACTGTCCAGGTGGACAATATCAGCAAAGCTCTACACAAATGTGGGTATCAAATGCGAGGTTTTGAGACCATGTATAATGGTCATACAGGGCGGCATCTCACTGCCATGATTTTCCTTGGCCCTACATATTACCAAAGACTGAAACACATGGTTGATGACAAGATCCATTCACGTGGACGAGGTCCAGTCCAGATCCTGACAAGGCAGCCTGCTGAGGGGCGCTCCCGTGATGGAGGTCTCCGATTTGGAGAGATGGAACGAGATTGCATGATAGCCCATGGTGCTGCTCACTTCCTAAAGGAGAGATTGTTTGATCAGAGTGATGCATATAGAGTCCATGTTTGTGAGCGTTGTGGTTTGATAGCTATTGCAAATCTCAAGAAGAATTCTTTTGAGTGCAGAGGATGCAAGAACAAAACCGACATAGTTCAGGTGAATAAGACTTTATCTTTTCTGCTAGTAGTAGTACTGTGGTCCATAATATCCTTTTCATTAATTTTAGCATATTAGAATACAAGTTCAAGGTTTTCCTTTGTGCTGAAGTGTTGGCATCATGTTTTTTCTTTGATTGTGTATGCAGGTTTACATTCCTTATGCTTGTAAGCTACTTTTCCAAGAGCTCATGGCTATGGCCATAGCTCCAAGAATGCTTACAAAGGATGTCAAACCTTTAAAAGACCAAAAAAAGAAAGGAGCCTGAGATGCAAGTTCGGCAATGCTCCTAGTATTATTACAACCTAGCTGACTTCTTTCGGTGGTCATGGATTGAGTGTAATATGTAAGATGTGCAGAGTTGATGTTTTGCGACAATGATGATATTGCAAGCTTCTCAAAGGTTGTGAAGTCACAAGTGAAATATTTGGCCTACAGTCGTACATGTTGTTTACTGTTGAGTTACTGGTTGATGAAGGTCCTTCCTTTTACTTCTTTCTTGGTGGTTATTTATTTCACCTTGAAACTTCTTGAAAGAGTCTTAGCAGCTGATACTACAGAGCCATTGAATGGATTATAGACAAGTTCATGGCTGCCGGAGCTACGTGGGCAGGGTCAACCTACAGGAGAGCTCGTTCCTTATTTGATTATCTCAATATACTGTAATGGATTTTGGATCTTATATAATGCATTGTTATTTCCAATTTTCCATTAGCTCTAACTCCGAAGTTCCTAGATACTCTTTCGTTCTCCTATTTGTAATGACAGTATTATGACTGAATTAAGACATCCTATAAGAAGTCCTACGTTCTAATTTATTCTTGACACTCAAATACTGATTCTTGATATACACTTTCGTTCTCCATGTATGTTGCTTACATCTAAGACTGGTGCTAGAAGCCAGTAGGAATTTGCCCAAAATTTTTGTTAATGGGCTTCATTATCTTACAATTCCATTTTGCTACATTATCATTGGCTCTTTGCAGTCATCGTGGGTGCAAATAATGTACCTGAGAATGGCCAGAGTTTAGCAATGACTTTCGAGGCCTGTACAGATTTCTCTGGAAGCCACTATCTTTCAGCTTTCGAAGTTTCTGATGTTTTTCCGTTCTTCAATTAATGATCTAAACAACAAAACTCTTTTAAGAGATTTTTATTTTTCTTCATTAGTTGAATAATATAGTTATATTGTAGGTTAATATCTTAACCTCTCAAGTTGAATATGAAAATATATGCGAAGAGTGTAGTGTAAACAACAATTTATTTCTTACTTTGCATCCTCTTTCCTTCGTGTGTGAATGTGTGTGTGATTTATTTTTTTTTTTTTTTCGTGTTCAAACTTTTTATTCTCTTTTCAAGTATATAACTATCTCACTTCCTAGGAACGATCCAAGGCCCAAAATTTCAAGGAACTTCCATTGTCAGAAGAAATTCTTCTATATACTATTATAGTGATGTTTTAGGAATACATTCGTTTGACTAACATTAACCCAAATTAATATGTGAGATTCATGTTCAAAACTGTTAGGACTTAAGCCTAAGAGGAGAGCTCAACCCAAAAGACTAGCCTATTAGGTGAGAGAACCTCTCAAACTTAAGTACCACCCCACAATGGCTTGTTTTATCAATGTGAGACTTGTAACATTCCATTCTCCTTGAGAAACCAGACACTCACGGACGGCCCACTCTTGACTGCCTACTCAGGATGGTTTTCACTTTGCATGTCAGGTAATCCTTTTCCTGGTCGCTCCTTTTCAAGGTCGCCCCCTTCCGTTGCGTTTCCATCTCTCAACGAAAGCACCAATATTAGGACCTAAGCCCAAGAGAAGATCTCAACCCAAAAGACTAGCCTATTAGGTGAGAGAACCTCTCAAACTTAAGTACTATCCCACAATGGATTGTTTTACCAATGTGGGACTTATAACAAAAGCTCAACACTTAAATTAAAATAAATTGTTAATGGCATAATAATAATAATAATAATAATAATATTCTTATGCAAAAAATTTATGGAAAGAAATCTTCAAATCAAGTTGATAGAATTCGTCAACCATGTTGACTTAGCGAGTATTAACTTAAGCTAAGTTCATCACTTGGGGATGATGGTGATTTTTCTAATCAATTAGACTTCACTTAGTCAATGGATGTATTGACTGACTATGATTAATTTTAGAGGAAGATGTTTAGTTTTTATTTTTATTTTTGCTTTGGTTTTCTTAAATGGTGTTAAATATCAAATTTTTAACAATTACAACTAATTTGTCAATCATTCCTGTGTTTAATGTTGGTTTTTAACTTTTAGTACAAGTGATAAGTTGATTGGTTGGTGAGCTCTCATCATAATAAGTTGCATCTAAAGACATCAAATGTATAGTCTTTAACAATCAGGACAATAAAAAAGTTTATCAAACCATTTATTTTTAATTAAAAGTAACACACACACACACACACACACACACACACACACACACACACACATATATATATATATATATATATATATATATATATATATATATATATATATATACTGTATAAAAATATTTTATGAATATAATTTAATAAAAATTTAAATTAATATAACTTTTCTTGTAATTTTAATATAGTTATAAAATATTAAAGTGATAAAATTATTTTAATACATTAACATATAAATTATATTAAAATTAATCTTATTATTAATCTTAGTTATATATATATTTTGAATAATTTCAATATATGTCAATATAAATAATATATTAGTATAAATAAACATAAATACACTAGTTTATTTTGACATTTTAGTGAACCACACAAAAATACATGACTATATTTATTTGTTGGCGAAACGATAAGTAAGAAGTTATGATTAAAACAAAAAGAAAGAAAAGAAAAAGAAAAAGGTATGATATACAAGTCCACGTATAGGTGAGAAGCATATAGAAAACATATTTTTTTTTTTTTTTAAAAAAAGGAGACATGCAGACCCACATCGAGCAATTGAAGAGAAAGACGGTAACCCCCACTCTGTAAATGGGAGCTGCTAGCGAGTAACTGAAAGGCCATTAAAAACTCTGGAGTTAGGTTTAACTAACTGGTTTAAGCGAGAACTTGTCGGTTTTACTGAGTTTTGACCGGGATAAATGTAATTCCCAAAATTGGACTGGGTCCGGTTCAGTGGTTCTAAAATAATTATTACAATCTTTAATGTGTGCTCAAAATTAGTTGAGGCCTATACAAAAAATTTAATACAATTTTTGTATACATTTATTTTTTTCTTAAATTTTCGGTTTGTAAATTTTGAACAAAAATTCTTCAACTAGTTCTTTTATCTTTATGGATTATGCAGAGGCTATTGACTATGATACTTGCACTCATCGATTGACTCAACCAAATATCAAGCATGCTTGTGGATACTGTAGCTTTTTTGTTGATATTCTTGTAGGATTCTTAATTTTTGTTTTAATATTTGAGTTGAACTATTTAATAAATATTTTATTGGTTGTAAAGAGAACTTTTTTAGAACAACATATTGTGATTAATTTATGTTATGTCATTATTAAGTTCCTTGGAATTTAGGTCCAAAGCTTTTTATTTCAAGTACCATTAGGGAATCTTATCAATTGGCTAAAGTTTCTTATTAATTATTGTTAATTGAAACAATTGTTATCAATTGATTAAGCCTAAGGAGAAATATAGATAACATCACAATGATAGATATTCAATATATAATTAATTATATTATCGATGATCAATGCAATTTTGTATAGTGGATGCCAATCAAGACCAAAGCTCTCATAATTAATTGATTATCATATTTTCTATTATGTAATTTATTTTCTATATATTTATAGAAAAAAATTATTATTTAAAAATTAAAATTACGGTCATAATTCTATTTTATCAATTTAATCCCCCATCTTAGATTCACAACAAATATAGTTAGTCTCTGTGAAATCGGTCCTTACTCTTATTACTATAAGTTAATTTTGAGATAAGAAATTTATTATATTTGATGTACCTACGATAGTACCCACTAAATTTTGGCGTCGTTGTCAGGGGTTACATCTAATTACTGATTGTGAATTTTATTTATGCATGTTACTTATTTTACTAACTCTCAAGAATTGCAATATAATCCAGGCATTGAAAAATCTGTATATAGGCATAGAAGATAAGTTCAAGAAGATATTGATCAAGAGAAGGAAGTAGTCATAGTTAGAAACCCTGCTTCGAAGGAGTTTGTGGCTCTAGATTTATATCATCAGCCCCTATGGATTACTTTCCCTAATCTTAATAAGAATGTTCATTTTGAATTGAAATATGGATTGATATATCTCACCTAATTTTCATGGTCTTTTAGGTGAAGATCCACACAAGCATTTAAAGGAATTCTACATAGTATGTACTAGCATGAAGCGCCTTAGAGTAACTGAAAAATAAATTAAACTCATGGCTTTTCCTTTCTCTTTAAGAGATTTAGTCAAAGATTAGCTATATTATTTATCATCTAGAATAATCACTACTTGAAATGATATGAAAAATTATTTTCGGAAAGATATTTTCTTGCATTTAGAGCCGTAAATTTAAGAAAAGAAATATACGAAATTAGGCAACAACATGGAGAAACCCTTTATGAATATTAGGAAAGATTTAAAAAGTTTTATGTAAGCTGCCCATATTATTAAATTAGTGAGCAATTACTAATTTAATATTTCTATGAGGATCTTTTGTAAGATGCTAAAAGTATGATAGATGCAGCTAAATGGATATGCATTAATAGACAAAACTACTAAAGTAGCTAGAATCATGATATCAAATATGACTGCTCAACAGCTTGGCCTTAGGCATGACCCCCAAGTCAGACATGCCTATGAGGTAAACACTATGTCCCTTGAACATAAGATGACTAAACTTACCTCTCTTGTGAATCAATTTGTTGTGGGATCATTCCAACTAACTAAAACATGTGGTATTTGCTCAACAATTGGCAATCCAACTGACATGCGCCCAACACTGTAAGAAGAATCCTGTGGTAAGTGGTTTTCTTGGACAACCAAGAAGGTATGATCCCTACTACAATACCTATAATCCTGGATGTAAAGATCACCTTAATCTTAGATATGGGAATGCATAGAGTAAGCCTGCATGTCAAAATCTCACAAAGTTTCAACAGAACCAACATCCTTTTCTTCTTGAACTACCTATGGCACAAGAGTCTAATTTAGGTATGTCTTTAAAGGAGATGATTAAATCCCTTGTTAACTCCACTGTGCAAATATAACAGGACAATAAAATTTCAATAGGAGACAAGAGGTCAATTGGCAACTATACTTAGCTAGAGGCCAATAATTTAAGTAAGTTACCCTCTCAAATGGTGGTTATTCCAAGGAAAAATGTCAACACAATTATATTGAGGAGGGGTAAGGAAGTTGCAATACAAAACAAAGAGGTACATGCACTATAAGAGCAACAGGAAGAAAAAAAATGCAACCATGGAAGGTAAGCTTCCAAAAGGTAAGTTCTCACCTCTCTCTGAATATAAACCAGTACCCCATTTCCCTTAAGCTTTCAAAGAAAATAGAAAAATTGAAAAGAATTTTGACCTATATGAAACCATCAGAAAGCGTGATATAAATATTCCTTTTTTTGATGCTATCAAATAAGTGCCCTATTACACAACGTTCTTAAGGGAACTATGCACCCAAAAAAGGAAGAAAAAGTTAAAAGGGTGTGAGAAAGTAAAAGTTAAGGAGTATGTTTCTACCATTATTCAAAGAAAAATCCTTGAAAAGTGCGAGAACCAAGATATGTTTTCTATCCCCCGTACTATAGGTAAGACTAAGTTTGAAAAGACTATGTTAGATCTAGGAGCATATATTAATATCATGCCATAATCTATTTATACATCTCTAGCACTTAGACATTTAAAAGAAATTGGTGTGATAATTCAATTGATTGAAAAATCTAACACCATTCCTAAAAGGGTAGTTAAGGATGTTTTAGTGGAAGTCAATGATTTAATTTTTTTTCTATTGACGTTTATATGTTTGATATGGAGAATGGAGATAAAACCACTTCAATTTTATTAGGGAGACCTTTTTTAGATACGTCCAAGGCCAAAATATATGCTTACAATGGCACACTAACCATGGAATTGAAAGCAAAATTATAAAATTTAGTAATTGTAATACCACAAAAAATCTTCATGATAATCATCCTATTTATGCTATTAATGTGATTGATTATGTAAGATAGGATGTCACCACTAGGGAGCCTAGTAAGAAAAAGGATCGAGAACTGGCCTTGAATACTGATTTGTAAGAGAATATTGTAGCATCACATAATGCCCCAAAAGTGTAGCAAACATGTAAGGATCCCCTTAATTGATTACTAGTGTCTAATAAAACACTTGTATCCTCTATTTTGCAGGATCCTACACTAAGCTTGAAATCTCTACCAAACCACCTAAAGTACTTGGAAATTGAAGAGACAACACCTATCATAGTTTCCAAAAGTATAAGTGCTTAAAAAGAGATGGTAATAAATACTTTTAGGAACAAGGAATTGCTATTGCAAATCTTAAAGGCATAGGCCTAATTTTAGAACTACATCAAGCTTTATCCATCAAAGGAACTAAACCCTATAAAAGTAAGACAAATTTCCCTTGGTTTGGGCCTCTTGTTATTACTAATATGTCTGCTTATAATGTAGTAGAACTTCAAGGCTTAAATCATTCATAGAAATTCCAAATTAAAGTGAATATCAAGGATTCTCCATGAATAAAATATGGAGCTTTCAATCGAGCCAACAATATTAAATAAAGGTCCTTATTGGGAAGCAACTCAATATATTCCAAGAAAGAAAAAAAAGGTGTAAATAAAAAACAATTAGGGTTTATCACTATAGCAGTTTCATCCAACCCTAGAAAATAAAAAGAATTTAGGGCAGTTCATTTGGCTCATATTTTTCTTATATTCTTCTTATTCTTATCTTTCTTTTACATCGACGACAACACAAAGTTTGAGCATAGGGGTGGAAGTACATTTTCTTGAATGATTGTGACTTCATTTAAACTTTAATTTTCCAATTTCCACTATTATTGTAACTTTATTGCATTTAGCAAGTTGGGTGATTGCATGTGTAATATCCCTAATTTCGTTTCATGTATTAATAAAAGTACATAAATATTTAATTAAGGAAATAAAATTTATTAGACAATATTTTAGATATCTAAGGAAATATAATCCTTAGAAATTCTTCACCTTATGTATATGCATAGAAAATGTTTCTAACATTAAGAGAACAAATAAAGAGGGAAAACCTAATAGGAAAAAATAAATAGAAATAACATACTAAAGAGATGCAAAATTCTTGGATAAGGAAGATAAATTTTTAAAAACAAGTAAATGTCTTAAAATTTCAAGAACATTGGATTAGGGTAATTTTTCCTAATTCAAGAACTAGAGTTACTAAGTTTAACATCTCTACCCATACATTGGGCTTTTACCTATGGACACTTCATATAGAGTTTTTTCACTTCACATAAGTTCTAGCAAGCCCATTGGATAACCTAAGCAAGAAATAAAACATAGACTTGGACTAGGATATAGTAATTGGACCGATAGCCCAAAAATTATGAAAATGTAACCAAGCCCTCCAAGAAAGGTAGAATTTTATCCAAAGCAAAGAAAATGGGTAGGAATAAGCACATAATGGGTAGGGATAAGCCCAAATCCAAGAGGAAAAATAAAATAAAATAAAATAAAATAAATTAGGTGATGATATAATAATGTAATAATAATAATAAAGATTAGGTTACATGGCATTAAGACAAAAATTTAGCAAGTGGTGTGATTCTACATTCATCATTTTGGCAAGTGGCATGATAATACAAGGCTTTAGGACAAAAACATCTATATCCTACACTCATAATTTTAGCAAGTGGTATGATAATACATGGCATTAGGACAAAACATTCCTATCCCACACAAATAATATCAACCAAATAATGGAGATTCAAGGGCTAGAAATTTTCCACCTAGAAAGGCAAACCTATCATACTTGTTTAAGACAAAAGAAAATGGAAATGAATCCCTAAATCAAAGGGACCTTGTCCCTTATCTTAAGAACATATCATCATAAATTTTAAAATACAAATATCCTTTTCCTATGCATATCTTGACTAAGGAAGAGGAAGACAAGAACATAAGTTGTTTGTTTTCCAAAAATTCAACAAAGTGTATCCCAATTGTGATAAGGTAGACCCATGATTATGAAATGTGTATTATTTGGTGGTCTATTTAAGCAAAACCCACCCCTACAACATTTTAATTTCATCCAAGTGAGGAAGAGAGAGAAATAGAAGCAAGGTACAGTGAGGAAAGGAGAGAATGAGAGGAGAAGAAAGGAAGGAAGAAGAAGGAGAAGTTTAGAAGGCTAAGTACTCAAGGTAAGTTACCTTAATCTCCACTTGAATCCATTTTTCTTCTTCATCCTTAAGGTTCAAAAACTCACCCTCCTTCTCTTACCTAAGCTGCTAGAAAAGTTAAGGGAAGGGAGGAATCTTGCTACTTCTTTCAAGAGGAAACAAGAAAACCAATTCACTAAGTGAGCTAGGGAGATTCTTAGGTAAGTTTAACAATATTTATTTTTGAAGAAAACTTTTGAAACTTATAATATTTATATGAGATTTTGATCTTAGAACTTTGATGATTGGTCATGGATGTTGCTATATCATGTTACATATTGATCTTGCATGTGATGTATGTTTGAATACTTAGACTGGTATAGATAGTTCTGCATGGGTATGGCTATGGGTGGCAGAATTTTAAGCTTCTGTGTCTTAATTTTCGGGAACATTCTATAGGGAATCTAAATAAATGGTTAACATAAAAAATGTAGATTTATGTCTCACGGTTTTGTAGCCACTGGAATCATTCAATTTAGAGTTCATATGAGGTAGATATGGTCCGATTAGTAAACAAAGGTCAGAAAATGGTTAATTAGGGAAGAATATGTTAGGATAGCTTCGGTGTTTTAATTTATGGGAACAATATATAAGGAAATAAAATAAATGGTTAACATATGAATTATAGATATATGTGTCACGGATTTTGGGCCATTGGAATCATTCAATTTAGAGTTCATATGAGGTAGATATGTTCCGATTAGTAAACAAAGGTCAGAAAATGGTTAATCAGGGAAGAATATGTTAGGATAGCTTCGGTGTTTTAATTTTAGGAAAAATTCTATAAGCAATTAAAATAAATGGTTAACATATGAATTATATATTTATGTGTCACGGATGTTTAACCCCTGGAATCACTTAATTTAGAATTCTTATGTGGGAGATATTGTCAGATTAGTAAGTAGAGGTTAGAACCTACCCGAGAAGAAATAATATTGAATTTAAGGGAGTATTAACACTAAGATTTATTACTCTTTGGCTGATATGATTAGTATAATAGTTTTAGATAATTGTCTTAGCGTTCCACAGACACCAAAATCACCTCAATCAGAGTTAAACTGAGGGAGTTATGCTCTGATTAGTGAGCAAAGGTCACAGAACACGGCCAGGCCGTTTTCTGGGTGCTTTAAGCGCGGGTTAGCCGTGTTCGGAGCTGTTTTTGAGTACATTTGAAGTATTTTTAAAGCATGGCTATGTCCTGGAACATGGCCAGACCGTGTTGGAAGCTGGTGAAGTCTATTTTTAACATTTTTCTAACCTAGATGAACCTCTTTAACTATAGGGTAATAGTAGAAATCAAATTGGAGAAAAATGCTCTATAAATTTGTAAGAACATTTGTGTTAAAAATGATATAAATAAGAAGAAATTGACTAAAGGCCAAGCATAAAGAAAATGAAGAGATGAAATTAATATTTAAAAAAGAAGATGGATCTTATAAATGAAAATAATAAATGACTAGTATATGCCATAGCCATTGCCATTGTATGAACTTCTTACCATCTTAAGTGTGAAATTCTGACATGAAAATATTTTATAAAGTGATATTTGAAATGGTTATGTTCATGGCATGATTACCAATGATTTATGGTAATAGTTATATTTTGATGAATATACTTGTTATTGAAAGCATATTTTTGGCTATTATTGTGAAAAGAAAAGAAAAGAGCACGGTTACATGGCAATCCGTGTGGTGCACCAGTAGGGGACGCCCTACCAACGGTTATGATTATGATTATGAGAAAAGAAAGAGAAAGTGTGCCATGTCGGACGGAGCGAGAAAAGCCCGTACCGAAGAGTAGATGATACTCACCCTGACCGGGGTATCTTGAAATGAGAATAAGTTGATGGCCATCATATGATATTCTAAAAATAGTTAATCCTGTCATACATATCATTATTGTAAGATTCTTATATGCGTAGATATAATGCATTCATGTGACCAAAGATATTTTCTGTAGTTTATATAGCTGAACATGACATGATGAACTATATTGATGGTAAATTATGATTTATTGTTGAACCTACTGGGATTTAATTATCACTATATTTCCATATCATGTTTAGAAGAATAATGCAGATTTTCTCAATGACACTTATTATTTCCGTACGTTGGATTGAGTTGCCCTACCTTGGGCAACTACCAGTTATATTAGATGTATCTGTAGTAGATGTGACTGAGATTCCGGTGGAGGTGCCACCCGCACCAGTGTCCTCGAAAGTAGTCGACATAGATGATTAGAATTAATATGTATCTTTGTACAAATGTTTGTAAAATAATGGTGTGTATGGAAACTCAGTATTGTATCACTGTTAATAACAATTATGCTTGGTTAAAGTGATTATTATTACGAGTTAAGTGGTTAGAATTAAAGTAGTAATGACTTCATGGAATTTTACAAATATAAAAAAAATTGTTACATTTACATAAATGGAGTTGTTACATAATTGGTATCAGAGCAGGTCGATCCTTGATGGCTAGTGGGTGGATGGTTATCTGAATCGATCTTATTGTGTCTTGAGTAAGTTGTGGTTGTGCTGTGTAGGGGATCAGTGATTCATATAGGTAAGAAATTACTAGTGTTTCCTATCTATATGCCGAGGTGGTGTTATGACTGCTATTAAATATTTTTGAACTAACTATTGGGCTTAATCACCTCAATAGCAGCATAACTTTGTTTTTGCCACAATAGGAAATGGCACCACCAAGGAGGAATCCAGCAACCAATGCAGAGGAAACCCTGCACAACCTGGCCATGGCAATTCGAGGCCAAGTCATGACCACCAACCAAATTTTACAATATCTCCAGAATGCTAATAACCCAAATGGTGAGAATGGTGCTAACAACCGGATGGCTGGAAATGATAATGGCATATCCGAGTTCCTGAGGACTAGACCACCTTGTTTCCAAGTTGGCTATGACCCAACAGTAGCCGAAAGGTGGATAAGGGAATTAGAGAAAATCTTTGAAGTGATGGGCTGTACTGAAGAGCAGTAAGTTATTTTTGCTGCATATATGTTAAAGGATGAAGCAGAATACTGGTGGCGTGGAGCTAGAGAACTTTTAGCTCATCTGGGAAGACAGATCACCTGGCAAGTGTTCAAGGACATTTTTTTTGAAAAGTACTTTCCAAGTACTGTACGGGCAGAGAAAGAGATCGAATTTCTCCAACTCAGGCAAGGCAGCATGACCATGAACCAGTATATCGCAAGGTTTGAGGAGCTGTCTAAGTTCTCCTCTTATCTGCGATATAACCCAGATGAAGCATGGAAGGCGGTTAAGTTTGAAGCGGGACTAAACCCGGAGATAAAGAATGTTGTTATAGCTATGGAGATCAGGGAGTTTGTACCTCTGATAAATAAATGTAGACCCCTAGAAAAGAGTTTTGAGGGCAGTGGAGGACGAGAAGCAAAGGCGAAACCTATGGAAGAGGAAGAAAAATTTTTCCAACCCTGGAAAGAACATGAGAAGAAGTGGATATGGAGCTGGTAAGAGGCCATTGATTGCGGGTCCTAGACCTTTTCAACAAGACTTCATCCCAATCAAGTGCGCTAAGTGCGGACGCATGCATGGTAACCGGCTATGCTACATGGGACAAGATATCTGCTTTAATTGCGGACAGAAGGGACATTTTGGGAGAAACTGTCCACAGAATGTGGGCAAACAGCCAGAACAGAGGCCTCAGGTGAAAGGAAGGGTTTTCACCCTGAGTGGCCAAGAGGCAGCTCAATTTTCTGAAATGATTCAAGGTACATCCTATATCTATGGATTTGCTTTTATGGTGTTATTTGACTCTGGTGCTAGTCATTCATTTATATCAGAAGAATGTATTAGGAAGTTTTAGTTTCTTATTTCTGAAACTCCCTATGAGCTATCCGTAGTAACCCCTACAGGGTAACGGATATTAACTTCCTCTATATGTAAAGACTTTCAAGTCACCATCCAGGAGAAAACTTTTTCTGTAGACCTCATATGTTTACCTTTAAGAGGTATTGAGGTCATTTTAGGGTTAGACTGGATGTCTAGAAATTGAGTCTTGCTGAATTGTTGTAACAAGACCGTTGAATTTCTACCTCCTACTCCGAAAGATAAGGTCCAGTTATTGATGCTAAATGCCAATCAAGTTAATAGGGAGTTAAAGAATGTAGTACTTGGATACATTCTCTTGTATTTATCAAACCTAGAAGTCGAATCGAAGCTTGATGAATTCCCAATAGCCAACGAGTTTCCTGAAGTATTTCCATATCATGTTCAGAAGAATAACGCAGATTTTCTCAATGACACTTATTATTTCTGTACGTTGGATCGAGGTGCCCTACCTTGGGCAACTACCAGTTATATCAGATGTATCTGTAGTAGATGTGACTGAGATTTCGGTGGAGGTGCCACCCACACCAGTGTCCCCGAAAGTAGTCAACATAGATGATTAGAACTAATTTGTATCTTTGTACAAATGTTTGTAAAATAATGGTGTATATGGAAACTCAGTATTGTATCACTGTTAATAACAATTATGCTTGGTTAAAGTGATTATTATTACGAGTTAAGTGGTTAGAATTAAAGTAGTAATAACTTCATGGAATTTTACAAATATAAAAAAAATTTGTTACATTTACATAAATGGAGTTGTTACAGCATGGGTATATTCAATTTATGTTTTATTTTGTTAAGCCCAATCAATAGCCAAATATATGACCACCCAAAATCTTTCTTAGCTCTTGAAGAATGTAGAAAACTCATAGTTGTGTGCAATTTTAACACTTTTACATTTTATTTTTTACTTTAGAATCTTGAAATTTTTGTCCACATAAGCCTTAGGCATTTAATCTGTCTTTTACTTAGAGAAAATTTATATAACTCAAAAATCTTTTATAATCTCAATAAGATTCTAAAACTTATTTGAATGCCACTTAAGGCAAAATTCTAGGCTAACACTATTATTGAGGAGATGATTGTTTGATAGATTGAGGCTTTCTAGCCTACCTTAATGTAATTATATATCTCTAGTTCCTTTATTTGATTTTAATTGACTTTTTATTCTATATTCACAAAATTTCCAAAAGCTAATTTTATGATAAATATCCTTGTTTTTGATCTTATTCACTCACTTTATGATTATATTTTTTGAAAATTTGTTTTGTAGAGATTTATTGACCGGAAGGTGAAAGGGTGGAGTAAAGAAGGAAAACAAAGTAAGGGAAAAAAGGAAAAAAAATCAAAAGAAAGAAAGAAAGAAAGCGTATACGGTGGGTGAAAAAGAAGAGGATAATAGAAAAAAAATAGAAAAGAAAAAGTATAAAAGAAGGAGAAAGAAACTAAATTTAGTTAAAGCAAGAAAATAAGTGTTGGGAAAAAATTCTCTAAGCTTGGTAAAGCTCAAGAGATCATATATAATCATGTGGTATTGGGTGATTGAGTCTAAAATTATATTCTTATTCCTACCTTACACCTAGGCCGTATTACAAGTTTAATGAAAGCCCTATTGATATTAGAGGTAGTGTTTAAGCTACATTAGTGGAGAGCAATGAGCTAAATTTCCACTCGTTTCAATCGAAACGATCGAAATGTTTCCTTTTTCAGAGTCAATGAAACGAAACAGTCATTGAAACGAAACAAAGTGTTTGTTAAGAAATTACTCAATTTCGATTGAAATTACTATGTTGTGGAATATTTCTATGGAAATACTCTTGTGTCGAGATTTTTTGATGAAGAAGTACAAAACTAATTTGAAAAATAAAAAAACGACAATATGAAAGTAGATGAAAGCAACATCACATCACATCCAACACCATGTTGCTTAGATCTGCCTTATTCATCACTCATATTTTCTTCCACAACATCTTCCTTAGCTTCTTACTCTCCCTCCTTATGCTCATAACATTGCTTCCCTTCACTGTCTTCCTTTTGAAGAGAGAATTGCAAAAATGATGAAAAAAAATATTAAGAGACTAAGAGAGATGAAGGTTGCTGAGAAAGATACTTGAAGATGAAGACAAAGTCATGGTCACATGGAGGTAGAGAAAGAGACTTGACGATGGAGGCAGAGAGAAAGACCTAAAGATGGAGGCCATAAGAGTAGGACACATAGCAGTTGGGTGTGTAACAACTCCATTTTTTTATTTATATATATATATATGTTTGTAAAATCCTATAAAGTCATTACTTCTTTACTTCTAATTACTTAACTCATAATAACATTCAATTAATTTAACAAAGCATAATCAAGGATTAAGGTATACCATTAACACTGATACAATTATGTGTTCACATACATGGTATGTACTGTCGCAGGTACAACCAAATTGATACCTTACCTCTAAACTAATTTGTAGTAGTGGGAGTAAGGGTCGATCCGATAGAGATTGGTATTACCTTATGTGATTGGAAAAAGGGGAATTGATAATCACAAATTAAGTAAAGTAAAAAATAATGAAAATAATTAATAGAGTAATTAATGAGAAAGGCGTTGATTTCGGTTGATATCCATCATCAAGGTATTGCATTGATCATTGACAATATAATCAATCTGTAATTGAATATCTATTATTGGGTTTCTAACCCTGTTCCTCCTTAAGTCTAGTAAATTAATGACAATTGCACCAATTAAACCCTAATTAACAAGCAATCCTTTAGCACATCGGTAAAGTATAGCTTATTAACAGCATGAAGAACTAGAGAAACTGACAAAGCTAAACAAATATAAACACATTGGCTATATCTAATTTAATTAATTATTCATCATAGGTTCAATGATTTATAATCCAAAATCCTCAAACCTATTTACCTCATGAATCACAGAATTGAAGACTTTGTTCAAAACATAATTCAACGGTAGATTAAGACAGATAATATACTAGTAGGCCTCCTAGCAATCATATGAATAATTATTGAGAAGAAGAGCAGATGAATAATCAATACTCAATTAAGATTGAAATAATAAAATTAAATCCAAATCTCACAATGCATGAAAATCCCTTGAGATTTCAATCTACCTCAACCAACTAAAAGTAACTAGGCACGCAAGGCCATAAGAAAAAGAAAAATTGACGAATGTAACTAAGAACTTGGATGAATGATTGAATGACTTCTTTGCTTGCTTTTCTCCTTTTTTATAGATTCCCCCTTCCTAATTGAAATAGGAGTGTTTCTAGGTCAAATCCCAGCCCATCTGGCTTTAATTGGAGTTAAGAAGACTTAAAAATCACGAATTCAGCAATCTGGTGTGGTGGCGAGCGTTGCGGTACGCTACACGGGCACCATGGCGCTTTGGAAACTCACTGACGGGGTGCCGCGGTGCCTGATTCCACGTTGGGGCACTCTGGTTTTGACGTTCAGGCATTGCGGCGCCCAATGCTTAATCATTGAGAAGAAGAGTAGATGAATAATCATTACTCAATTTGTAACATTCCGTAAGAAAATAAAATTTATTAGACAATTTTTAGATATCTAAGGAAATATAATCCTTAAAAATTCTTTACTTTACGTGTATGTGGTGCGCATTGTCGCAGGTACACCAAAATTAATACCTTACCTTAAAACTAACCTATAGTAGTGGGAGTAAGGGTCGATCCCACAGAGACTGGAATTACCTTATGTGATTAAAAAGGGGTGAATTGATAATCACAAATTAAGTAAAGTAAACAATAATGAAAATAAATAAGAGAAAGTGATTAATGATAAAGACGTTGGTTTCGGTTGGTATCCATCGTCAAGGGATTACATTGATCATCGACAACATAATCAATCTGTAAATGAACATCTATCATTGGGGTTTTAACCCTGTTTCTCCTTAAGCCTAGCAAATTAATGACAATCGCACTAATAAAACCCTAATTAACAAGCCATCTTTTAGCACATCGGTAAAATATAACTTGTTAACCGCATGAAGAACTAGAGAAACTGACAGACCTAAACAAATACAAACACATCGGCTATATCTAATTTAGTTAATCATTCATCATAGGTTCAATGATTTATAATCCAAAACCCTCAAACCTATTTGCCTCACGAATCGCAGAATTGAAGACTTTGTTCAAAACACAATTCAGTGGTAGATTAAAATAGACAAAATACTAGTAGGCCTCCTAGCAATCATATGAATAATCATTAAGAATAAGAACAGATGAACAATCAATATTCAAATCAAATTGAAATAATAACATCAAATCCACATCTCACAATGTATAAAAATCCTTTGAGGTTTCAACTCACCTCAACCAACTAAAAAGAACTAGCCACGCAAGGCCATAAGAAACTCTAAAGAAGAATTGAAGAATGTAGATGAAGAATTGGATCCCCTCTCTGCTTGTTTTCCTCTCTTTTTATAGTTTCCCTTCTCCTAATTGATGTAGGAGTGTTTCTAGGTCAAATTTCGGCCTATCGGGCTTCAATTAGAGTTAAAAAACCCTAAAAATCGCGAACTCAGCAACCTGATGCGACGGCGGGCGCCGCGGTGCGCTACTCGGGCGCTGTGGCGCCCGGTGCTTCTGGGCAACAAATGCCGCGGCGGGCTAGGGAGAGCCGCGGCCCTCCGAACCTGCTATGACGCCTCGGTGCTTGGAAAACTCCAGAATTTACCAAAGTGCCAAACATGAAAGTTGTAGCTTTATGTCTCTTCTTTCCATAGCCGCTAGAATCACCTTAATACAATCTAAATTGAAGGAGATATGATAAAATTAGTGACCAAAGTTCAGAATTCACCCTGCTGCACTATGATTCTGATTTGCGAGCTCTGTAACGCTATGAAATCTCCCGAATTTGACGCAGTGTTCAACATAAAAGTTGTTGAGGATTGTCTTATCGTTTCATAGACACTTGAATCACTTTGAGTGGAGTTCATAAGAAGGAGATATGCTCATAACAGTGCTGAAAGGTCTGGAATCCCTACAATGTAGCATTTTTCTATGAATTTCTTATCTTTTTCTTCTCTTTTCTTCCTACAACACAAAACATAAAATTAAGCTAATTCCTAATTATATTTTACTTAAATCAAACTAAAAGTAAGTTTAAAGTTATTAATATGATGCTTAATTAAGATCACATCAAATACCCCCACACTCAACCTTTTGCTTGTCCTTAAGCAAAATAAACCCTAAAGACAAAAACACAACAATCAATAATGTAGTGAGTGTTAGGCTTACCAAACATTTGCCTCATAACATAAAAATATACT
The DNA here is from genome assembly GCA_037074535.1 of Gleditsia sinensis. Taxonomy (NCBI): domain Eukaryota; kingdom Viridiplantae; phylum Streptophyta; class Magnoliopsida; order Fabales; family Fabaceae; genus Gleditsia; species Gleditsia sinensis. The sequence goes on from CM073465.1 coordinate 25,634,765, forward strand.
CTAGAAAAATTTTGGAAGGTCATAATCATGCACAAGATTAACACAAATGCAATCTATTATTTTATCCTTCTGAATCCCAAGTGTGTGTGTGTTTTGGGCCATTAAATTTTCTTTTACCCGGATGAGTTTATACATCCCAAAATTTTGGTTGTAGATCTCTAAATAGCTTAGGATTTCCATATGCTTATTCTTCATGCCATTCTCCACTAATATAGGCCAAAACTACCTCTAGGATCAAAAGGAATTTATTTAGCTTGTAATGTGGTCAAGGTATAAGGTGGGATAAAGGATACAAATTTAAGCTCAATCACCCAGCACCACACGATTAAATATGATCTCTTGAGCTTTTATAAATTTGGAGAGATTTTCCCCCCACACTCATTTTCTTGTTTCAATTGAATTTGATCCATCCTTTTCCTCGATTCTCAAAAAGTTTTTTTTTCTTTTACACCCGCAGCATATGTTTTTATTCTCTTTGGAATTTTCTTTTCTTCCTTTTTCATAATTCTTTTCTTTTCCTTGCTCCACCCTTCCACCCTTTTGTCAATTTAAACTTTAGAAAACAAGCATTCATCAAAATAATCATGGAGTGAGTGAATAGGGTAAAGAAAAAATAAGGATATTCATACAAATTTTTGCTTTAGGCTCATTTGTGGTTTTTAGAAGGAAACGTTCATTAAGCTCAAAATAGAGGAACTTGGGATATTTCATTGCTTAGGTTAGGCTTGAAAGGCTCAATCTATCAAATAATGCCTAAATCATCTCCTAAATAATAGTATTAACCTAGGATTTCGCCTCAAGTAACATTCAAATAAGTTCTAGAATCCTGTTGAGATCATGAAATATTTTTGAATTATATAAACCTTCTCTAAGTAAAAGATAAATCGAATGCCCAAATTTATTGTGCAAAATATTTCAGGATTCTAAAGTCAAAAGTAATAAATTGCAAAAGGGATAAAATTGCATACAACCATGAAGTTTCTACATTTTTCAAGAGATAAAAAAAAATTGGATAGTCATATTATTGGCTGTTGGTTGTGCCTAACATCCCAAAACATAAATTGAAACACTCACACAATCACTCAACTTGCTAAACGCAATAAAAATGCATTGATAGTGAAAATCAGAAAATTAATGCTTATAATAGGGTCACAATGATTCAGAAAAATAAACTTCCACCCCCACACTCAAACTTTACATTGTCCTCAATGTAAAAGAAAGATAAGAATTAGGGAAAGATATAGAAAAACATATGAGTTAAGTGAACTTCCCTGAATTTGTTTGGAGTGGAATGCACATGTTGCATTACTGGACCATGAATATTTCTGATTCCCACTTTTCTTTTTCTTTTTCTTTTTATGTTGGGTTGCCTCCCAATAAGCGCCTTTGTTTAATGTCGTTGGCTCGACTCAAGGCTCCTTATGTGATTCAAGGAGGATCCTTGATGTCAACTTTGAATTGGCTTGCCTTTGAATGTGCAGAATTCAGAGGTTCAGCTGCATTATGAAGAGGGAAGTTAGCATTAATCAAAGATTTAATTAAATGAGAACTCAACTTACTTGGAAATAACCGATGTCTTGAGTAGCTTTTGGCATCCATTTTAATTTCATCCTTTTGAGATTCTACCAAAGCATGCAGTAACTTTCCTTTATCTTTGAGTAGGGCATATTTATTTGAGATTATAACTGCGGGTGGTTCTCCACTGTATATGCCCTTTAAATGGCTAGGGAGGCTCTTTAAGCCTAGGTTAGAATACTGCACAATAGAAGGTATAAGCATCTTATTAGAAAATTGGTAACAACATAGAAAGATCCTTACCTATTTGTTGCACTTCTGGTGCTTCCTCTCCTACTGAAATATTCTCTTCAAATTTGGCGTTTAGGGTACATTCCATAACCTCTTTCTTAGTAGGCTTACTAGTGTCAATTTCCAAGTCATCTTTTTCATTCAGTGCAGAATTTTCTTCCTTTTGCATTAATGATGCTGAGGCTAGACTTTCAATTTCTGAATTTTAAGCCTTTAGCCTGCTGACTGTTGTTGCTAATTGCCCAATTTGATTTGTTAAACTTTGAATGCTAGCCCTTACCTCTTGTTGAAATTGATGAGTATCATGTTCAATAAATTTGACAATTTCTTCTAAAGAACTACTTACATGGAAATCCTGATATGCAGACTGTCTAGGATAATAGGCCTGTTGGGTATGCTGAAAATTTGCAAAATTTTGTTCTACAAGACTATTTTGTGCATTCCCATACCTGAAGTTGAGATGATCCTTCCATCTAGGATTGTACATGTTTGAATAGGAATCATACCTCACTTGTTGTGGTTCATGGAAACCATTAACCATATTTACCTGCTCAAATGACTCATCATAGAAAGTTTGGTACCCAATAGACAGATGCTCCATGATAGAATGATTTCCATAGAAATTTTCTCTTTGCATATTTTCTACATGTTGACGAACAAGAGAGGTTAAATTTGCAAGTTGCTGTTCAAGGGAAGAACTACATACCTCACCAGCATGTCTTAATGGAGACCCTAGCCTAGTGCCAAACTGTTGAAAATTGGTTGCCATATTCAAAGTTATGAACAAAAAGAAAAGACAAAAAAAATCACAAAAGGTAAATAGACACAGTTCCCGGCAACGGCGCCAAAATTTGGTACACACTATCGCAGGTACACCCAAAATAATACCACACCTCAAAACTAACCTGTAGTAGTGGGAGTAAGGGTCGATCCCACAGAGACTGGAATTACCTTATGTGATTAAAAAGGGGAGAATTGATAATCGCAAATTAAGTAAAGTAAACAATAATGAAAATAAATAAGAGAAAGTGATTAATGATAAATACGTTGGTTTCGGTTGGTATCCACCGTCAAGGGATTACATTGATCATCGACAACATAATCAATCTGTAAATGAACATCTATCATTGGGGTTTTAACCCTGTTTCTCCTTAAGTCTAGCAAATTAATGACAATCGCATTAATAAAACCTTAATTAACAAGCCATCTTTTAGCACATCGGTAAAATATAACATGTTAACCGCATGAAGAACTAGAGAAACTGACAGAGCTAAACAAATATAAACACATTGGCTATATCTAATTTAGTTAATCATTTATCATAGGTTCAATGATTTATAATCCAAAACCCTCAAACCTATTTGCCTCACGAATCGCAGAATTGAAGACTTTGTTCAAAACACAATTCAGCGGTAGATTAAAATAGACAAAATACTAGTAGGCCTCCTAGCAATCATATGAATAATCATTAAGAATAAGAACAGATGAACAATCAATATTCAAATCAAATTGAAATAATAACATCAAATCCACATCTCACAATGTATAAAAATTCCTTGAGGTTTCAACTCACCTCAGCCAACTAAAAAGAACTAGCCACGCAGGGCCATAAGAAACTCTAAAGAAGAATTGAAGAATGTAGATGAAGAATTGGATCCCCTCTCTGCTTGTTTTCCTCTCTTTTTATAGATTCCCTTCTCCTAATTGATGTAGGAGTGTTTTTAGGTCAAATTTCGGCCTATCGGGCTTCAATTAGAGTTAAAAAACCCTAAAAATCGCGAACTCAGCGACCTGATGCGACGGCGGGCGCCGCGGTGCGCTACTCAGGCGCTGTGGCGCTCAGTGCTTCTGGGCAACAAATGCCGCGGCGCGCTAGGGAGTGCCGCGGCCCTTCGAACCTGCTATGACACAGCACCGCGGCGCTCTCTTGCGAGCGCCGCGGCACCTGGAAAACTCCAGAATTTGCCAAAGTGCCAAACATGAAAGTTGTTGCTTTATGTCTCTTCACCTTAATCCAACCTAAATTGAAGGAGATATGATAAAATTAGTCACCAAAGGTCAGAATTCACCCTGCTGCACTATGATTCTGATTTGCAAGCTCTGTAACGCTATGAAATCTCCCGAATTTGACGAAGTGTTCAACATCAAAGTTGTGGAGGATTGTCTTATCGTTTCACAGCCACTTGAATCACTTTGAGTGGAGTTCATAAGAGGGAGATATGCTCATAACAGTGCTGAAAGGTCTGGAATCCCTGCAATGTAGCATTTTTCCATGAATTTCTTATCTTTTTCTTCTCTTTTCTTCCTACAACACCAAACATAAAATTAAGCTAATTCCTAATTATATTTTACATAAATCAAACAAAAAGTAAGTTTAAAGGTATTAATATCATGCTTAATTAAGATCACATCAGTATGCATAGAAATATTCTGACATTAATGAAATAGGTAAAGAGAGAAAACCTAAGAGGAAAAATTAGAAATAAATATACTAAAGAAATGTGAAATTCTTAGGTAAGGAAGATAAATTTTTGTGAAGTAAATAAAGGTATTAAAATTTCAAGAAGATTGGATTAGTGTAATTTTTCTTAATTTAAGAGTTAAAGTTACTAAGTTTAGTTTCTCCACCCATAAATTGGGCTTTCACCTATGGACACTTCATATAGTGTTTTTTTTACTTCACATGATTTTTTAGCAAGCCAATAGGATAGCCCAAGGAAGAAATAAAACATAGACTTGGACTAGGATATAGAAATTGGACCGGTAGCCCAAAAATAATGAAAATGTGATTAAGCCCATTATGAAAGGTAGAATTTTATCCAAAGTAAAGAAAATGGGCAAGAATGAGCCCAAACCCAAGAGGAAAAATAAAAACAAAAATAAAATAAAGTGATGAAATAATGGTGTAATCAAGATTAGGTGACATGACATTAAGACAAAAATTTAGTAAGTGGTGTGATATCCTACATTCATAATTTTAGCAAGTGGTATGATAATACATGGCATTAGGACAAAACATCTATATCTTACACTCATAATTTTAGCAAGTGGGTAATAATAAATGGCATTATGACAAAACATCATTATCCTACACAAATAATTTTAGTTAAGCAAGGAAGATTTAAGGGTTGAAAATTTGCCATCTAAAATGGAAAACCTATCATAATTGATTAAGACAAAAGAAAAGAAATGAATCCCTAAATCAAAGGGACCTTGTCCCTTATCTTAGAAACATATTATCATAATTTTCAAAATACAAATCTCCTTTTGCTATGCATATCTTGACTAAGGAAGAGGAAGACAAGAACATAAGTTGTTTGTTTTCCAAAAATTCAACCAAGTGTATCCTAATTGTGATAAGGTCGACCGATGATCATGAAAGATGAATTATTTGGTGGTTTATTTAAGCAAAACCCACCACCCAAGTGAGGGAAAGGAAAAATAGAAGCAAGGTAGAGTGATGAAAGGAGAGGAAGAAAGGAAAAAAGAGGAAGGAGAAGTCTAGAGGACTAAGTACTTAAGGTAAGTTTAACAATATTTCTTTTCGAAGAAAAAATTTGAAACTTATAATATTTATATGAGATTTTGATCTTAGAACTTTGATGATTGGTCATGGATGTTGCTATATCATGTTACATATTTTGTATGTTTGAATACTTAGGCTAGTGACGATAGTTCTGCATAGGTATGGCTATGGGTGGCAAACATTTTATGCTTCCTTTTCTAAAATTCGGGGAAGAATAAGTAAGGAATTAAAACAAATTGTTAACATGAAAAATGTAGATCTATGTCTCATGGATCTTTAGCCACTAGAATCACTCAATTTGGAGCCCATATGAGGTAGATATGTTCTGATTAGTAAGCCGTGTTCTGAAAATGGTTAATCAGGGAAGAATATGTTAGGATAGCTTTTGTGTTTTAATTTCTAGAAACATTATGTAAGGAATTCAAATAAATGGTTAACATAAAAATTATAGATATATGTGTCATGGATTTTTATCCACTGGAATCACACAATTTGGAATCCATTTGAGGTAGATATGGTCTGATTAGTAAGCAGTGTTCAGAAAATGGTTAATCAGGGAAGAACATGTTAGGATAGCTTCAATGTTTTAATTTCGGCGAACATTCTGTAAGAAATTCAAAGCAATGATTAACATACGAATTATAGATATATGTGTCATGGATTTTTATCCACTGGAATCACACAATTTGGAGTCCATATGAGGTAGATATGGTATAATTTGTAAGCAGTGGTAAGAAAATGGTTAATCAGGGAATAATATGTTAGGATTGCTTCTGTGTTTTAATTTCTGGGAACATTATGTAAGGAATTCAAATAAATGGTTAACATACTAATTATAGATATATGTGTCATGGATTTTTATCCACTGGAATCACACAATTTGGAGTCCATATGAGGTAGATATGGTCTAATTAGTAAGCGGTGGTCAGAAAATGGTTAATCACTGAAGAATATGTTAGAATAGCTTCTGGCTTTTAATTTCTGGGAATATTATGTAAGGAATTCAAATGAGTGGTTAACATACTAATTATAGATATATGTCTCAAGGATTTTTAGCCACTGGAATCACACAAGTTGGTGTCCATATGAGGTAGATATGGTCTGATTAGTAAGTGGTGGTTAGAAAATGGTTAATCAGGGAAGAATATGTTAGGATAGCTTCTGTGTTTTAATTTATGGAAACATTCTGTAGGGAATTAAAATAAATAATTAATATAAAAATTATTACTATATGTGTCACAGATTTTGAGCCACTGGAATAACTTAATTTGAAATTCTTATAAGGGAGATATGGACAGATTAGTAGGTAGAGATCAGAACCTACCCGAAAAAAAATAACCTGTACTTTAAGAGAGTAATATCACCTTGATTTCTTAATATTTCGCTAAACTGTTGAACATAATAGTTTTAGATAATTTTTTTATCTTGAAATGGACACCAAGATCACCTACATCGGAGTTAAATGGAGAGAGTTATGCCCTGATTAGTAAGAAAATGTTAGATAGGATGAAAACCTGCATCAAGAAAATAAAGAAATAAAATTAATATAAAAAAGAAGAAGAATCTTATAAATGAAGATGACTAGTATATGCCATAGTCATTGCCATTGTATGAACTTCTTACCATCTTAAGTGTGAAATTGTGACATGGAAATATTTTATAAAGTGATATTTGAAATGGTTATGTTCATGATATGATTACCAAAGATTTTTGGTAATAGTTATATTTTGATGAACATACTTGTTATTGAAAGCATATTTTTGGCTATCATTGTGAAAAGAAAAGAAATTAGCACGGTCACATGGCAATTCGTGTGGTGTACCAGTAGGGGACGCCCTACCAACGGTTATGAATATGTTAATGAGAAAAGAAAGAGAAAGTGTGCCATGTCAGACGGAGCAAGAAAAGCTCGTACCGGAGAGTAGAAAATACTCACCCTGACTGGGGTAGCTTGATATGAGAATAAATTGATAGTCATCATATGATATTCTCAAAATAGTTAATCTTGTCATACATGTCATTATTGTACGATTCTCATGTGCATAGATATAGTGCATTCATGTGAACAAAGATATTTGTTGTAGTTTATACAATTGAACATAACGTGATGAGTTATAGTGATGATGATTTATTGTTGAACTTACTGGGTTTTAATTCTCACTATATTTCCATATCATGTTCAGAAAATTAGTTATGCTGATTTTTCTATGGCTCTGGCTTTTAGTGTACATTGGATCGAGTTACTTTATGTTGGGCAGGTCTCAGAATCAAATAATATGTTTGTGGTCGAGTTGGTTCAGATCTCGTTGAAGGTGCAACCACCCGCACCTATATCTCCGGAATTGGTCAACCAGAATAAATAAGATGTAGTTATTTATGTGTTTGATTTTGTTGTACGTACGTTTTGATTAATGACGTGTATATGAACTCTATGTTGTATAAAAAATAAATAAAAAATAAGGTTGTTACACAATTAAGATTGAAATAAGAAATTCAAATCCAAATCTCACAATGCATGAAGATCCCTTGAGGTTTCAATCTACCTCAACCAACTAAAAGTAACTTGCCACGCAGGGCCATAAGAAAAAGAAGAATTGAAGAATGTAACTAAGAACTTGAATGAATGATTGAATGAATTCTCTACTTGCTTTTCTCCTTTTTTTTTTTTATAGATTTCCCCTCCTAATCAAAGTAAGAGTGTTTCTAGGTTAAATCCCGGCCCATCAGGCTTTAATTGGAGTTAAGAAGACTTAAAAATTGCGAATTCAGTAATCTGGTGCGGCGGCGAGCGCTACGGCGCTTTGGAAACTCACTGACGTGGCACCGTGGTGCCTGATTCCACATTGGAGCACTTTGGTTCTGACGCTCGGGTGCCGCGACACCTGATGCTTCTGGGTAGCCAACGCCATAGCGCGTTAAGGAGCATCGCAACCCTTCGAATCTGCAATGACGCAGTGTCGCGGCGTCCAAAAAACTCAAGAATTTTCCAAAGTGCCGAACATGAAAGTTGTACTTCTATGTCTCTTCTTTCCATAGCCACTGGAATCACCTTAATCCGATCTAAATTGGATGAGATATACCAAAATTAGTGACCAAAGGTCAGAATTCATCCTGCTGCACTGTGATTCTGATTTGCGAACTCTGTAACACTATTAAATATCCTGAATTTGACCAAGTGTTCAACATAAAAATTGTAGATAATTGTGTTATATTTTCATATCTACTTGACTCACTTTGATTGGAGTTCATAAGAGGGAGATATGCTAAAAACAATGCTGAAAGTTTTAGAATCGCTGCAATGTAGCATTTTTCTATGAATTTCTTATCTTTTTCTTCTATTTTTTTCTTCCTTTGTTCCTACAACACAAAAAACAAAACAAAACTAATTCCTAATTATATTTTACTTAAATCAAACAAAAAGTAAGTTTAAAGGTATTAATATCATGCTTAATTAAGATCACATCAAATACCCCCATACTCAACCTTTTGCTTGTCCTCAAGCAAAATAATCCCTAAAAACAAAAAACAACAATAAATAATGTAGTGAGTGTTAGGCTTACCAAACATTTGCCTCGTAACATAAAAATATACTCTAGAAAAATTTTGGAAGGTCATAATCATGCACAAGATTAACACAAATGCAATACATTATCTTATTCTTTTGAATCCCTAGTAAGTGTGTTCTTGGGTCATTAAATTTTCTTTTACTTGGATGAGTTTATATATCCCAAAATTTTGGTTGTAGATCTCTAATTAGTTTAGGATTTCCATATGCTTATTCTTCATGCCACTTTCCACTAATGTAGGCCAAAACTACCTCTAGGATCAATAGGACTTTATTTAGCTTGTAATGTGGCCAAGGTATAAAGTAAAGATAAAGGATACAAATTTAGGCTCAATCACCCAACACCACATGATTAAATCTGATCTCTTGATCTTTCTAAATTTGGGGTGATTTCTCCCCCCACACTCGTTTTCTTGTTTCAATTGAATTTTATCCATCCTTTTTCCTTAATTCTCTAATTTTTTTTCCCACAGCATTTGCTTTTATCCTCTTTGGATTTTTCTTCTCTTTCCTTTGCATACTTCTTTTTTTTTCTTTGCATAATTCTTTTTTTTCCTTTCTCCACCCATCCACCCTTTTTTAAATAAAGCTCTACAAAATAAGTGTTCAGAAAAAATTATGGAGTGAGTGAATAGGATAAAAAATAAGGATATTCATACAAAATTTGACTTTCGGCTCATTTGTGGTTTTTAGAAGGAAAATTTAATTAAGCTCAAAATAGAGGAACTAAGGATATTTCATTGCTTAGGTTAGTTTTGAAAGGCTTAATCTCTCAAATAATGCCTAAATCATCTCCTAAATAATAGTATTAGCATAGGATTTCGCCTCAAGCAACATTCAAATAAGTTCTAGAATCCTATTGAGATCATGAAATATTTTTGAATTATATAAACCTTCTCTAAGTAAAAGATAAATTTAATGCGCAAAGTTATTGTGTAAAAATATTTTAGGATTATAAAGGCAAAAGTAATAAATTGCAAAAGGGATAAAATTGCACACAACCATGAATTTTCTACATTTTTCAAAAGCTAAAAAAAAATTTGGATAGTCATATCATTGGTTGTTGGTTATGCCTAACATCCCAAAACATAAATTGAAACACTCACACAATACTCAACTTGCTAAACGCAATAAAAGTGCATTAATAGTGAAAATCAAAAAATTGATGCTCAAAATAGGGTCACAATTATTCAAACAAATATACTTCCTCCCCCACACTCAAACTTTACATTGTCCTCAATGTAAAAGAAAGTTAAGAGTAGGAAATGATATATGAAAACATATGAATTGAGTGGACTTTCCTGAATTTGTTTGGGGTAGAATGAGCATGTTGCATTACTAGACCCTAAATTTTTCTGATTTCACTATTTTTTTTTCTAAGTTGGGTCGCCTCCCGATAAGTGCCTTTGTTTAATGTTGTTGGCTCGACTCAAAGCTCCTTATGTCATTCAAGGAGGATCCTTGATGTCAACTTTGAATTGGCTTGCTTTTGAATGTGCTGAATTTTGAGGTTCAACTGTATTATGAAGAGGGAAGTCAGCATTAGTTAACGATTTAATTAAATGAGAACTCAACTTACTTAGAAATAATCGATGTCTTGAGTAGCTTTTGGCATCCAATTTAATTTCATCTTTTTTAGATTTTGCCAAAGCATGGGGTAACTTTCCTCTATCTTTGAGTATGGCATATTTATTTGAGGTTATCACTGGGGGTAGTTCTCCACTGTATATGCCTTTTAAATGGCTAGGGAAGCTCTTTAAACCTAGGTTAAGGTACTGCAAAATAGAAGGTATTGGCATCTTATTAGAAATTGGTAACAACATAGAAAGATCCTTACCTGTTTGCTGCACTTTTGGTGCTTCCTCTCCTATTGTAATTGTCTCTTGAAATTTGGCATTTAGGGTAGATTCCACAACCTCTTTCTTAGTAGGCTTACTAGTGTCATCTTCCAAGTCATATTTTTCATTCAGTGCAGAATTTTCCTCTTTTTCCACAAATGATGCTGGGGCTGGACTTTCAATTTCTAAATTTTGAGCTTCTAGTTGACTGACTGTTGTTGCTAGTTGCCCAATTTGATTTGTTAAACTTTGAATGCTAGCCCTTACCTCTTGTTGAAATTGATGAGTATTTCATGCAAGAGATTTAACAATATCTTTAAAGGAGTACTTATTTGGAAATCTTGAGATGTATTCTGTCTAGGATAATAGGCCTGTTGATTATGCTGAAAATTTGTAAAATTTTGTTCTGTAGGCCTATTTTGTGCATTCTCATACCTAAAGTTGGGATGATTCTTCCATACAAAATTATACATATTTGAATAGGAATCATACCTCCCTTGTGGTAGTTCAGGAAAACCACTAACCATATTTATCTGCTCAAATGACTCGTCATAGAAAGTTGGGTATCCAATAAAAGGATGCCCTATGGTTGAATAATTTCCATAGCACTTTTCTCTTTGCATATTTTCTATACGTTGACGAACAAGAGACGTTAAATTTGCAAGTTGCTATTCAAGGGAAGAACTACATACCTCACCAGCATGTCTTAATGGATAGCCCAGCCTAGATCCAAATTGTTGAAAATTGGCTGTCATATTGATGGTTATGAACAAAAAGGGAAAAAAACAAAAAAGGTAAATAGACACAGTCCCCGGCAACGGCGCCAAAATTTGGTGCATACTGTCGCAGGTACACCCAAATTAATACCTTACCTTTTAACTAATCTGTAGTAGTGGGAGTAAGTGTCGATCCCACAGAGTAATTAATGAGAAAGGCGTTTGTTTTGGTTGATATCCACAATCGAAGGATTGCATTGATCATTGACAACATAATCAAACTGTAATTGAATATCTATCATTGGGTTTCTAACCCTGTTCCTCCTTAAGTCTAGTAAATTAATGACAATTGCACCAATTAAACCCTAATTAACAAGAAATCCTTTGACACATCAGTAAAGCATAGCTTATTAATTGCATGAAGAACTAGAGAAATTGACAGAGCTAAACAAATATAAACACATCAGATATATCTAATTTAGTTAATTATTGATCATAGGTTCAATGATTTATAATCCAAAATCCTCAAACCCATTTGCCTCATGAATTACAGAATTGAAGACTTTGTTTAAAACATAATTTAACGGTAGATTAAGACAGATAATATACTAGTAGGCCTCCTAACAATCATATGAATAATCATTGAGAAGAAGAGCAGATGAATAATCAATACTAAATTAAGATTGAAATAATAAAATCAAATCCAAATCTCACAATGCATGAAGATCCCTTGAGGTTTCAATCTACCTCAACTAACTAAAAGTAGCTAGCCACGCAGGGCCATAAGAAAAAGAAGAATTGAAGAATGTAACTAAGAACTTGGATGAATGATTGAATGACTTCTCTTCTTGCTTTTCTCCTTTTTTATAGATTCCTCCTCTTAATCGAAGTAGGAGTGTTTCTAGGTTAAATCCTAGCCCATCGAGCTTTAATTGGAGTTAAGAAGACCTAAAAATTGCGAATTTAGCAATCTGGTGCGGCGGCGAAAACCGCGGTGCGCTACACGGGTTTCGCGATGCTTCAGAAACTCACTGACAGGGCGCCGTGGTGCTTAATTCCGCATTGGGCCACTTTGGTTCTAACGCTCGAGCATCGCAGCGGTCAATGCTTCTGGGTAGCCAACGCCGTGGTGCGCTAGGGAGCACCACGGTCCTCCGAATCTGCAATGACGTAGCGCCACAGTGCTTTCTTGCGAGCACAGCGGCATCCAAAAAACTCCAAAATTTACCAAAGTTTCAAATATCAAAGTTGTATCTATATCTCTCTTCTTTCCCTAGCCGCTAGCATCACCTTAATCCATCTAAATTGAAGGAGATATGCCAAAATTTGTGACCAAAGGTCAGAATTCATCTTGCTGCACTGTGATTCTTATTTGAAAACTCTGTAACGCTATTAAATATCCCGAATTTGACCAAGTGTTCAACATGAAAATTGTAGATAATGGAGTTATTGTTTCACATCCACTTGAATCACTTTGATTGGAGTTCATAAGAGGGAAATGTGTTCAAAACAGTGCTGAAAGGTCTAGAATCGCTGCAATGTAGCATTTTTCCATGAATTTCTTATCTTTTTCTTCTCTTTTCTTCTTCCTTTGTTCCTACAACACAATACACAAAACTAAGCTAATTCCTACTTATATTTTACTTAAATCAAACAAAAAGTAAGTTTAAAGGTATTAATATCATGCTTAATTAAGATCACATCAATACACATCATTAATCAAAACGTACGTACAAAAATCAAACAGATAAATATCTATATCTTATTCATTCATGTTGACCAATTCTAGATATACAGGTATGGGTGGTTGTACTTTCATGAGGATCTTAGCCAACTTGATCACAAACACCTTATTAATTTCTGGGATCTGCCTAACATAGAGTAACTCAATCCAACATGCACTAAAAGTCAGAGCCATAGATAAATCTGCATAACTAGGTTTCTGAACATGATATGGAAATATAGTGGGAATTAAATCCCAATAGGTTCAACAATAAATTATAATCATCATCAATAATACTCGTCATGTCATGTTGATCTATATAAGCTACAGCAAATATCTTAGGTCACATGAATGCACTTTATCTATGCACATGAAAATTGTGCAGTAATGACATGTATGACATAAATAACTATTTTTAGAATATCATATGATGGCTATCAACTTATTTTCATATCAAGTTACCTCGAACAAGGTGAGTATTTTCTACTCTCCAGTACGAGCTTTTCTCGCTCTATCTGACATGACATACTTTCTCTTTCTTTTTTCATTAACATAATCATAGCCGTGAGTAAGGCGTCCCCTACTGGTGCACTACACGGACCGCCATATTACCGTGCTCGTCTCTTTTCTTTTCTTTTCACATTAATAGCCAAAAATATGATTCCAATAACAAGTATGTTGATTATATTCACATACCATAATTTATCATCAAAACATAATCACTTCAAAAAATTATTGGTAAAAGGAAATCATGTCATGATCATAACCATTTTTGAATATCTCTTTCTAAAATATATCTATGTCAAAATTACACACTTAAGATGGTAAGGAGTTCATGCAATGGCAATGGAAATGCCTAAGGCATACACTAGTTATTTATTATTTCCATTCATAAGATTCTTCTTTTTTAAATATTATTTTCATATTTTCATTTTCTTTATGCTTGACCTTTAGTTACTTTCCTCCTACTTATATCATTTACAACACATGTTCTTACAAATTTTATAGGGCATTATTCTCCAATTTGGTTTCTATTATTACCCTATAGTTAATGAGGTTCATTTAGGGTAGAACAATGTTAAAAATAAGCTTTATCATCTCCCAGCAAGGCATGGCAATGTTCTAGGACACGACCATGTTTGAAAATGACTTCAAACATACTAAAAAACAGCTCTGAACATGGCCTACCCATGCTAAAGCAACCCAGAACACGGCCTAGCCGTGTTTTGTGACATTTCCTTACTTATTCAATCATATCTCCCTTATACAAACTCTAATTGAGGTGATTCCAAAGCCTATAAAAAGCGAAGACACTTATCTACAACTTTAATGTTTATCATGTCTTCAGATTCTTTACTAATTATTCTCAGCAAATTAAAAAATAAAAATTCTTACATTTACCTTCTGGATTCTAGACTGATTCTGACCTTTACTCATTAATCAGCTATATCTCTCTCATATAGACTCTAATTAAGTGATTTCAAAGCCTATAGATACGTGAGACATATATATATATATATATATATATATATATATATATATATATATATATTATGTTATGTTATGTTAACAATTTCCTTTAATTCCCTACATATTTTGACCATAAATTCAAGCACAAAAACATACTTAACAGATACTTCTCGGGTTAGCTTGTTTCTGACCACTGCTTACAAATCAGACAATATCTCCCTCATTTGAAATTCAAATTGGGTGATTCTAGTGGCTAAAAATCTGGGAGACATATATCTACATATTTCATGGTAACCATTTCTTTTAATTTCTAACTGATTCTTCCCAGAATTTCAGAAACAGAAGCTTCCCTAGTTACTCTGAAATCTAGTTTTCGTAGCCTAGCTTTCCCAAACTTCTAGTTTATCCTTTTATTAATTAATCTTCCATTTTTCTTCCAAATTTCGACCTAACCATAAAATTACTCATCTCAACATTTAATTATATTTCTTACTTAATTTAACATATTCTATCATCTACTTTAAAAGAAAAATAGAATCAAATCATGCATCACTAAGGATGTATTTCAACAGAAATTTCTCATGGTTTTCCCCTAGGTGTTTAAGGCCATACTTAATTTACCATCCTAACCATCTTCCATCTATTTTTACCATATTCAAATATACATAACAGCTGTAACAACTCCATTTAAGTAATATTTTTTTTAATTATCATGAAGTTATTACCTCGTTACAACTTAACTCAAAATAACATTTATTTAATTTATAAAATACAGAGTTTACATTCATATCATTAATCAATAACATTCATACAAAAGTCTAACACATATATAATTACATCTTATTCATCCCTGTTGACCAGTTCCGGAGATACGGGTGCGGGTGGTTGCACCTTCACCGGGATCTTAGTCAACTCGACCATATACACCATATATATTACTGGGATCAGCTCAAAATAGAGTAACTCGATCCAATATACGCTAAAAGCTAGTGCCATAGAGAAAATCTGCATAATTATTCTTCTGAACATAATATGGAAATATAGTGAGAACTAAATCCTAGTAAGTTCAACAATAAATCATCATCAATATAGTTCATCACGTCATATTCATCTGTATAAACTACAACAAATATCTTTGGTCACATGAATGCACTATATTTATGCACATGAGAATCGTACAATAATGACATGTATGACAGGACTAACTATTTTCAGAATATCATATGATGACTATTAATTTATTCTTATATCAAGCTACCCCAGTCAAGGTGAGTATTTTCTACTCTCCAGTACGGGCTTTTCTCGCTCCGTCCGACATGGCACACTTTCTCTTTTTTTTCCCATTAGCATAATCATAATCGTTGGTAGGGCGTCCCCTACTGGTGCACCACACGGATTGCCATGTGACCGTGCTCATTTCTTTTTTTTTCACAATAATAGCCAAAAATATGATTTCAATAATAAGTATGTTCATCAAAATATAATTATTATCAAAAATCAATGGTATTCATGTCATGAACATAACCATTTCAAATATCACTTTATAAAATATTTCCATGTCAAAATTTCACACTTAAGATGGTAAGAAATTCATGCAATGGCAATGGCTATGGCTATGGTATATACTATTCATTTATTATTTTCATTTATAAGATTCATCATCTTTTTAAAATATTATTTTTATTTTATTATTTTCTTGATGTAGGTTTTCATCCTATTTGACATTCTCTTACTAATAAGAGCGTAACTCCCCCATTTTAACTCGGATTTAAGTGATCTTGGTGTCAATTTAAAGATAAAACTATTATCTAAAACTATTATGTTGAATAGTTTAGCGAAAGATTAAGGAATCATGGTGATATTACTCCCTCAATATATAGGTGATTTCTTTTCGGGTAGATTCTGACCTCTACTTACTAATATATCCATATCTCCTTCATAAGAATTCCAAATTGAGTGATTCCAGTGGCTAAACATCTGTGACACATATAGATATAATGTTTATGTTAACCATTTATTTTAATTCCCTACATAATGTTCCAAAAATTAAAATACAGAAGCTATCCTAACATATTCTTCCCTGATTAACCATTTTCTGACCATTGCTTACTAATTGAACCATATCTACCTCATATGGACTCCACATTGAGTGATTCCAGTGGCTAAAAATTCGTGACACATATAGATATAATTGTTATGTTAACAATTTATTTTAATTCCCTACAGAATATTCCCAAAAATTAAAACACAGAAGTTATCCTAACATATTCTTCCCTGATTAGCCATTTTCTGACCATTGCTTACTAATCGGAACATATCTTCCTCATATGGACTCTAAATAGAGTGATTCCAGTGGCTAAATATCCGTGAGACATAGATCTACATTTCTTATGTTAACCATTTGTTTAAATTCCTTACCGAGTCTTCCCAGAATTTTAAAAATAGAAGCTTAAAATTTTGCCACCCATAGCCATACCTATGCAGAACTATTTACACCAGCCTAAGTATTCAAACATACATAATATGTAACATGATATAGCAACATCCATGACCAATCATCAAAGTTCTAAGATCAAAATCTCATATAAATATTTTAAGTTTCAAAAATTTTCTTCAAAAAAGAATATTGTTAAACTTACCTTGAGCACTTAGTCCTCTAGACTTCTCCTTCCTCTTTCTTCCTTTCTTCCTCTCCTTTCCTCACTCTACCTTGCTTCTATTTTTCCTCTCCCTCACTTGGACAAAAATTATAATGTTATAGGGGTGGGTTTTGCTTAAATATACCACCAAATAATTCACCTTTCATGATCATGGGTCTACCTTATCACAATTAGGATACACTTGGTTGAATTTTTGGAAAACAAACAACTCATGTTCTTGTCTTCCTCTTCCTTAGTCAAGATATGCATAGGAAAATGAGATTTGTATTTTGAAAATTATGATAATATGTTCTTAAGATAAGGGACAATGTCCCTTTGATTTAGGGATTCATTTCCTTTTTCTTTTGTCTTAATCAATTATGATAGGTTTGCCTTTTTAGGTGGCAAATTTCTAGCCCTTGAATCTCCATTATTTGGTTGAAATTATTTGTGTGGGATAGGAATGTTTTGTCCAAATGTCATGTATTATCATACCACTTGCTAAAATGATGAGTGTAGGATATAGATGTTTTGTCCTAAAGCCTTGTATTATCATACCACTTGCTAAATTTTTGTCTTAAATCCATGTAACCTAATCTTTATTATATTATCACTTGATTTATTTTATTTTATTTTTCCTCTTTCATTTGGGCTTATTCCTACCCATTTCCTTTGCTTTGGATAAAATTCTACCTTTCTTGGAGGGCTTGGACATATTTTCATAATTTTTGTGCTATTGGTCCAATTTCTATATCCTAGTCCAAGTCTATGTTTTATTTCTTGTTTAGGTTATCCAATGGGCTTGCTAGAAACTTATGTGAAGTGGAAAAACTCTATATGAAGTGTCCATAGGTGAAAGCCCAATGTATGTGTTAATATGTTAAACTTAGTAACTCTAATTCTTGAATTAGGAAAAATTACCCTAATCCAATGTTTTCTTGAAATTTTAAGACCTTTACTTGTTTCCAAAAATTTATCTTCCTTACCAAAGAATTTCACCTTTCTTTAGTATATTATTTCTAATTTTTCCTCTTAGGTTTTTTCTCTTTACCTATTCCATTAATGTTAGAACATTTCTATGCATACACGTATGGTGAAGTATTTCTAAGGATTATATTTCCTTAGATATCTAAAAATTGTCTAATAAATTTTATTTCCTTAATTAAATATTTATGTACCTTAAAAAGAAATGAAATTGGGGATGTTACTTTGAATACTTTTATATTTTTATTAATTCATGAAACGAAATTAGGGATGTTACAACTGCAGCATAAAAGCCTTAAATTTTTGCCACCCATAGCCATATCTATATAGAACTTTCCATACCTATCGAAGTATTCAAAACATCGATAACATGCAAGATCAACATGTAACATGATATAGCAACATCCATGACCAATCATCAAAGTAGCAAATATTGTAAATTTCATCAAAGTTCTAAGATCAAAATCCCATATAAATGTTACAAATTTCAAAGATTTTCTTCAAAAAGAGATATTATTAAACCTACCTAAAGATCTCCCTAACTCACTCAGTGAATTTTTTTTTTGTATTTCCTCTTGAAGGAAGTAGCAAGATTCCTCCCTTCCCTTAGCTTTTCTAGTAGTTTAAATAAGAGAAGGAGGGTGAGTTTTGAACCCCAAGGATGAAGAGAAAATATGGATTTAAGTATAGATTAAGCTAACTTACCTTGAGTATTTTGTCCTCTAGACTTCTCCTTCTTCTTCCTTCTTTTTGTCTCTTCTCTTTCTCTCATTTCCTCACTCTACCTTGCTTCTATTTTTCTCCTCCCTCACTTGGATGAAATTATAATGTTATGAGGGTGGGTGTTGCTTAAATAAACTATCAAGTGGTTCATCTCTCATAATCATAGGTCTACCTTATAACAATTAGGATGCACTTGGTTATTTTTTGGGGAAAGACAACTCATGTTCTTGTCTTCCTCTCTCTTAGTCAAGATATGCATAGTAAAAGGAGATTTGTATTTTTAAAATCATGATAAAATGTTCTTAAGACAAGGGACAAGGTCCCTTTGATTTAGGGATTCATTTCATTTTTCTTTTGTCTCACTCATGTGTGATAGGTTTGCTTTTCTAGGTGTTAAATTTGCAACCCTTGTGTCTCCCTTGGTTGGCTGAAACTATTTATGTAAGATAAGGATGTTTTGTCATAATGCTATGTATTATTACCTACTTGTTGAAATTATGAATGTAGGATATAGATGTTTTGTCTTATTGCCTTGTGACCTAATCTTGATTATTATTACACTACTATTTTCTCACAGGGTTCCCATTTTTTCCTCTTAGATTTGGGCTCATTCTTACCCATTTCCTTTGCTTTGACTGAAATTCTACCTTTTATGGAAGGCTTGGTCATATTTTCATAATTTTTGGGATATCGGTCCAACTTCTATATCCTAGTCCAAGTCAATGTTATATCTCTTGTTTGGGCTATCCAGTTGGTTTGCTAGAAACACATGTGAAGTGGAAAAACCCTATATGAAGTGTCCATAGGTGAAAGCCCAATGTATGGGTGGAGATGTTAAACTTCAGAACTATAGCTCTTGAATTAGGAAAAATTACCCTAATCTAATCTTCTTGAAATTTTATGACCTTTACTTACCTCCCAAAAATTTATCTTCCTTACCCAAGAATTTTGCCTCTCTTTAATATGTTATTTCTAATTTTTCCTATTAGGTTTTCTTTATTTATTTATTCCCTTAATGTTAGAAATATTTTCTATGCATACACATAAGGTGAAGAATTTCTATGGCTTATATTTCCTTAGATATTTAAAAAATTTCTAATAAATTTTATTTCCTTAATTAAATATTAATGTATCTTTATTAATAAAAGAAACAAAATTAGGGATGTTACAAGGTACCCCTTTGCCGAACATATTCCACATGTTTTAACTTGTTGCGGTGTATGTCATGCCCTTAATTTTAGGTTACGTGAAACATATATTTTACGAACATATATTTCCCATAACATGTATAATATATTCCTTTACAAATGGGTATTTCCATGTATACACAACCAAGTATATAAACATTAAAGTACAGTAGAAATAGGGATCCTACCTATGGCGTTCAGAGCATACTCTAGAGTACAAGTATAATATAAAAAAAATCTCCGAGCCCTAGAAATAAAATAGACTCACCAAAGAATATGTTGCTTGGCTGATCACCTATCTGAAGGAAAATGACCAAACTTTTTTTTGTTATATGAAAAATGTAGAAATATCGCGTAGTGAGTTTGAAAACTAAGTGAGCAAATAATACCTCCTATGGCCTCTTAGGTCAACATATGGATATACCCATATTTTAAAATTTATCACGTAAAAAATTACTGTTTGGAAGTAAATCCATATGGGACTTGTATTTCAAATATTATCAAATCAAAGGATATTCAGATATCAAAAACCATATATTGTACTGTTTGATCATTAAAAAATGTTATTATACATCAAAATATTTCACATGAAAACATTAGGAGGATCACATATTAGAACCACCATATCAGAGTTCGAGCCTTCTGTAGTTTAGTGGTGTAGGATTTTCCTAAACTCAGCATCTTAACTAAGGTTTACCTTACCACCATTCAAGAAGACATGCGAAGAGACTCTAATATGGGCAATTTCCCAAGCACACAGTAAGGGAGGGCAAATCACATATCATATAGTTGGCATCTCGGCCAGATAGGAGGCATGTCACGCCTGTAATTTTAGGACACGTGAAACACGTATACCATGAACATATATTTTCCATAAACATGAATTTTCCAATCATTTATCCTGGAAACAAATACATATAAGTTCTCCTATACATGTACCATATACAGACAAAGTCCATAAACATCATAGTCACAGCAGATGCAGGGATCCTGTTTGTAGCGTTTCAGAGCATACTTTAAAGTATAAGTACAATATAAATGAAAATCTATGAGCCATGGAAACAAAATAGGCTCACCATGAGATCATGTCGTCTAGCTGGTCAATTTTCTGAAGGGAAATGACCGAATTGTATATCCTTATTTGAAAAACATATAAATATCGTGTAGTGAGTTTGACAACTCAGTGAGCAGATAATATCTCCTATGACCTCTTAGGTCAACATATGGATGTACTCATATTTTAAAATTTATCACAAAAAATACAGTTTAGAAGTACATTCATATGGGACCTGTATTTCAAAGATTCTCAGTTCATATCACATTCAGATATTCAAAATCATATACAATACGGTATGATCATTATTCAAATATTGTAATGCATCAAAATCTTTTACATGAAAACATTAAGAGGATCCCATATCAGAACCACCACATCAGAGTTCAGGCCCTTCCATACTTTGTTGGTGTAGGATTTGCCTAAACTTAGCATCCCGCTGAGGTTTTCTTTACCACCATTCAAGAGGACATGCAAAGAGACTCTAATATGGGTATTTCCCAAGCACATAGTAAGAGAAGAAAAATCACATCTCATATAGTTGTCATCTCACCCATATAAGAGGCATCCCATTCTCCTTCATATATCATATCCCGTGTGTTGGCCGTTACACAAGGCTAGCACCACCCCTACTAGTTGGTTATCAAAGTGCACCAAACCTGCTGTTAGCAAACCGTGTTTCCAATAGGATTCCTCCATATAAAATATCATATGCATACATGTCATATAATCCAGTATAAAATTTTCAATATAATATAGACTTTCAGTTTCGGTATAGATTCATCTGTCATAAATTCCCTATTCAGGGTTTATCACATGTACATGCCCTTTCTCGAGGCAATCATATAGCTTTATAAATAATGCCACATGTATAAATATTCACTTTATCATTTAATGAGAAATACATATGAAATCAGATGTACCATGAGTTCAGAAATCCATATTCAAAACTATACTATTCTTGAACTATATTCCAAATTGTAAGCAATTCAGATAATTTTAATGCATTTCAGAAATATATAAAAGTGTAAATATCCTATAAACATAATCAAATACACATTTAAATATCAAGAAGAATATAGGGCAAGTCATAGGAAGAATCATCTACTCACAGGTTAAGGGCTCCAGATTGGACAGCCCCAAAATGCACTTTTCCAATCCACATTTGACTAAACAGGCTTTAAAAACGTGTCTGGAGGGTCTAAAATCAAAGAAATGACTCTGAATAATTGGTCACTATTCATGGCCGAAAATACTATTCACCGCTAGAAAACACTATTCATAGCCAAAAAATACTATTCACCAAGAATAAAAAATTGTCAGATAGTTGAAAATTTTCATATCCCAAGCTTTATCTAACTTCTAAATCCATCTATGGTGTCAGATTTCCAATTTAAGGTCTCTAAGTAATAGTTTCAGATTTTATCTTTTTTATAGATTTTTTACTTCCGATCTACGACGATTCAATGGCTGATTTGAGAAATTATTTGCTCAAAATCATAGTATTCTCCGTCCTGAATCCAGTGGTACCTTTAGTTTTGAGATCAGAAGCCAATAGGTACTCCAAATCTAGAGAGAAAACATGGAGATACTATTCACACTATTTCACTATTCATCGGTTTCACAGATTTCCGCATTCCTCTTCGTTATGTCTCCCCCATCCCCTTTTCTCTTTTATTTTTTTTATAATAATATTAATTATTATTTAATAATTGATTAATAGGATTTATTTTATATATATTCGTATAAATACCATTTTTCATCCTAAAACATCCCAAAAATTTCAAAAAATGTACATTCTCATAAACCTTTAGTTAAACTCTTAAATCATGACTTTTCTTTATAAAAATCTTAATAAAACAAATCACAAAATAAATATCTTTATACATAAAAAGAAAGAATATTTCTAAAAATAAAACAAAAATTTATTAGAGGCCAATATAATTATTTTAAGCAAAACAATAATTATTTTAAACAAAAATATATTTACTTCCAGCAAAACATGCATAGTCATTCAAAAAAAATCATACTTGTTTATAATAAAATATTATTTAAAAAGAAAAATTTTGAGATATTACAAGGCATCCTACTCTCCTTCACATATCATATCTCGTGTGTTGGTCGTCACATGAGGCTAGCACCACCCTTGCTAGCAGAGGTATTAAGTTGTACCAGGGCTAATATCACTTGCTGTTGGCAAATAATGTTTCAAATAGGATTTCTTCACAGAAATTATCATTTACACATATGCCATATCATTCAAAACAGAGGTTTTAATATAAATTCAGAATTTCTAATCTCAGTACATTTCCTCTGTCAGAAATATTACAATCAGGATAATCATATATGCATGCCCGTTTCCAAGGCAATCTCATAGCTTTACAAATCAATGCCACATGCACAATATATTTTCTTTACCATATAATGAGAAATACATTTAAAATCACATATTCAATGAGTTCAAAAATCTATTTTTAAAACCACACTCTTCTTGAACTATATAACAGATTATAAACAATTTAGATAATTTAATCCATTTTAGAGATATATAAAAATATAAATAACTTGTAAATAGAACTAATTATACATTTAAAGTTCAAGAAGAGCATAGGGTAAGTCATAGAAAGAATTATAACTCACAAGGTAAGACTCCAGATTGGACAGCCCTAAAAAATAATTTTCCAATTCAAATTTGTTCAAATAGACCTCAAAAACGAGTTCAAAGGGTCCTAGAACCTATGAAATGACTTCAGAATCGTAAAATTTGGCCTACAGGAGTTTAGTCAACACATATCAATTGATGGGATACTATTCACGGTTGGATTGACTATTCACCGCCAGAAATCACTATTCATACCACCCTAATTTATTGTTCACAATGCATAAAAGAATTGTCAAATGGTTGAAAAATTTCATATCCTAAGATTTCTGTATTTCTTGAATCCATCTACGCTGTCAGATTTTCAATTTGAAATCTTTAAATAGGAGTTTCAGAATTTATCTTTTTATAAGATTTTCCACTTTCGATCTACGGCTATTCTGCGACTTATTTAAATTCGGCCAATATCGTAGTCCTCTTGGTCCTGAATCCAATTGTATCCTTAGTTTTGAGATCGGATGCTTGAAAGTACTCTAGATTTAGAGAGAGAAAATGGAGAGAGAGGAACACTATTCATATACAAATATTTGTATATTCTCTTCTTCTACATCTCCCCCTCCCCCTTTTTCTTTCTTCTTTTTTTTTACTTATTATTATTTAATAATTAAATATTTTAATTTTTTTTATTATATATATAATAATATTATTTTTTTCATCCTAAAGTTTCTCAAAAATTTGTAAAAATTTATATTCTTGTAAAACTTTAATTGAACTCTTAAATCATGACTTTTCTTGATAAAATTTTAATAAAACAAATCACAAAATAAAATATCTTTATGCATAATAAAAGAAAGAATATTTCTAAAAATAAAATAAAAATTTATTAGAGGCAAATATAGTTATTTTAAGCAAAATAAAAATTATTTTAATTAAAAGTATATTTGCTTTCAGCAAAACATAATCATTTAAAAATAAAAATATATTTGTTTATAGCAAAACATTATTATTTAAAAATTACGGGATATTACATTCTTCCCCCTTAAGAAATTCAGTTCCTGAATTTCAAACCATCTTATCACAAATAGGGAATGAAGTCAAGGTATAAGTTACATTTATTAACTTCACTACTCAAACTATTGAGGATATCTCTTTACTTAAAAAAAAATACTCGTCACTTGAGTAATTTTGCCATATAACCTGAACCATAGAGATTTCTTTTAGCCATAAGTTCTTCACTTATCAATCAACAATAATTATCGGTTTTTCCTCATAATTAAGCCAAATTCTTGTCTAATTGAATTTCTTAGAATTAGATTAGAATTAGATAACATAAGAATAATCTAATAGGTACTTCCTTAGCATTGATGCAAGAAAGATTATACCAATATCACTTAATCCTGATCGGAAAGCTAGGCAATATATACTATGCATACTTTATCCAAGATTTCAAAAGAGCTTATATACTAGATCTTTACTTTTTCCTTCTTTCTAAACCTCACTACCTCTTTCATGGGTGAGTCTTTCAAGAATATTTGGTCACCATTTGATAATTTTTAGTGCTCAACATTCTTGGTCCTTATAGACTTTTGGTCTGTATTGAGTTTTTTGTATTTTTTTTCTAATCAATTTCACTTTATCAACAACATCTTACAATAAGTCTAACTTTACTTAGTCATTTAATAGAAAGTTTGTAACACCTCTTACATAAGGATTTAAGTCATCCAATATCATTTTATTATAGGTAAATTTTGCTAAGGGATCTCTCACCAAACTTAAAGATATATGCTTAAAGCATGCTTTTCAAACTGGCATCATCAATTTAAGTTAGTCATACTCTATCTATTGCATGTTATTCCAAATTAGATTCCAAAATCTTAACTTTACTCAACTCACGCACCTATTAGGAGACATACTATGTTTCATGTAA
This sequence comes from Gleditsia sinensis, assembly GCA_037074535.1. NCBI lineage: Eukaryota > Viridiplantae > Streptophyta > Magnoliopsida > Fabales > Fabaceae > Gleditsia > Gleditsia sinensis. The sequence goes on from CM073465.1 coordinate 25,660,522, forward strand.
AACCTCAAATGGTACCATTTGTATGTTGGCCTAATAATTACTGATAGGGGAAAGTTCAACTAAGGATAAATGATTTTCTCCAAATTTTCACCAAAATTATATAAAGATACCTGAAGCATAACTTCTAAGGCGTAAACATATAATTTAGATTTACTATCAAATATACTATAATCTAGCTAAGATCCTAAAGCTTCCTAAATAACTTTCTTGAAACAATATATTCAATTATTACTTGTTGACACACCAAACAACGAAAAAATATCACTTGTATCTTATTTTTACCATTATACTAGTACAATTATTTCAAATCTTAGTATAACCCATCAATATTCAAAATATATTGTTTCTTCTAAAATCTCCTTTCCCTACTCAGCTACATTAGATAAATTTCAGTGTCCTCCACACTTAGTACTCAATAAGTATATACTGTAAACTCATTATTCTTTCTCATTTACATATGGTCTACCAACTTACTTAGTTATACATACTTGATATAAAGATTTTTTTTTCAAGTACGTTCTTTGGTAAATAAATTCTATCAAAATCTTCATTACTTTAACCTATTAACCACTTAAACATCATAATAACTTAGTTTCAAAGAAAAGAAATTAACTCTCATTGTAATAAGGAAAAGAACCTTGCATTTAATGCCAATCATTAATCAAGGATTATGCAGCAGAAAAAGAGAAATACTTAATAGAGCATGGTGCCAAAATTGAAAGTCAAAAGTTTGGACAAAGCATTGAAAGAAAATTAAAATTGGTGGCCGTAATTCTTGAAAAACTATAAACATAACTTAGCTTCTATTTTAGCAAAAATCAGTGACTGCAAGTTTTGAATATATGTGCCAAAATCTAATTCAAAACTACTGTTATTCTGTGGCAGAATAGCACATAGAAAAGAATTATTTCTTAGCTTATAAAATTTTGTGAAAAACAAAGAGCACGTAGTTAACTAGTAGGATGCAGTCGGTTGCTTCTAAACAGATGTAATCAATCAATTGTAAAATAACCAGTCCAAATTAAAAATTTTCAAAGTAGCTAGTCAACTTAATAATATTGATAGTTGACTGGCAAGAACATTGGGAAAACAAGATAAATCATTTGATTGTCTCTTTTCAACAATTAACTTATTTGCATTTTCACTTTTTTTTTACAATGATGCGTATCACTTACAACTTCCCTACAAGAATCAAGATATCAATGCTTTATCAAGGACAACAAGGAAAAGGAAAATTTTTGGTGATATCTTAATCTTATTCTCTTTATATGCTTAATATGGGTCACAGTCATAACTACTGTACATATGCATACGTGCTGTCATTTTTGAAATTCACCTTCTGTAACATCCTTAATTTCGTTTCTTTTATTAATAAAGATACATAAATATTTAATTAAGGAAATAAAATTTATTAGACAATTTTTAAGATATCTAAGGAAATATAATCCTTAGAAATTCTTCACCTTATGTGTATGCATAGAAAAAATTTCTAACATTAAGGGAATAAGTAAAGAGAGAAAACCTAATAGGAAAAATTAGAAATAACATACTAAAGAGAGACAAAATTCTTTGGTAAGGAAGATAAATTTTTGTGAAGAAAGTAAAGGTTTTTAAATTTTAAGAAGATTGGATTAGAGTAATTTTCCTAATTCAAAAGTGATAAATTTCTAAGTTTAACATCTCCACCCATAAATTAGGCTTTCACCTATGGATATTTCATATAGAGTTTTTCCACTTCACATAAGTTTCTAGCAAGCCCATTGGATAACCTAAGTAAGAAATAAAACATAGACTTGAACTAGGATATAGAAGTTGGACCGGTAGCCCAAAAATTATGAAAATGTGACCAAGCCCTCCAAGAAAGGTAGAATTTTATCCAAAGCAAAGGAAATGGGTAGAAATGAGCCCAAATCCAAGAGGAAAAATAAAATAAAATAAATCATGTGAGAAAATAATAGTGTAATAATAATAAAGATTAGGTTACATGACATTAAGACAAAAAGTCAACAAGTGGTGTGATATCCTACATTCATAATTTTAGCAAGTGGTATGATAATACATGGCATTAGGACAAAATATCTACATCCTACACTCATAATTTTAGCAAGTGGGTAATAATACATAGCATTATGACAAAACATCTTTATCCTACACAAATAATTTCAGCTAAGCAAGGAAGATTCAAGGGTTGGAAATTTGCCATCTAAAAAGGCAAACCTATCAAATTTGATTAAGACAAAAGAAAAAGGAAATGAATCCCTAAATCAAAGGGACCTTGTCCCTTATCTTAAGAACATATTATTATAATTTTTAAAATATAAATCTCCTTTTCCTATGCATATCTTGACTAAGGAAGAGGAAGACAAGAACATGAGTTGTTTGTTTTCCAAAAATCAACCAAGTGCATTCTAACTGTGATAAGGTAGACCCATAATCATGAAAGTTGAATTATTTGATAGTCTATTTAAGCAAAACCCAACCTTATAACATTATAATTTCGTCCAAGTAAGGGATAGGAAAAATATAAGCAAGGTAGAGTGAGAAAAGGAGAGGAAGAGAGGAAGAAAGAGGAAGGGGAAGTTTAGAAGACTAAGTGCTCAAGGTGGGTTTAACAATATTTCTTTTTGAAAAGTGTTGAAATTTGTAACATTTATATGGGATTTTGATCTTAGCACTTTGATGATTGGTCATGGATGTTGCTATATCATGTTACATATTAATCTTGCATGTAATGTATGTTTGAATATTTAGGTTGGTCTAGATAGTTCTGCATAGGTATGGCTATGGGTGGCAAAATTTTATGCTTCTATTTTTTAACATTCTAGGAAGAATTGGTATGGAATTAAAACAAATGGTTAACATAAAACATGTAGAGCTATGTCTCACGGATTTTTAACCACTGAAATCACTTAATTTGGAGTCCATATAAGGTAGATATGGGCTGATTAGTAAGCAATGGTCAGAAAATGGTTAACCAAGGAAGAATCCGTTAGGTATGCTTCTGTGTTTGACTTTCGGGGACAAAGATGTAGCGAATTAAAAGAAATTATTAAGATGAAAAATTTAGATCTATGTTTCACTGATTTTTAGCCATTGTCACTCAATTTGGACTCCATATGAGTTAGATATGGTTCGATTAGTAAGCAGTGGTCAGAAAATGGTTAATCAGGGAAGAATTTGTTAGGAAAGCTACTGTGTTTGAATTTTTGTGAACATTCTGTAGGGAATTAAAATAACTGGTTAACATAAACATTATAGATATATGTGTCACGAAATTGTATCCACTAGAATCACTCAATTTGGAATTCTGATGAGGGAGATATGGACAGATTAGTAAGTAGAGGTCAAAACCTACCCGAGAAGAAATAACATGTAACTTGAGGTAGTAATTTCACTAAGATTCCTTAATATTTAGCTCAATTGTTCAACATAATAGTTTTAGATAATTATTTTATCTTTAAACTAACACTAAGATCACCTAAATTGGAGTTAAAATGAGGGAATTATACTCCAATTAGTGACAGAAGATTAGACATGATGAAAACCTGCATAAGGGAATAACTCAACATAAAGCATGGCCGTGTTTCAAGGCACGGCCAGGCCGTGTTCTATGTTGGAAATGGAATTTTGAAGCCTAAAGCATGGCTATTTTATAGTAAATGGCCAAGCCGTGTTATAAGATACGTGTAGACTGGTTTGGAAGTTGGTAAAACTTATTTTCAACATTTTGTCTACTCTAAATGAATGTAATTAATTATAGGATATTAGTAAAAACCAAATTGATGAAGAATGCTGTATTAAATTTGTGAGAACATGTGTTGGAAATAATATAAGTAGGAGACAAGTTACTAGAGGCCATGTATAAAGAAAATGAAGAGATAAAAAGAATATTTAAAAAAGAAGAATAATCTTATAAATGACTAGTATATGCCATAGCCATTGCCATTACATGAACTCCCTACGATCTTAAGTGTGTAATTTTGACATGGAAATATTTTGATGAAACATTATGGCATGTGAGTATGATGAACATACTTGTTATTGAAATCATTTTTTTGGCTATTAAAGTGAAAAGAAAAGAAATAAGCACGGTCACATGGTAATCCGTGTGGTGCACCAGTAGGGGACGCCCTACCAACGGTTATGATTATGATAATGAAAAAAGAAAGAGAAAGTGTGCCATGTCAGACAGATCGAGAAAATCTCGTACCAGAGAGTAGAAAATACTCACCCTGACCGGGGTAGCTTGATATGAGAATAAATTTATAGTCATCATATGATATTTTGAAAATAGTTATTCATGTCATCCATGTCATTACTGTATGATTTTCATGTGCATAGATAAAGCGAATTTATGTGACCTAAGGTAATTGCTGTAGCTTATACAGATGAACATGACATGATGATCTATATTGATAATGATTGTGATTTATTGTTGAACCTACTGGGATTTAATTCTCACCATATTTCCATATCGTGTTTAGAAAACTAGTTTTGTAGATTTTCTTTGACTTTGGCTCTTAGTGTACGTTGGATCGAGTTACTCTATATTGGATAAATCCCAAAAATTTATAAGGTGTTCGTGGTCGAGTTGGCTAGGATTTCGATGAAGGTGCAACCACCCGCACCCGTATTCTCAGAACTGGTCAACAAGGATGAATAAGATGTAGACATATATATGTGTGTGATTTGTGTACAAATGTTGTTAATTAATGATGTGTAAACCTTAATTATGCGTGGTTAAATTAATTGAATGTTATTATGAGTCAAATAAAGGTAATGACTTCATGGGATTTTAATATATGTATTTATGTATAAAAAAATAGAGTTGTTACACCTTCAATTTAGCTGTTATCCACCAGTCACTCACATAGCTATTCTACTAATGCTTGGCCTATTTACATAGCTATTATAAATATGCTCTTCTCTGAGTTCTATAAATGTATACATTAGTATCTTTACCTTTATACTCAAATTTAGGTTATGTGCAGCTATGGAGGGAATCGCATTTCGTCAATTTCGAAATATTTGTGTCTTTTGTGGTTCTAGTCTTAGAAAAGATGGAGAGTATGTGAATGCAGAACAAAATCTGGATATAGTGCTGGCTAAAAGAAAAATTCATTTAGTCTATGGTGGAGGTAACCGTGGGTTAATGGGGTGCGTGTCTACAGCTGCACATGTAGGAGGATGTCAAGTTCTAGGTATTATTCCTATAGCTCTAGCTGCATTTAACATCATAGGAAAAACAATTGGGGAAGAATTTAGGGTAGCTTCCATGCATGAGCGCATGGCTAGAATGATGAGCAATGTTGATGCCTTCATTACCTTACCGGGAAGTTTTAGTATATTAGAACAAAATTTTCAAGTTGTCTCTTGGGCACAATTGAATATCCATCACAAATCGATAAGTTTGTTAAATATTAACCATTTCTTTGATGGTCTATTGTTCTTTCTTGATCAAGCTATGGAACAAAAGTTTATCTTATACTCAGCACGACGAACTTTCATCTCAACTTCTAATGCTAAAAAGTTGATTCATGCCTTACAAGCATTTGTTCATGAATCTAATCCAACTATGGCTTAAATAGATTGAAAGACAGACAACCACAAAAAGCGTAAGTTAGACTTAGATCTTCATCTGTAGCTGTAGTAAGACGGGGACATTGTTGTACCGCTTCTACTTTCTCAGGGTCTATTTAGATACCATCCTTTCTAAACATACTCCTTTAGAGTTTGTAAAACTATATTTAAATGTTGGTTATGATCCTCTGAACTCTTGGAATATTCTAATATATCATCAATAAATATAATAACAAATTGATCCTGGGATGGCTTAAATACTCTATTTATCAATTCCATGAATGCAACTGGGCATTTTACAAACCAAATGTAATCACTAAGAACTTATAATGCCCACACCAAGTCCTAAAAGTAATTTTTGCAATACCCTCTTCCCTTATCTTCAATTGATGATACCCAAATCTTAAATTAGTTTTTGAAAAATATTGAGCACCTTATAATTGATCAAACATATCATCTATATGAGGTATTGAGTATCTATTACGCACTGTCACCTTATTCAACTATCTATAATCTATGCACAATCATAGTGATCCATCTTTCTTTTTCACAAATAGAACAAGAACTTCACAAGGAGAAGTACTAGGGCGTATAATGTAACATCCCGTAATTTTTAGATATTTTCCTTAGAAATTCTTCACCTTACATATATGCATAGAAATGTTCTAATATTAATGGAATAGGTAAAGAAAGAAAACCTAAGAGGAAATATTAGAAATAAACATGTTAAAGAAAGGTGAAATTCTTAGGTAAAGAAAGATATATTTTTGTGAAGTAAGTAAAGGTCTTAAAATTTCAAGAAGATCGGATTAGGGTAATTTTTCTTAATTTAAGAGCAAAAGTTACTAAGTTTAGTATCTCCACCCGTAACTGGGCTTTAACCTATAGACACTTCATATAGAGTTTTTCTACTTTACATGAATTTTTAGCAAGTCAATAGGATAGCCCAAGGAAGAAATAAAACATAGACTTGGACTAGGATATAGAAATTGGACCGGTAGCCCAAAAATCATGAAAATGTGACCAAGCCCATTATGAAAGGTAGAATTTTAACCAAAGTAAGGAAAATGGGCAAGAATGAGCCCAAACCCAAGAGGAAAAATAAAAATAAAAATAAAATTAAAGTGATGAAATATTGGTGTAATCAAGATTAAGTGACATGGCATTAAGACAAAAATTTAGCAAGTGGTGTGATTCTACATTCATCATTTTGGCAAGTGGCATAATAATACAAGGCTTTAGGAAAAAAACATCTATATCCTACATTCATAACTTTAGCAAGTGGGTAATAATACATAGCATTATGACAAAACATCATTTTCCTACACAAATAAAAAGGAAATGAATCCCTAAATCAAAGGGATCTTGCCCCATATCTTAAGAACATATCATCATAATTTTCAAAATACAAATCTCCTTTTTCTATGCATATCTTGACTAAGGAAGAGGAAGACAAGAACATAAGTTGTTTGTTTTCCAAAAATTCAACAAAGTGTATCCTAATTGTGATAAGGTAGACCCATGATCATGAAAGGTGAATTATTTGGTGGTCTATATAAGAAAACCCACCCTTACAACATTAGAATTTCGTCCAAGTGAGGGAGAGCAAAAATAGAAGCAAGGTAGTGTGAGGAAAGGAGAGGAAGAAAGGAAGAAAGAGGAAGGAGAAGTCTAGGGGACTAAGTGCTCCAGGTAAGTTTAACAATATTTCTTTTTGAAGAAAACCTTTGAAACTCATAATATTTATATGAGATTTTGATCTTAGAACTTTGATGATTGGTCATGGATGTTGCTATATCATGTTACATATTGATCTTGCATGTGATGTATGTTTGAATACTTAGGTTGGTGTAGATAGTTCTGCATGGGTATGGCTATGGTTGACAGAATTTTAAGCTTCGGTATTTTAATTTATGGGAACAATTTATAAGGAATTAAAATAAATGGTTAACATAAGAATTGAAGATATATGTGTCACGGATTTTCACCCACTGGAATCATTCCATTTGGAGTCCATATGGGGTACCTATGGTCTGATTAGTAGTCAAAGGTCAGAAAATGAATCATCAGGAAAGAATATGTTAGGATAGCTTCGGTAATTTAATTTCTGGGAATTAGTGGTAGGGAATTAAAATAAATGGTTAACATAAGAATTAAAGATATGTGTGTCATGGATTTTTAGCCACTGGAATCATTCAATTTGGAGTCCACATGTGGTAGATATGGTCCGATTAGTAAGCCAAGGTCAGAAAATGGTTCATCAGGGAAGATTATGTTAGGACAGCTTTTGTATTTTAATTTCTGGGAATTATCTGTATGGAATTAAAATAAATGGTTAACATTAAAGTTATATATATATGTCTCATGGAAATATACCCACTGGAATTATGCAATTTGGAGTTCATATGAGGTAGATATGATCCGATTAGTAAGCAGAGGTCAGAAAATATTTATTTAGGGAAGAGTATGTTATTAATGCTTTAGTTTTTGAATTTCTGGGAATATTTTGTAGGGAATTAAAATAGCGCGCCAATATAACAATTATAGATATATGGCTCATGGACTTTTAATAACTGGAATAACTCAATTTGGAGTTCCAATTTGGGAGATATGGTCTAATTAGTCAGTAAAGGTCAGAACCTATCCGAGAGGAACTATCCTGTACTTTGAGGGAGTAATATCACCTTCGTTTCTTAATTTTTCGTTACAATGTTCAACATTATAGTTTTAGATAATTGTTTTATCTTGAAATGGACACCAAGATCACCTGCATCAAATTTAAATTGAGGGAGTTATGCTCTGATTAGTAAGAGAAGGTTAGATAGGATGAAAACCTGCATCAAGAAAATAAAGAAATAAAATTAGTATTTAAAAAAGAAGATGAATCTTAATAAATGACTAGTATAGCCATAGTCATTGCCATTGTATGAACTTCTTACCATCTTAAGTGTGAAATTTTGACATGGAAATATTTTATAAAGTGATATTTGAAATGGTTATGTTCATGGCATGATTACCAATGATTTATGGTAATAGTTATATTTTGATGAATATACTTGTTATTGAAAGCATATTTTTGGCTAACATTGTGAAAAGAAAAGAAATGAGTACGGTCACATGGCAATCCGTGTGGTGCACCAGTAGGGGACGCCTTACCAACGGTTATGATCATGATAATGAGAAAAGAAAGAGAAAGTGGGCCATGTCGGACGGAGCGAGAAAAGCCCGTACCGGAGAGTAGATGATACTCACCCTGACCGGGGTAGTTTGAAATGAGAATAAGTTGATGGCCATCATATGATATTTTGAAAATAGTTAATCATATCATACATATCATTACAGTATGATTCTTATGTGCATAGATATAATGCATTCATGTGACCAAAGATATTTTCTGTAGTTTATACAGCTGAACATGACGTGATGAGCTTTACTGATGATAATTTATTGTTGAACTTACTGGGATTTAATTCTCACTATATTTCCTTATCATGTTTAGAAAATTATTTATGCAACTTTTGTTTCTAAGGCTCTGGCTTTTAGTGCACATTGGATCGAGTTACTTTATGTTGTGCAGATTTCAGAATCAAATATGATGTTTGTGGTCGAGTTGGCTCAGATCCCGGTGAAGGTGCAACCACCCGCACCTGTATCTCCGGAATTGGTCAACCAAAATAAACAAGATGTAAATATCTATGTGTTTGATATGTTATACGTCTGTTTTGATTAATGACATGTATGTGAACTCAATATTGTATAATAATAAAGTAAAAAAGAAGAAGAGGTTGTTACATATAAATCCCTTGTCTAACAAATCTACAACTAATTTTTTTTAGTTCCTTAAGTTCAGTAGGTGTCATTCTATATGGGAATATAGACACTAGTTAAGTTTTAGGAAGTAAATCAATACCAAATTCTATTTATCATTTCGGGGTAATCTTGGAAATTTCTCAAGGAACACATTAGGAAATTCTCTAATAACTAGAACTTGATATACATTAGTGTATTTCATATTTATATCTTTGACCACTAGCAAATATCCTTGGCACCTTTTTGTAATAACTTATAGATTGCTAAAGCAGAGATTAGATTACTGGATACCTCACTACAGTCTCCTTGTATCAATAAAAAAAATCTCCAAGAATATTGAATTTAATCACCTTAAAGTGACATTACAAAATGGCATGATATGATGCCAACCAATCCATTATAATATCACATCAAAGTCTACCGTATCTAGATAATCAGGAAAAACAAATATCACATTCAGAAACAGTCATATTTGGCATCTGTCTCAATTCTTTAAATTCTCTAACACGCTTATCCCTTTAACTTTTAGACAGAAATTAACTTAGAGTTACTTTTAAGATGCCACTATATTTAATCAACCTTATACTAGGAAATTTAGCAACTTGGAATAGAAAGGAAATTGAAACTCTATAGAATCTCTCAATAGCACCTGAAGTATAAAGATGTCTGACTCATATTTATACTAAAGGTCTTACTAAAGAATCCTTTGCTTTCAAAGCCATAGGGAAACCTAATGCTCTAATACCAACTTGTCATGCCCCTAATTTTAGGGCACGTGAAACACATATTTAACGAACATATATTTTCCATAACATGTATAATACACTCCTTTACATATAGATATTCCCATGTATACACAATATACGTACCAAGTTTATAAACATCAAAGTACAGCAGAAATAGGGATCTTGCCTGTGGAGTTCAGAGAATACTCTAGAGTACAAGGACAATATAACCAAAAATCTACGAGCCCTAGAAACAAAATAGGCTCATCAGAGAATATGTCACTTAGCTTATCACCTATCTGAAGGAAAATGGCAAAACTCTGTATTTTTATTTGAAAAATGTAAAAAGATCGTGTAGTGAGTTTGACAACTCAGTGAGCAGATAATACCTCCTATGACCTTTTAGGTCAACATATGGATATACTCATATTTTAAAATTTATCACGTAAAAAATTACAGTTCGAAAGTACATCCATAAGGGACCCGTATTTTAAATATTCTCAAATCAAAGGATATTCAGTATCCAAAACCATATACTATACTGTATGATCATTAAAAAAATGTTATTATGCATCAAAATGTTTCACATGAAAAAATTAGGAGGATCCTATATCAGAACCACCATATCAGAGTTCAAGCTCTTCCATACATTGGTGGTGTAGGATTTGCCTAAACTCAGCATCCCAGCTAAGGTTTGCCCTACCACCATTCAAGCGGACACGTTAAGGGACTCTAATATGGTCAATTTCTCAAGCACACAGCAAGGGAGGGCAAATCACATATTATATAGTCGGCATCTCGGCCAGATAAGAGGCATCCTGCTCTCCTTCACATATCACATCCCGTGTGTTGGCCGTCACACGAGGTTAGCACCACTCTTGCTAGCTGAAGTATTAAGGTGCACCAGGGCTAACATCATGTGCTGTTAGCAAATAGTATTTCCAATAGGATTCCTTCACATAAATTATCATTTACATATATGTCATATCATTCAAAACAGAGGTTTCAATATAAATTCAAAATTTCCAATCTCAGTACAATTCCTTTGTCAGAAACTTTCCAATCAAGGTAATCACATATATATGCCCGTTTCTAAGGCAATCTCATAACTTTACATATCAATGCCACATGCACAATATATTTTGTAACAACTCAATTTTTTTTTATATATATATATGTATATATATTTATTTCTAAAATTTCATGAAGTCATTACCTCTTTACTTCTAACTATTTAACTCAAAATAACATTCAAGCAAATTAACCAAACATAATTATGGTTTATGAAATACCATTAACACTAATACAATTCTGGGTTCACATACACATTATTAATCAAAAATCTATACAAAAATCAAACACATATAAGTCTACATTTTATTCATCCATATTGACCAGTTCTAGAGATATGGGTGCGGGTGGTTGCACCTTCAATGGGATCTTAGCCAACTCGACCAAACATACACTAAAAGCCGGTCATAGAGAATATCTACATAACTTAGTTTTCTAAACATGATATGAAAATATAGTGATAATTAAATCCCAGTAGGTTCAACAATAAATCATAATTATCATCAATATAGCTCATCATATCATGTTCATCTGTATAAACTACAACAAATATCTTTAGGCTCATGAATGCACTTTATCCATGCACATGAAAATCGTACAGTTATGACATGTGTGGCATGAATAACTATTTTCATAATATCATATGATGGCTATTAACTTATTTTCATATCAAGCTACCCAGGTTAAGGTAAGTACTTTCTACTCTTCGGTACGGGCTTTTCTTGCTCCGTTCAACATGGCACACTTTCTTTTCTCATTAACAAGATCATAGTCATTGGTAGGACATCCCCTACTGGTGCACCACATGAACTTCCATGTGACCGTGCTCATTTCTTTTATTTTCTTTTATTTTCTTCTCACATTAATATCCAAAAATATGATTTCAATAACAAGTATGTTCATTATACTCATATTCCATAATTTTTTTTATCAAAATAAAATCATTTCCAAAAATTATTGGTAATCATGACATGAACATAATTGTTTCAAATATCACTTTATAAAATATTTTCATGTCAAAATTACACACTTGAGATGGTAAGGAGTTCATGCAATGGCAATGGCTATGGCATACACTAGTCATTTATTATTTTCATTTATAAGATTCTTTTTTTAAAATATTATTTTTATCTCTTCATTTTCTTGATGCTTGGCCTCTGGTCCCTTTCCTCTTACTTCCAACACATGTTCTCAGAAATATGATACGACATTTTTCTTCAATTTGGTTTCTATTATTATCCTAGAGTTAATGAGGTTCATTTAGGGTAGAAAAATGTTGAAAATAAGCTTTATAGCTTCCAACACAGCCTGAACGTATCCTGTAACACGGCTTGGCCATTTCCTGTAAAACAACCATGGTTTAGTGTTCAAAATGCCCTTTCCAACACCGAACACGGCCTGACTGTGCCTTGAAACACGGCCATGCTTTCTGTTGTGTTATTCCTTGATGCAGGTTTTCATCCTACTTGACCTTCTCTCACTAATCAGAGCATAACTCCCTCATTTTAACTCCGATTTAAGTGATCTTGGTGTCCTTTTAAAGATAAAACAATTTTATAAAACTATTACGTTGAACATTTTAGTGAAATATTAAGAAATCTTGGTGATATTACTGCCTGAATTTAAATGTTATATCTTCTCAGGTAGGTTCTGACCTTTACTTACAAATCTGACCATAACTCCCTCATATGAACTCCAAATTTAGTGATTCCAGTGGATAAATATCCTTGAGACATATGTCAATATTTTTTATGTTAACTAGTTATTTTAATTCCCTACAAAATCTTCCTAAAAATTCAAACACAAAAGCTTTCCTAATAGATTCTTCCCTAGTTAACCATTTTTTGACCACTACTTATTAATCTGACCATATCTACCTCGTATGGACTCCAAATTGAGAGATTCTAGTGGCTACAAATCCATGCGACATATATCTATATTTTTTATGTTAAATATTTCTTTTAATTCCTAACTAATTCTTCCTAGAATTTGAAAAATAGACGCTTCCCTAGTTACTCTAAAATCCAGTTTCCTAACCAAACCTTTTCTAAGGTTTTAGTTCATCATTTTATTATGTCGTCTTCCATTTTCTTCCTTATTTACATCTAATCATATTCCATCAATTTTTCACCATATTTAAATATACAAAATTGCAGCATAAAAAATCTTAAAATTTTTCCACCCATAGCCATAGCTATGCAGAACTTTCCACACCAACCTAGTATTCAAACATACATCACATGCAAGATCAACATGTAACATGATATAGTAACATCCATGGCCAATCATCCAGGTAACAAATATAGTAAATTTCATCAAAGTTTTAGGATCAAAATCCCATATAAATGTTTCTAATTTCAAAGCTTTTTTTTTTAAAAATATTGTTAAACCTACTTAAAGATCTCCCTAGCTCACTTAGTGAATTTTTTTTTGTATTTCCTCTTGAAGGAAGTAGCAAGATTCCTTCCTTCCATTAGATTTTCTAGCAGCTTAAATAAGAGAAGGAGGGTGAGTTTTTGAACCTCAAGGATGAAGAGAAAAGATGTATTCAAGTGGAGATTAAGCTAACTTACCTTGAGTACTTAGTTCTCTAGACTTCTTCTTTCTTCCTTTCTCTCCTTTTCTCACTGTACTTTGCTTCTATTTTTTCTCTCCTTCACTTAGATGAAATTATAATGTTATAAGGTTGGGTTTTGCTTAAATAAACTATCAAGTGGTTCACCGTTCATGATCATGGGTCTAGCTTATCACAATTAGGATGCACTTGGTTGTTTTTTGGGGAAAGATAACTCATATTCTTATCTTCCTCTTCATTAGTCAAGATATGCATAGCAAAAGGAGATTTGTATTTTGAAAATCATGATAAAATGTTTTTAAGACAAGGGACAAGGTCCCTTTGATTTATGGATTCATTTCATTTTTCTTTTGTCTCACTTAAGTATGATAGGTTTGCCCTTCTAAGTGGCGAAGTTTCAGCCCTTGTGTCTCCCTTGTTTAGCTAAAATTATTTATGTATGATAAGGATGTTTTGTCATAATGCTATGTATTATTACCCACTTGTTGAAATTATGGATATAGAATATAGATGTTTTGTCCTAAAGCCATGTATTATTACCTACTTGTTGAAATTATGAATGTAGGATATAGATGTTTTGTCTTAATGGCATGTGACTTAGTCTTGATTATTATTACACTACTATTTCCTCACATGATTCTTATTTTTTTTCCGTCTTGGTTTTGGGCTCATTCTTACCCATTTCCTTTGATTTGGCTGAAATTCTACCTTTCATGATGGGCTTGCTCACATTTTCATGATTTTTGGGCTATCGGTCTAACTTCTATATCCTTGTCCAAGTCTATGTTTTATTTCTTACTTGGGCTATCCTATTGGCTTGCTAGAAATTCATGTGAAGTGGAAAAACTCTATATGAAGTGTGCATAGGTGAAAGCCCAATTTATGGGTGGACATGTTAAACTTAGTAACTCTAACTCTTGAATTAGAAAAAATTACCCTAATCCAATCTTCTTGAAATTTTAAGACCTTTACTTACTTCACAAAAATTTATCCTCCTTACCCAAGAATTTTGCCTCTCTTTAGTATGTTATTTTTAATTTTTTTCTATTTATTTTTCTCTCTTTACCTATTCCCTTAATGTTAGAAACATTTTCTATGCATACACATAAGGTGAAGAATTTCTAAGGATTATATTTCTTAGATATCTAAAAATTGTCTAATAAATTTTATTTCCTTAATTAAATATTTATGTACCTTTATTAATAAATGAAATGAAATTAAGGATGTTACATATTTCCTTTACCATATAATGTGAAATACATTTAAAATCACATATTCAATGAGTTCAAAATTTCATTTTCAAAACCATACTCTTCTTGAACTATATACTAGATTGTAAACAATTCAGATAATTTAATCCATTTCAGAGGCATATAAAATTATAAATAACTTGTAAACATAGTCAATTATACATTTAAATTTCAAGAAGAGCATAGAGTAAGCCATAGAAAGAATTATCTACTCACAAGGTAAGGTTCCAGCTTGGACAACCGTAAAACATACTATTTCAATCCAAATTTAATCAAATAGATCTCAAAAATGAGTTTGGAGGGTCTAAAAACTTAGGAAATGACTTTAGAATCGCAAAATTTGGCCTCTGGGAGTTTGTTCAACATTGGCCAATTGATGGATACTATTCACTATTCATACCACCCTGATTTACGATTCGCGATGCACAAAAAAATTGTCAGATGGCCGAAAAATTTCATATCTTGAGGTTTATTTATTTCCTGAATCTAACTACGGTGTTAGATTTTCAATTTGAAATCTCTAAATAGGAGTTTCAAAATTTACCTTTTTCTAAAATTTTCTACTTTTAATCTATGACGATTCTGTGACTTATTTGAATTTGGCCAATATCATAGTCCTCTTCGTCCTAAATCCAATGGTACCCTTAGTTTTGAGATCGGATGCTTGAAAGTAATCCAGATTTAAAGAGAGAAAATGGAGAGAGAGGAACACTATTCATATACGAATATTTGCATATTCTCTTCTTCTGCATCTCTCCCTCCCCCTTTTTTTTATAATAATTATTATTTAATAATTAAATATTTAAATTTTTTATTACATATATAATAATATTATTTTTTGATCCTAAAGTATCCCAAAAATTTCTAGAAATTTATATTTTTGCAAAACTTTAATTGAACTCTTAAATCATGACTTTTCTTGATAAAATTTTAATAAAACAAATCACAAAAAAAAATATCTTTATGCATAATAAAAGAAAGAATATTTCTAAAAATAAAAAAAAAATTATTAGAGGCAAATATAATTATTTTAAGCAAAAAAAAATAATTTTTATTAAAAGTATATTTGCTTTCAGCAAAATATAATCATTTAAAAATAAAAATATATTTGTTTATAGCAAAACATTATTATTTAAAAATTATGGGATATTACATTCTTCCCCCTTAAGAAATTCAGTCCCCGAATTTTAAACCATCTTATCACAAATAGGGAATGAAGTCAAGGCATAAGTTACTGTTATTAACTTCACTACTCAAACTGTTGAGGATATCTCTTTACTTTAAAAAAAATACTCTTCACTTGAGTGATTTTTCCATATAACCTTAACCATAGAGATTTCTTTTAGCCATAAGTTCTTCACTTATTAATCAATAATAATCATCGGTTTTTCCTCATATTTAACCCAAATTCTTGTCCAATTGAATTTCTTGAAATTAGATAACATAAGAAAAATCTGATAGGTACTTCCTTAGCATTGATGCAAGAAAAACTATACCAACATCACTTAATCTTGATAGGAAAGCTAGGCGATATATACTATGCATACTTTATCCAAGATTTCAAAAGAACCTATATACTAGAGCTTAAATTTTTCCTTCTTTTTAAACCTCATTACCTCTTTCATGGGTGAGTCCTTCAAGAATATTTGGTCAACAATTGATAATTTTTAGTGCTTAACATTTCTAGTCCTTATAGACTTTTGGCTTGTATTAAATTTCTTGTATTTTTTTCTATTCAATTTCACTTTATCAATGAAATCTTACAATAAGTCTGTCTCTAGTTAGTCATTTAACAGAAAGTTTGTAACACCTCTTACGTAAGGCTTTAAGTCATCCAATATCATTTTATTATAGAAATTTTTTGCTAAGGGATCTCCCACCAAACTCAAAGATATATGCTTAAAGCATGCTTTCCAAACTAGCATCATCAATTTAAGTTAGTCATACTCCAGAGGACTTCATATTGGTACACACCACATGGATTTCCTTTAAGTGCTTATATGGGTCTTCACCTGCAAGACCATGAAAATTTGGTAAGAGATGAATCAGTTCAGATTTTAATTCAAAATTAATGTTTTCATCAAGTTGAGGAAAAGTAATGGATAAGGGCTGTTGATGCAAATCTGGAGCTGCAAGCTCCTTCAAGGTCAAGTGTCTATCCATGATTACTTTATCAATTTCACTTTATCAATGACATCTTACAAAAATTCTAACTCCAGTTAGTCATTTAATAGAAAGTTTGTAACACCTCTTACATAAGGCTTTAATTCATCCAATATCATTTTATTATGGAAAATTCTGCTAAGGTATCTCCCACCAAACTCGAAGATATATGCTTAAAGCATGCTTTCCAAACTAGCATCATCAATTGAAGTTAGTCATACTCCAGGGGGCTTCATACTGGTACACACCATATGGAATTCCTTTAAGTGCTTATGTGGGTCTTCACCTGCAAGACCATGAAAATTTGGTAAGAGATAAATCAATTCAGATTTTAATTCAAAATTAATGTTTTCATCAAGGTGAGGAAAAGTAATGGATAAGGGCTGTTGATGCAAATCTAGAGCTGCAAGCTCCTTCAATGTCGGGTGTTTATCCATGATTACTTCCTCCTTCTCCTGATGAATGTCCTCTTGAAGTCCTCCTCTATGCTTGTGAACAGATTTTCCAATTTCAGGATTGAATTGTAAATCTTGAAAATTAGCAAAATCAGTCACATGTATAAATTAAAATGCAAATCACAAAAATGTAATAGATGCAGTCCCCAGCAACGACACCAAAATTTGGTGCGTACTATCGCTGGTACAAAGTAAATAATAATGAAAGTAATTAAGAGAGTAATTAATAATAAAGGCATTGGTTTCGGTTGATATTCACCGTCAAGGGATTGCATTGATCATTGATAACATAAGAAATCTTAATTTGAATATCTATCATTGGGATTCTAACCTTGTTCCTCCTTAAGTCTAGTAATTGATGATGATCACCTCAATTAAACCCTAATTAATAAGATATCATTTAGCACATCGGTAAAGTCTAACCTATTAATAATATAAAGAACTAGAGAAACTGATAGAGTTAAACAAATATAGACACATCGACTATATTTAATTTAGTCAATTATTCATCATAGGTTTAATGATTTATAATCCAAAATCCTTAAACCTATTTGACTCATGAATCACAATAATGAAAACTTTGTTCAAAACATAATTCAATAGCAGATTAAGATAGATAATATACTAGTAGGCCTCCTAGCAATTATATGAATAATTATTGAAAAGAGAAGAGCATATGAATAATCAATACTCAATTAAGATTGAAATAATAAAATTAAATCTAAATCTCAAAATGCATAAAAGATCCTTGAGGTTTCAATTTTCTTCAACGAAAAAAAAGTAACTTAGCCGCGTAGGGCCATAAGAAAACCTACAAGAAGAAACTTGAGAAATTAGTCCTTGAATCCTTCGAAGGATTGGATTCCCCCTTTTCATGCTTGATTTCCCTCTTATTTGTAGATTGGGAGAGTTATAAATGAAGTAGGATTGATTCTAGGTTGGTTCCTAGGCTTTTGGGTTTCAGTTGGAGTCAAAATAGCATAAAAAACACACTTTTATTTTTTGCAGTGGTGCTCAAAATTTTGGGGTTTGGGCGCCATGGTGCTATGATTTATTTAGAATCATGAAAGGTGGTCAACATAAAAGTTGTAGCCTTGTCTCCTATATTTTCACAGCCATTGAAATCGACTTAATAGGAGCTAAAATATGGGAGATTTTCCAAATTATTGACCAAAGGTTAGGATTCATCTGCTGCACTGCAATTTTGACTTTCAAGTTCTGTGACATTATGAAATATCCTGAATTTGATAAAGTTCTCAACATAAAAGTTATATATAATTGTCTTAGATTTTCATAGCTAGTTGAATCACTTTGTTAGAGTTCATATGTGAGAGATATTGTCTAATTAGTTCTGAAAGTTCTGGAATCGCTATAATTCAGCATTTTTTTCATGAATTTCTTATCTTTTTCTCGTCTTTTCTTCTTTCTTTGCTCATACAACACAAAACATAAAAATAAGCTAATTAATAATCATATTTTACTTAAATCAAATAAAAATTAACTTTAAAGGTATTAAAATCATGCTTAATTATGAACACATCAATTTTCAATCATATTTTTCTCTTTTTCTTCTTTATGTTTTCTTATGGCCCTGCATGGCTAGTTCCTTTTTGTTTGTTGAGGAAGATTGAAGCCTCAAGGATCTTTTATGCATTGTGAGATGTTAATTTGAGTTTATTATGTCAATTTTAATTGAGTATTGATTATTCATCCATTCTTCTTCCCTTGATTGTTTTAATTGATATCTCGAGTTCATACTAGTGATTTCATTATTTCAATCTACTGCTGAATCGTATTTTGAACAAATTTTTCATTATTATGATTCAAAAGGCAAATAGAATGAATAATTTTGGATTATAAATGATTAAACCTTTGGTGAATAATTGACTAAATTAAATATAGTCGATGCATCTATGTTTGTTTAGCTCTATCAGTTTCTCTAATTCTTTATGCGGTTAACAAGTTATAATTTACCAATGTGCTAAAGGATTACTTGTTAATTAGGGTTAATTGAGGCGATCGTCATCAATTACTAAACTTAAGGAGGAACAAGGATAGAATCCCAATGATAGATATTCAATTAAAGATTGATTATGTTGTCAATGATCAATGGGATTCTTTGATGTGGATATCAACCAAAACCAATGCTTTTATCATTAATCACTCACTTTTAATTGCAATTATTATGTTTTAATTTATTATTTTACTTTCATTATTCAAACACTCTTTTATTTGATTCACAAAAGGTAATACCAGTTTCTGTGGGATCGACCATTAGTTCTACTACTACAAGTTAGTTTGGAGGTAAGGTATTATATTTAGTGTACCCGCGATAGTACCCACTAGTTAACCATTCTCACTTAATAAATTCATAACAAAAGATAAACTTTTAAGCTCTAATTCACTTTAGGAAAAGCAAAGCCATAACAATTTTAGGCTAAATAACTCTTAAATGAGGAGTTATCAAACCTCTAAACTTGAACCATTGCTCATTCTTAAGAAAATGAAGATGAGATTTCATTTAACAAAGATTCTAATGCTCAATCAAAACAAAAGATTAAAGCATTCAAAACATGGCTAGAACAAAAGGATTACCAGATTCGAAAAAAAGAAAACATGTATATATAGTGTCATGACTAATTCCTTAACAATTACTATCCAAAGTCAATCAGTCATAGTAAAAGGAAGACATATCAAAGTAACATTGCAATTTAATAACTAAGATAATTCTCATATGACACTTGTGTATATATTACCTTTTTTTAAAAATATCATGCATGACCTAGGAAAACAATTACAAGCATGCATACACTTAAAACTAATTTCATATGTTTGTCTTTAACTACCTTTTCCACTAATGTAGATTACACTTAGTTAAGGATCATTAGATATTTTAGCCATGTAATTGTGATTACACAACCATTGACAAAAATTAAGAATTGTTGCTACCAAGATCAACCAGAATGTCCCTCTAAGAGTTTGACTCGTACACATGGATTGGTTGAACTAGAATTGATAAAGCCTCAACAAGAAAAGGATAGAAAACACATACAAGAATTTAGAATGGTTTAACTAATTATACCTACTTCCACGTTAGAGCTCTTAGCTTCCTCAATCACAATAAATGCACAGAAGCTCTCTCAAGGTATCTATATCCTAGTTTCTATCTTGTAGCAAAAATATAAAACATTTCTCTTAACCTCTAGAGTAGTTTGTCGTAACAATAAATGAAAACTAATTACAAGAGAATCCTCCCTAGAGCTTTGTATATTTAGCTCTTAGTACAAAACACTATATTGCGCCTTTTCTTACCAAATTTAACTAACTAACTTAGGTTGCACTTAATTAAAACCCAGTTGACATTTAAGTACATTTCTTCAATATTATGATGCCACCATTAATTAAGCTTCTAACTTATAAACCACAATTCAAAATTCTCCACCTTGGTTTCTAAGTCTTAGCTGCTACTTGACCTTGCTATCATTCTCCTTCTACCCCTAAAGGGCTTCAAATACATTTGATGTAAACTAAGTCCAAGTAATGCTTCAACTAGCTTAATACTACTAGTTTAGTGAGCATATGGATTGGATTGTGTTTTATATGCATTTCTTTAGCACAATTGATAAAGTAGAAAATTATGTGTTTAATGGTTATATTTTATCCCCTAATTCTTAGTTAACTTGTGATTATTCCCTTTTTTTATTTTGTTTTGCTTGCTCTGGATACTGCTTTGTTTTGTTTTCTATTTGTAAGTGGCCAAAAGAGGCCAAGAATCAAGGGAAAGCACTCATGTGAAGAGTTATTAGGACTTAGGACAAGTTGAGGAGGATGCAAGGAGGAACACAAAAGAAATTGGCAAGATTTGACCCTCGTAGCCTTTAACATGGCCAGACTGTGTTTTATGCAAAACATGGAGAAAATTCTCATATTCCAGCTCAAAGCATGGTTAGGCCATGTCCTGGAACATGACTGTGCTTCGAGTCTATACAATTTTTGTTTTTAAGGGTTTTAAGTAGCCAAAGTGATATAAATACATGGGAGTAGCGTGGAGAAAGACATAAAGACTCATCTAGACTCAGAAAAACTTAGTTTAGGCTTAGGAAACACTTTTAGATTAGGATCACTGTTTACTTTATGTTCTTAGAGTATAATTGATATCGATTGAAGCATTGTATTTCAATTTCATCTACTTTTTGTAAATCAGGTTTTATCTTTCTATTCAACACCTATCTCTACTTTTACTCCTTTCTATTGGATTGTATTGAACATTGAAGAATTACTTTATGGATTTGATTATGATTCTCTTTCAATCATGTGAGAGTAGATTTGGTCTAGGATTTCGGTAAACCCACTTGTGATATAATGATACTGCATTAGATGAATTGTGAAGCCCTAATTGTGATTGTCTGTGGTTAATTAGGATGAACTATTATGCATGTATTGGTGTTGATGAATGTCTGGCCAATGTTTATCACGTCTTAGGTTATTAACTGATGAACTGAAAGGTGAAAGTTATTACCATAACTTAATACTTAATTAGGGATAGCTTAATCACGAAAGTTCTCTAAGAATTGAATCAATTGGTATGCACGATAACCACTATGAAATGAATCATATGGTTAGCATGGAACTTAATGGACTTAGGTTAAATTAAGAACCACAGAAGTAGGCAATTGGATTGACTTAGGTATGATTAGTCATGCTTGAAAGAGGTTATTAATTAATTATGGCTAAACCATCCCCGATTACTCAAATAATTACAATTAGAGGTACATATTGAGTGTTGAATATCATAAGTTCGGTAAACCCTAACCCTAGGCTTTTGTTAATTAATTATCTTATTTACTTAATTGTGACTTCATACTAATCGAATTAGATTAATTTAGATAGCTTGTTTCATAGAATCCTAGTAATTGATCATTGGTCTCTGTGGGATGCGACTTGTACTCGTAGGACTAGCTACAGGTACGTCGTGCACTTGCGGTTAATTAGTGAAATACACACAACAAGTTTTCGGCGTTGTTGCTGGGGATCAATAGTGTCAATATTAGATATTTTACAAAATAGCTAGACTAGATCCTTTTTCTTTCAATTTTTTTGCATAATTTTATCTTGCTGATTTATGTCTATTTTCTTCCTTTGTTGGTGTACTGCTCTTTTAAAGCATCATGATCCTGCACCACCTACCATGGCAGACTGAGATAACTGTTCCTTAAAATATTTTACCGTCTCGGATACTCATGGCCTGAATCCAAGAATTGTCTGACTAGTTTTAGAAGCCAACAACTTTGAACTGAAGCCTTATCTTCTACAGATGGTTTAGCAAAATTAGTTTGGAGGGTTCCTTACTGAAGACCCAAATCTCCATCTATCAGTCTTTCTAAAATACTATGATACATTGAAGCTGAATAGAGCATCCCCTGATGCCATTTGATTGAGGTTGTTCCCATTCTCTCTGTGGGACAAGACCCGAGCATGGTTGCACTCCTTGCCATCAGGGTTCATCACTATTTAGTAGTAACTTTCTCAAGCCTTTCTAGCCAAGTACTTCCCCCAAGTAAGACAACCCATCTCAAAAATCAAATGACTACTTTTGCTAAAAAAGATGGCGATTCATTATATGAAGCTTGGGAGAGTATGTCCTCACTATGGGTTGAAAAAATGGCTTACAGTTCATACATTCTATAATGGACTTATATACAACACCCGTATGTCTGTGGATGCTATAGTAGGAGGAGCCTTAATGAAAAAAACCATTTATGAGACTTATGAACTAATTGAAGATATGGCTCAAAATCACTACTCTTGGTTTAGCAAGAGGCAGCCATATAGGAAAACAATAGGTATGTATAAAGTTGATGCATTTAATCATCTAACTTATAAAGTTGATGCAATGTTTCAAAAGCTGGATAAATTAAGCATTAATGCTGTTGGTTCTTCTCTATCTTCTGCATGTGAGATTTTGGTTGTGTTGGCCATATGGCTAATGAATGCCAACTTGGAAACCCTGCACCTCAGGATTGTGAACAGGTAAATTTTGTCAATAATTACCAGAGAAACAATCCATACAGTAATACCTATAATCCAAGCTAGAGGAATAATCCAAATCTCTCATACAAGCCTAATGTGAATCAACCTCCTCAGAATAATTTTAGGCAACCTCCTAGGTTTCAAAATCAAAAGCCATTCAATCCTCCTCCACAGCCAAAGTCAAATCTAGAGGCTCAGATGGAGAACTTTATAACTACTCAAACAAAACAGAATGATGAGTTTAAAGCCCAAAACTATATAATGAATGAGGCTATAGAATATTTTGGCTCTAAGGTTGACTCGCTTGCTACTCATAGAAAAATGTTAGAAACTTAGATTGCATAGCAGGCGAGTGTATCAAATAGGAACTTTGGCAGACTACCAGGCCAAATTGAGAACCTTAGAGAGCACTACAATGCTATTACCTTGAAAAGTGGTAAGTAGTTGGCTAAATCAGAAAGAAGTAGAGATGAAAAGAAAGATGAACCTCAAGTTGCATCTCAGAAGAGAGAGGAAGAGGAATCCATAAAAGAGGAAAAGAGTAAAGAAGAACCTAAATATGTGGCTCATACATCATACAAGCCACCAATCCCTTTTTCCTTAAAGATTGGTTAAAGTTAAATTAGAGAAGTAGTATGGAATATTTCTAGATGTATTGAAGAAGTTGAATATTAATATCCCATTCTTAGAAGAAATCTCCCAAATGCCATCTTATGTGAAGTTTTTAAAGGAAATCTTCTCAAATAACAGGAAAATTGAAGAGCATGCTACTGTGGCACTGACAGAGGGATCTAGTGCATGAATTCAAAATAAGCTACCATAAAAGCTTAAGGATCCTGTAACCTTTTCTATTCTATGCTCTATTGGAGAAATGAAGATTTATGTGATCTTGGAGCAAGTGTTAGACTCATGCCTTTATTTATCTGTAAGAAGCTTCAAATGGGTGACTTAAAGCTGACTACTCTTTCTCTTCATTTGGTAGACCGATCTGTTAAATATCCAGTGGGTATATTAAAGGATATCCCTCTAAAGGTAGGTAGGTTTTCCATACTTGTGGATTTTTATAATTTTAGAGATGGAGGAAGATGATAAAATCCCCATCATTCTTGGAAGGCCTTTCCTAGCCACTACAGGTGCCAATATTAATGTAAGAGATGGAAAGCGTTCTTTGAATGTTGGGGATGAGAGAGTAGAGTTCAATTTAGCTAATGATATTAAATCCCCACCTTTAAATGAATCTTTTTGTATGATTGGCTTACCTAAACCGAATATGAATAATAAGGTTATGAATTTTTATTCAACTGACCCACTTGAGTTATACTTTGTAGAAAGTTCTCGTGCTTATGTTAAACAGGGGGTAGAAAAGCAAGCAGTTGAGGAGGAAATTAAAGCTCCAAAGGTAGAACCCAAAGCACCTCTTTTCAACCTGAATAGAGCAAAGGAAAAAGGGAATGAGCCAAGAGGATCACTTAAAGCTGTTGGGCAACATTTCAAGCACCCTAATAAGGGACAATGGATGGCAAAGAGAGTTATCCAAGCTCTCTTAAAGCATCATTGAGTGGAAAGCATGCCCAAAGATCCAACCTAATGACTTTAAAAAAGCGATTTGTAGGAGGCAAGCCACATTTCCATTTTTAAGTTTCTTTTCATGTTGTTTTCTTATTTTTGGTTTTGTTTTTATCTCTAATTTTAGTTAATTTCTTAGGTTAAAAGTTAATGAGTGTTTCCATATGCTTTTTAGGTTATTTCCTATGTGCCCAAGGTTGGAGAAAAGAATGATATGCAAAGGAAATTCAAGAGGATAAAAAATTGAGGCAAAATTCAAGAAAATAAGAGTTTCAGCACCCAACATGGGCTACCCATGTCATAGAGCATGCTTGTGCTTTAAGCACTGAAAAAAATTGGGAGAAATTAGAGTTTCCAACATGTAATACGGGCATGCCATGTCACATGACACAAGCCATTCCTAGCGAATTTGGATATCTAGCCCACAACACGGATGGGTCGTGTTGTGCAACACGACTAGACCCCAAGCCATGCTTTAGGCCTAGCAAGAAATTTCCCACGGCCTAGCCATTTTGAGAAGCACAATCGTGCTTTTCGTCTTGGTAAGTATTTCTTCTCCTTTTTTGCATTTTTCTTCCCAATTTTTACCTGTGCCCTAGCCTATGCCTCACCCAATTTTCCCGTGTTCGTCTTTTCCTAGTCTTCCATCTCCTTCTGCAACCTATTCTCGAGTCTTAGTCCCTATTCCTGTATGCATCCTTCACCTCTAATCCTTCTACAAGCTCCCAACCACCATAACCTGAGCCTCCTATTTCCTAACCCTCACCTGTGCCCTAACTAGAAACAACAGCAACTCTCGTGCTTGGCCTTTTCTCTCTCCCTCTTGGTCTCCCTCACATACCCTACCTGTTATGCATTTTCCTCCCCCACTCTCTACCCTTTGATAAAGGGAAAATTTAAGTGTTTATTAGTTATATTTTATCCTCTAATTAGTAGTAAACTTGTGATTATTTCCTTGTATTTGGTTATGCTTTGCTCTGGATACTGCTTTGGTTTGTTTTATGCTTGTAGGTGAGAAAAAGAGGCCAAGAAGCAAGGGAAAACAATCATAAGAGCAGCCATATGGACTTGGAATATGCTAAGGAGAAAGCAAGGAGGCAACACACCAAAAATTGGCAAGAAAAGAGCATGGCAGCCCCTAACACGGCCAGGCCATGCTTGGTGTGCCTAAAGCACAGCCAGGCCGTGCTCTGGGTGAAAGATGCATAAAATTCCCAGAATCCAACCCAAAGCATGGCCAGGCTGTGTCTTGGAACATGGCCATGCTTCGAGAGTGTACAACACGTGATTTTTAAGATTATTGGCTACCAAGTTGATACATATGCTTGGGAAAAATGCAGAGGAAGACATTTAGACTCAGAGAGGCACTTTAGACTCAGTTTTTAGGCTTAGAAAACACTCCTAGGTTAGGTTTTCACTTGAATCATTGTTGAATTTATATTCTAGAATAGGATTTACACTCATTGAAGGTTGTATTTCATCTTACTTTTCTACAAATCAAGTTATATCTTTCTACTTTAATTCTCTACTTTTATTTCTACTCCTTCTCTTTAGATTGTACTGTACTCGAATGAATTATTTAATGGAAATGAATTTGATTTTTGTTTCTATGATGTGTGAGTAAATTTGATCTAGGGTTTTGGTAAACCCAGTTGTGATAAGATGATACTATGTTATTGAGTTGAATGTTGGAACCCTAATTGTGATTCTTCTATATTGATTAGGATTAACTATTATATGAATGAATAAGAGTTGGTAGAATTCCTGATCATCAATCTATCACGTCTTAGGTTTTGAATTGATGAACTGAAAGGTGAAAACTAATACCAGAACTTAATAGTTAATTAGGGATATCTTAATCACGAAATCAGTTTAAGATTCTCTAGGAATGAATCAATTAGTGGGCAAGAGAAAACCGATTAATTGACTTCTATGGTTGGCATAGAATTTAATGAACCTAGGTTAAGCTAAGAACCACAAAAGTAGGCAATTTGATTAACCTAGGTACGATTAGTAATGATTTAAAGAGATTGTTAGTTAATTAAGGGTAAACCGTCCCCAACTAATCTAGATAATTGTAATTAGAGGTACAAATTGGATGTTGAATATCACAAGTGTGGTGCCATAACCTTAGGCTTTAGTTAATTGAATCCTTAATTTATTTAATTGTGACAAACTCTCCCTTGAATTACATCAATTTAGATAGCATATTTCACATCATTCTAGTAATTGATATTGTTCTCTGTGGGATACGACCCGTACTCGTTGGATTAGCTACAGCTACACCGTGCGCTTGTGGTAATTAGTGAAATAGACATAACAATTTTTTTGCACTGTTGCCGGGGAGCAATTGTCAATATTAGATATATTGTGAAATAGCTAGACTAGATTACTTTCTTTTAATTTTTTCTGCATTATTTTATCTTGCTTATTTTTGCTTATTTTCTTCCCTTATAGGTGTGTTTCTCTTTTATGCGAAGAGACCATGAGTTCGTTGCTGAATTTGATCTGGAAATTGAATGCACACTACGAAGGATAAGAAAAAGATAGTAGTAAGATAATTTTGCACCTCTCATGGTGGAAAGAGATAATCAATCTCTCAAGGATTTTATCGCCCCAGATACTCATGGCCTAAATCTCAGTATCGTAAGACCTGTTGTTAAGGCCAACAATTTTGAGCTAAAACCTTCTCTTTTGCAGATGGTTCAGTAGAATCAATTTGGAGGGTTACCTACTGAAGACCCTATTCTCCATCTTTCAGTGTTTTTGGAGTACTGTGACACACTAAAGTTGAATGGAGTCTCTTATGATGCCATCATACTAAGACTGTTCCCTTTCTCTCTGAGGGACAAGGCTCGTGCATGGTTGTATTCCCTTCCATCAGGGTCCATTACCACATGGTAGCAGCTTTCTCAAGCTTTTCTGGCCAAATACTTCCCACCGAGTAAGATGGCTCATCTTAGGAATCAAATAACTACTTTTGCTCAGAAAGATGGGGAGTCACTATATGAAGCTTGGGAGCAATTTAAAGAGTTCCTTAGAGTATGCCCACACCATGGGTTAGAGAAGTGGCTAATAGTCCATACGTTCTACAATGAATTGATTTACAGCACCCGTATGTCTGTGGATACTGCAACTGGAGGAGGTTTGATGAATAAAACTATAGATGAGGCCTATGAGCTGATTAAAGATATGGCTCAAAATCACTACTCCTGGTCTAGTGAGAGGTAGCCAAGAAAACCATCAGGTATGTATGAAGTAGATGCATTTAATCATCTAACTTCTAAAGTTGATGCTTTGTTTCAAAAATTGGATAAATTGAGCATCAATGTTGTTGGGTCCCCTTCTTCATCTTCATCTTGTGAGATTTGTGGAGGTGTTGGTCATGTGGCTAATGAATGTCAGCTTGGAAACCCTGCACTTCAGGATTGTGAGCAAGCAAATTTTGTGAACAACAGAAGAAACAATCCCTACAACAATACCTACAATCTAGGCTGGAGAAACCACCTGAATCTCTCATACAAGCCAAATGCAAATCAGCAGCCTTAGAATAACTTTAGACAACCTCCTAGGTTTTAGAATTAGAGGCAATTCAATCCTCCTCCTCAACCAAAGTTAAATTTGAAGGCTCTAATGGAGACTTTCATCTCCACACAGAGTAAACAGAATAAAGAATTTAGAGCCCAGAATCATTCGATGAATGAGGCTATAAAGGATTTAGCTTCTAAATTTGACTCACTTGCTACACATAATAAAATGCTAGAAACTCAGATAGCACAGCAAGCGAGTTTTTCAAATAGAAACTATGGCAAATTCCTTGGCCAGACTGAGAATCCAAGAGAACATTGTAAGGCTATCACTTTAAGAAGTGGTAAGCAATTGGGTGAGTTAGTGGATAAAGAGGAAGATAAGGAGGAAGAATTGAGAGATATAGAATTGAGAGATATACCAAAAAAAACAACTGAAGAAGAAGAGCAAGTTAGTGAAAAGAAAGAGGAAGAAGAGCCTAAATATGTGGCTCCTGAACCATACAAGCCACCAGTTCCTTTCCCTCAGAGATTAGCTAAAGCCAAATTAGAAAAGCAATATGGAAAATTCCTTGATGTGCTGAAAAAGCTACACAATAATATTCCATTCTTGGAAGCTGTCTCTCAGATGCCTTCTTATGCCAAATTTCTGAAGGAAATCCTTTCTAACAAGAGGAAGATTGAGGAGTATGTCACTGTGGCATTGACTAAAGAGTGTAGTGCACTGATCTAGAATAAATTGCCTCCTAAACTCAAGGACCCTAGAAGCTTCTCTATACCTTGTTCTATCAGAGATGTGCAAATTATAAGAGCCTTATGTGATCTTGGAGCAAGTGTGAGTCTTATGCCAGTATCCATATGCAAGAAGCTCTAGATGGGTGATTTAAAGCCTACTAGTATCTCCTTTCAGTTGGCGGACCGATCTGTTATTCATTCGGTAGGTATAATAGAGGATGTTCCTCTAAAGGTAGGTAAATTTTTCGTACCCATTGATTTTGTTGTCTTAAAGATGGAGGAGGATAGCCAAATGCCCATCATTCTTGGAAAGCCTTTCCTAGCCATTACGGGTGCCATTATCAATGTGAAAGATGGGAAGTTTTCCTTGAATGTAGGGGATGAAAAGATTGAGTTCAATCTAAATGATGCAATGAAGTGCCCATCTTTAGGTGATACTTATTGCATGGTTAATGTAATTGAGCAGAATATTTATGATAATGCATTAAGCTTTTGTTCTACTGACCCACTTGAGCTTTGTCTTGTGGATAGTTCTGTTTCTTGTGCTGAACAGGTAGAAGTTGATGCAGATGGCCAAATGCTTGATGAATGTCCCATGCTCACCTTAAAAGTAAAAGCTGAAAAACTGGAATTGAACTATAATAAAAAAATCAGCAACTATTGAGGAAATCAAAGCACCTAAGGTAGAACTCAAACCTCTTCCATCCAATCTGAGGTATGAATGTCTGAACCCTAACTCTTTATATCTAGTAATTGTGAATGCTGATTTGAATGCTGAAGAAACTAGTAAGTTATTGAAGGTTCTAAAAAGGTTTCAAAAAGTGATTGGGTATAACATTGATGACATAAAAAGGATTAGTCCATCTATTTACATGCATTGCATTATACTTGATAATAATCATAAACCTTCTAGGGAGCATCAAAGGAGACCAAATCCAAATATGAAAGAGGTAGTTAAGAAGGAGGTGCTCAAATTGCTTGATGCAAATATTATCTACCCTATTTCAGATAGTGAGTGGGTAAGCCCTGTTCATGTGGTTCCTAAGAAGGGAGGTATGACTGTTATTAAGAATGATAATGATGAATTAATCCCTACTAGAGCTACTACGGGTTAGCTTATGTGCATTGATTATAGGAAATTAAATAAGGCGACCCGAAAGGATTACTTCCCTTTGCCCTTTATTGATCAATTGTTGGAAAGGCTGGCTAAACATTCACATTTTTGTTATTTGGATGGATACTCAGGATTCTTTCAGATCCCTATCTATCCAGATGACCAAGAAAAGAAAACATTCACATGTCCCTATGGCACCTTTGCATATAGAAGGATGCCATTCAGATTGTGCAACGAACCAGCCACTTTCCAGAGATGTATGATGGCTATTTTCTTAGATTTTATCGAGGATATAATGGAAGTATTTATGGATGATTTTTCTGTCTATGGTACCTCATTTGATAATTGTCTAAGTAATTTGACACAGGTACTTAAAAGATGTGAGGAAGTCAACATAGTACTAAACTGGGAAAAATGCCATTTTATGGTAAGGGAAGGAATAGTACTTGGACACTTGGTGTCTGAAAGAGGAATAGAGGTGGACAAAGCAAAATTTGAGGCAATTCAGACAATGTCACCACCATCAAATTTTATGAAGTGAGGAGTTTTCTTGGGCATGCGGGCTTCTACAGAAGATTTATCCAAGACTTCTCCAAAATTTCTAAACCCTTGACTAATTTTCTTATTAAGGACATTCCATTCTTATTTGATGATGATTGCTTACATGTTTTTTACAGGTTGAAGGAGGCACTAATATTTGTACCTATCATTCAACCTCCTGATTGGAGCCTTCCCTACGAGATTATGTGTGATGCAAGTGACTATGCTGTGGGAGCTGTACTTGGGCAAAGAAGAGATAAAAGCCCTATGTCATTTACTATGCCAACAAGACCATGGATGAAACCCAAGTCAATTATTCTACCACAGAAAAGGAGCTCCTGGCAATAGTGTTTGCAATTGACAAATTCCATCAATATTTGTTGGGATCCAAAGTCATTGTATACACAAATCATGCTGCAATCAAATATTTGCTAAGCAAGAAGGATGCCAAGCCAAGATTGATCAAATGGATCCTTCTATTGCAGGAGTTTGACCTTGTGATTTGGGATAAGAAAGAAACAGAGAATGTAGTTGCTGACCATCTTTCAAGACTTAGGCAAGATTCAACGAGAGACGATAAAGATGACTTGCCTATAGATGACTATTTTCTAAATGACCAACTCCTTGCAGTCACTCATACCGATGCTCCTTGGTATGCGAATTTTGTGAACTATCTTGCATGTAGAATTTTACTTGAAGGGTTGAGCTACCATCAGAGTAAGAAATGTTTCTCTGATATCAAGTCTTACTATTGGGATGATCCATGTTTATACAAAATGGTGTGCAGATGGCATCTTCCAAAGGTGTATTCTAGAGGAAGAGCTATATAGTGTCATATTTCACTGCCATAATTCACCTTGTGGAGGCCATACTAGCACCTAAAAAACTGCAGTTAAAATTCTTTAAGCTGGTTTTTATTGACCTTTTCTTTTCAAAGATGTGCATGCCTTTGTAAAAGCTTGTGATCGGTGCCAAAGAATTGGCAATGTATCAAGGAGGAATGAGATGCCCCTAAACAGTATTTTAGAAGTAGAAATATTTGATATTTGGGGTATTGACTTTATGGGCCCCTTTCCATCCTAATGTGGGAATAAGTATATCCTAATAGCTATGGATTATGTGTCTAAGTGGGTAGAAGCAGTGGCATCTCCCACTAATGATGCTAGAATGGTTGCCAAGCTCTTCAAGAGGGTGATTTTCTAAGATTTGGAGTACCCCAAGCTGTGATAAGTGATTGAGGTTCCCATTTCACTGAGCAACAATTTCAGAATCTCTTAAAAAAATATGGAGTAACTCATAAAATGGCTCTATCTTATCACCCTCAAACAAGTGGACAAGTGGAAATATCAAATAGGGAAATCAAAGCAATCTTGGAGAAGACCTTATCAGAGGCAAGAAAAGATTGGTCTCTCTAGCTTGATAACGCACTATGGGCTTATAGAACTGCATATAAGACACCGATAGGCACCACACCCTTTCGGTTAATATGTGGAAAACCTTGTCACTTGCCAGTAGAGCTTGAACATAAGGCATATTGGGCAATCAAGACAATTAATTTTGACTTGACAGCTGCTGGAAAAAGGAGATGCCTATAATTGAATGAGCTAGATGAGCTGAGACTTGATGCTTATGATAATGCTAAGTTATACAAAGAAAGAACAAAAGTTGGCATGATAAGCACATCCTGAGGCGTCAATTTCAAGTAGGAGAATGGGTCCTACTATTTAATTCAAGGCTAAAGCTCTTTCCTGGAAAGCATCGTTCCCGTTGGTCCGGTCCATTCCAAGTAAGTTAAGTTTTTCCATATGAAACAGTGGAAGTATGGAGTGAAGCTACCGGATCCGTCAAAGTTAACGGACAATGCCTCAAGCACTTTGTCACGGGACAACCGGTTGAAAAGAGAGTCAACCAAGCTCTCTTAGAACCCCCATCAATCCAATAAAGTGCAAGGGAGTCGAGCTAAAGACTTTAAACAAGCGCTTTGTGGGAGGCAACCCACATTGTAATTTTTAAGTTTCTTTTTGTTTGATTTCTTGCATTAAGATTTTGTTTTCATCTTTTAATTTAGTTAATTTCTTAGATTAGAAGTCTAATAAGTGTTTTCTTTTGATTTTCAGGTCCATTCCTATGTAGCCAAGGCAATACAAAAGGATTAAAATCAAAGAAAATCAAGAAGAATAAAAAACAGAGGCCAAATTCGAAGAATTAAAGGTTCCAGCCAGCAACACGGGTCACTCGTGTCCTCTACCACGCTTGTGCTACAAGTGTAACAACCTCTTTTATTTATTTATTTATTATACAATATAGAGTTCACATACACGTCATTAATCAAAACGTACATACAACAAAATCAAACACATAAATAACTACATCTTATTTATTATGGTTGACCAATTCTGGAGATATAGGTGCGGGTGGTTGCACCTTCACCAGGATCTGAACCAACTCGACCACAAAAATATTATTTGATTATGAGATCTGCCCAACATAAAGTAACTCGGTCTAACGTACACTAAAAGCCAGAGCCATAGAAAAATCTACATAACTAATTTTCTGAACATGACATGGAAATATAGTGAGAATTAAATCCCAGTAAGTTCAACAATAAATCATCATCAATTTAGTTCATCACGTCATGTTCAGCTGTATAAACTACAGTAAATATCTTTGGTCACATGAATGCACTATATCTATGCACATGAGAATCGTACAGTAATGACATGTATGACAAGATTAATTATTTTCAGAATATCATATGATGACTATCAATAATTTATTCTCATATTAAGCAACCCCGGTCAGGGTGAGTATTTTCTACTCTCCGGTACAGGCTTTTCTCGCTCTGTCCGACATGACACACGTTCTCTTTCTTTTCTCAGTAACATATTCATAACCGTTGGTAGGGCGTCCCCTACTGGTGCACCACACGGATTTGCCATGTGACCGTGCTCATTTCTTTTCTTTTCACATTAATAGCCAAAAATCATTGGTAATCTTGCCATGAACATAACCATTTCAAATATCACTTTCTAAAATATTTTCATGTCAAAATTTCACACTTAAGATGGTAAGAAGTTCATGCAATGGCTATGGCTATGGCATATACTAGTCATTTATTATTTTCATTTATAAGATTCTTTTTTTTTAAATATTAATTTTATTTCATTATTTTCTTGATGCAGGTTTTCATCCTATCTAACCTTCTCTTACTAATTAGAGCATAACTCCCTAAAATTAACTCCGATTTAGGTGATCTTGGTGTCAATTTAAAGATAAAATAATTATCTAGAACTATTTTGTTGAATAGTTGAATGAAATATTAAGAAATCATGGTGATATTACTCCCTCAAAATATAGGTTATTTCTTCTCGGGTAGGTTCTAAACTCTTCCTACTAATCTGTCCATATCTCCATGTACCACGGGAATAACTCCTGGTTCTTGGTTCCTGCAGAAATTCTCCCAATGCCTATGGAGGATATTGTCTCTGTGAGGTAGCCCTTCGGTGATAATAAATCCATGTTTTGGAACTATAGGCTTATGCACTACCACTTTGATGTGGTGTTGATACAGCTCTTCAGTCACAAAAGCCACGGTGTCGAATGTTGGAGGGTCCTCAGCTTTGTTCTTCCTCTTTGAGATGCCCAATTTAAAAGTTTTTGGGGCCATTGCACTTGGCAGATTCACTGGGGCGTTTTATCAAACACCTAGTGTGCGTTCTTGAAAAATTGAGAGAATGGATGGTAGATTCGTAGCTTGAAGTCCTAATGCAGTGAAAACCAGTAGAAATGACGTATGGAGATCAACTTCAGCAGGATAAACAAAGTAAATCATACCTAATTTAGTGTGATTTGTGGCTGGAAAGTGCAAGCCCAAATGTGCTTTAGAACCCTAGAAAAATTCCTTGGAATCCAACTCAAATGCTGAAAGGGGTGTTTTAATCCTGCAAAAGAAGATGAAAAATCATGCAAGGTAAGCAAGATAACATAATGGGAGGTGGGTATGGTTGATTGAAGGCAAGAAAGAGGATTGGGAGGTGAAATGGATGCAAAAAACGGAGGGGAACCGAGAGGGCTCGCGACCCTCTTATAGAGAGTGCCGCGGCGCATGTGCGTTCGCAGATCTGCACCATTTTTTTTTTGGAAATAAAGAAAAATTAAACTATGAAAATAAGAAGAAGAAGAAGAATGGTTGTTGGGTTGCCTCCCAACCAGTGCCTTTGTTTTACGTCGTTGGCTCAACATAGATTCGAAGAGAATCAATGAGGGTCTTGAAAAGTTATCCATTGTGCTTCTTCTTGCTGAAATCCTTCATAGTAAGGTTTAAGCCTATGCCCGTTGACTTTGAAGCTGTGCTGGTTGTCCATGCTCTTTATTTCAACTGCACCATGAGGAAAAATATCAGTAACAATAAATGGTCCCTCCCATCTAGAACAAAATTTACCTGGAAACAATCGAAGCCTAGAATTGTAGAGGAGAACTTTCTGTCCTTTGCTAAACTCCTTACGTGAATCATACGATTGTGGAAGAGTTTAGTTTTGGCCTTATAAATATTTGCATTTTCGTAGGCCTCGTTTCTAATTTCCTCTAATTCTTGAAGTTGTAATTTCCTGCATTCTCCACTTTCTTCCATATTCATGTTAAATTTCTTTATAGCCCAAAATGCTTTATGTTCCAATTTAACTAGAAGATGACAAGTTTTTTCAAATACTAACCTGTATGGAGACATACCAATTGGAGTCTTATAGGCTATTTTGTATGCCCATAGAGCATCATCTAATCTGAGACTCCAATCCCTGCGGTTGGGATTTATTGTCTTACTAATGATATTTTTGATTTCTCTGTTGGATACCTCAGCTTGCCCATTGGTCTGTGGGTGATATGCAGTTGACAATTTATGAGTGACATTATATTTCTTTAATAGGGCTTCAATAGTCCTATTGCAAAAATGTGTTCCCCTGTCACTTATCAAAGCTCTTGGAATCCCAAATCTTGAAAAGATATGGGATTTAATGAAATCTGCAACCACTTTAGAATCATCAGTCTTGGTGAGTTTAGCTTTCACCCACTTTGAGACATAATCCACAGCCAGCAAAATATAATTATATCCATATGACAAAGGAAAAGGTCCCCTGAAATCAATGCCCCAAACATCAAAGATTTCACAAAATAATACTGGTGTTTGAGGCATCTCATTTTTCCTGGAGATATTACCTGTTTTTTGACAGTTTGTACATGACTTACAAAAGTGGTATGAATCTTTGAATATGGTAGGCCAGTAAAAACCACAATCTAATATTTTCCTTGCTGTCCTTTTTGCTCCAAAATGTCCACCACATGCATAAGAATGACAAAAGGTTAAAATTGATAAAACTTCAGAATTAGGAATACACCTTCTTATAATTTGATCTGAGCATTGCTTCCAAAGGTAAGGATCGTCCCATATATAGTATTTGGCGTCACTCTTGATTCTATTTTTAGCTGCCCTGGTCAAAAGAGGAGGTAACTGATTAGTAGCCAGATAATTTACAATATTTGCATACCATGGCATATGAATTGAAATTGAAAATAAATTTTCATCTGGGAATAATTCTTCAATTTTCAATTTTTCTTCCACATGTGTCAGGCGGCTTAGGTGATCTGCTACATTGTTTTCAGACCCTTTCTTGTCTCTTATCTCTAAATCAAATTCTATAAGTAATAGCACCCATGTGATTATCCTAGGTTTAGCCTCCTTTTTCATCACCAAATACCTCAAAGCTGCATGATTAGTAAAAACAATAATTTTAGTGCATATTAAATATGATATAAATTTTTCTAATGCAAAGACTATAGCTAAGAGTTCTTTTTCAGTGGTGGTATAGTTCTTCTGGGCATCATTCAGTATTCTGGAGGCATATTATATAACATGGGATGTGTTTCCAATCCTTTGGCCTAGTACTGCTCCAACTGCATGATCACTGGCATCACACATAAGTTCAAAAGGGATGTTCCAGTCTGGTGCTTGGATGATTGTTGCTGAAATCAAAGACTCTTTCAATTTGTCAAAAGCTTCCCTGCATTCTTCATCAAATTCAAAAGAGACATCCTTCTGAAGCAATTTGCACATAGGTGCTGCTTTCTTGGAAAAGTCCTTTATGAATCTTCGATAAAAACATGCATGACCAAGAAAAGAACGAACTTCCCGCACACAAGTGGGATAAGGTAGAGTTTGTATGATATCAATCTTTGCTTTATCTACCATTATTCCTCTTTTTGAGACAACATGGCCTAAAACTATACCTTGTTCAACCATAAAATGACACTTTTCAGAATTTAA
The DNA here is from genome assembly GCA_037074535.1 of Gleditsia sinensis. NCBI lineage: Eukaryota > Viridiplantae > Streptophyta > Magnoliopsida > Fabales > Fabaceae > Gleditsia > Gleditsia sinensis. The sequence goes on from CM073465.1 coordinate 25,697,979, forward strand.
AACAAGGTTAGTTTCTTGACATCTTTTCAAAATGAGTGAAAGGTTATGCAAAAATTCATCGAATGAATTCCCATAAACTGAAAAATCATCCATAAATACCTCAATGAATTTTTCAAGGTAATATGAGAATATGCTAACCATACACCTTTGAAAAGTAGCAGGGGCATTACAAAGCCCAAATGGCATGCGCCTATATGCGAATGTCCCAAATGGACAAGTGAAGGTCGTCTTTTCCTAATCTTCAGGAGCAATTGCAATCTGGAAATAGCCTGAATAACCATCAAGAAAATAGTAGTAAGGTTTACCAGATAATCTTTCAAGCATTTGATCAATAAAAGGTAAAGGAAAATGATCTTTTCGGGTTACAGAATTTAATTTTCTATAACCTATACAAACCCTCCACCCATTTTGAATCCGGGTAGGTACCAATTCCTCATTTTGATTTTTCACCACAGTTATTCCTATTTTCTTGGGAACCACTTGCACTAGGCTAACACAATGACTGTCTGAAATAAGGTATATTACCCCAACCTCCAACAGTTTAAGAATTTCTTTCTTTACCACATCCATCATAGGTAGGTTTAGCCTTCTTTGGGGCTGTCTAGATGGTTTAGCTCCTTCTTCCATCAATATTCTGTGCATACATGTAGAAGGGCTTATTACCTTAAGATCAGCTATGGTCCAACCTATTACGGTTTTGTGTTCTTTAAGAACTTGGATTAGTTTTGCCTCTTTATCAATTTCAAGCTTCTTGGAGATAATAACAGGAAGTGTTTCTCCCTCTCCCAAGAATACATATTTGAGGTGATCAAGGAGTGGCTTCAGTTCAGGAGTAGGTGCCTGCACCACAGAAGGTAGAAGAGAAGTATCAGAAATTGGTAATTCTATATAAGAAACATTACCTGTTGGTGGTTCTTCTGAAAAACCATTTAGTGCAGCTAGTTCCTCTTTTGTTTCTTCATCCAATTCTATCTTACCATCATCCTCTTCTATGGATTTTCTCATAATCACATCCAATTTATCCTGTCCATCTAATTCAAATACATCATGTGCTAGGGAATCAAAGATATTTATAGAATAAACAGGAGTATCATCACCTGGATGTTTCATGGCTTTATACATATTAAAATTTATTACGTCACCATCAAATTCTATAGTGAGTGTGCCATTGTGAACATCTATCTTGGTTTTTGAGGTTTTCAAAAATGGTCTCCCTAATAATATTAGGGATGTAAAATCCCCATTTTCCATGTCTAGTACATAAAAGTCTACAGGGAAAACCAAATCATCTACCTGTACCAAAACATCCTCAATTACTCCCTTAGGGTATCCAATGGACCTGTCAGCTAATTGAATGACCACATTAGTAGAGTTTAATGGTCCTAATTTCAAGGAAGCATATATAGAATATGGCATGACATTTATGGAGGCTCCTAAATCCAACATAGCTTTTTCAACATGAGTATCCCCAATTTTACATGGAATAGTAAACATACTTGGATCCTTGCATTTAGTGGGGAGTTTTGTTTGTATCATGGCAGATACGTTCTGACTCATTTGAACCTTTTCAAACCCCTTCAATTTTTGCTTCCTTTTTTGAGTGCATAATTCTTTCAAGAACTTTGCATATCTTGGTACCTGCTTAATAGCATCTAAGAGGGGAATATTAACTTCACATTTTCTAAAGATGTCATTCAATTCAGAAGTTTTCTCATTTATCCTATTATCTTTAAGAGCTTATAGAAAAGGAGGCACTACTTCATAATTTAAATTAGAAAGAGACTTACCTGTAGGTGCTTCATTCTCCTTAATTGATTTTTCAGTTTTCTTAGGAGAAGAGGGTACTGGTGGGCTTTCAATTTCCTTACCATTCCTTAAAAAAATTGCACTAGCATTTTCTCTAGGATTCACCACAGTCTAAGAAGGTAGCTTACCTGAGTTCTAAGCATACAATTACCTCACTGTGGTTGCTAACTGACCTACTTGAGTTGTCAGGTTCTGAATGCTAGCTCTTGTCTCTTGCTGAAATTGATGAGAGTTATGTACAAGAGTTTTCACAATGTCTTCCAACAGATTACTTACTTGTTGATCTTGGGGTGCATTCTGTCTAAGATAATAGGCTTGCTGATTTTGTTGAAAATTTTGTCCTACAGGCCTATTTTGTGCACTCCCATATCTGAAATTGGGATAATCCTTCCATCCAGGATTGTATGTATTGGAATATGGATCATACCTTTTTGGTTGGCTAGGAAAACCTCCTACAACATTCGCTTGTTCTGTGGATTCCTCTTGAAGTGTAGGACACATGTCAGTTGGGTGCTTTGTGGCTGAGCATATTCCACATACTTTAACTTGCTGTAGTGTACCTGTAGCCATTTAGCGCACAAGAGAAGTAAGTTCAGATATTTGATTCTGAAGAGAAGTAGTACCTGTAACAACCTTTTTTTTTCCTTTATTATTATACAATATTGAGTTCACATACATGTCATTAATCAAAACAGACGTATAACATATCAAACACAGATATTTACATCTTGTTTATTTTGGTTGACCAATTCCGGAGATACAGGTGTGGGTGGTTGCACTTTCACCGGGATCTGAGCCAACTCGACCACAAACATCTTATTTGATTCTGAAATCTGCCCAACATAAAGTAACTCGATCCAATGTGCACTAAAAGCCAAAGCCTTAGAAACAAAAGCTGCATAAATAATTTTCTGAACATGATATGGAAATATAGTGAGAATTAAATCCCAGTAAGTGCAACAATAAATTATCATCAGTAAAGCTCATCACGTCATGTTCAGCTGTATAAACTACAGAAAATATCTTTGGTCACATGAATGCATTATATCTATGCACATAAGAATCATACTGTAATAATATGTATGACAGGATTAACTATTTTCAAAATATCATATGATGGCCATCAACTTATTCTCATCTCAAGCTACCCCGGTCAGGGTGAGTATCCTCTACTCTCCGGTACGGGTTTTTCTCGCTCCGTCCGACATGGCCCACTTTCTATTTCTTTTCTCATTATCATGATCATAACCGTTGGTAGGGCGTCCTCTACTGGTGTACCACACGGATTGCCATGTGACCGTGCTCATTTCTTTTCTTTTCACAATGATAGCCAAAAATATGCTTTCAATAACAAGTATGTTCATCAAAATATAACTATTACCATAAATCATTAGTAATCATGCCATGAACATAACCATTTCAAATATCACTTTATAAAATATTTTCATGTCAAAATTTCACACTTAAGATGGTAAGAAGTTCATACAATAGCAATGGCTATGGCTATACTAGTCATTTATTAAGAATCATCTTCTTTTTTAAATACTAATTTTATTTCTTTATTTTCTTGATGCAGGTTTTCATCCTATCTAACCTTCCCTTACTAATCAGACATAACTCCCTCAATTTAACTCTGATGTAGGTGATCTTGGTGTCCATTTCAAGATAAAACAATTATCTAAAACTATTATGTTGAACATTGTAGCGAAAAATTAATAAACGAAGGTGATATTACTCCCTAAAAGTACAGGATAGTTCCTCTCGGATAGGTTCTGACCTTTACTGACTAATTAGACCATATCTCCCAAATTGGAACTCCAAATTGAGTTATTCCAGTTGGTAAAAATCTATGAGCCATATATCTATAATTGTTATGTTGGCGCGCTATTTTAATTCCCTACAGAATATTCCCAGAAATTCAAAAACTAAAACATTAATAACATACTCTTCCCTGAATAAACATTTTCTGACCTCTGCTTACTAATCAGATCATATCTACCTCATATGAACTCCAAATTGCATAATTCCAGTGGGTATATTTCCATGAGACATAGATATATAACGTTCATGTTAATCATTTATTTTAATTCCATACAGATAATTCCCAGAAATTAAAATACAAAAGCTGTCCTAACATAATCTTCCCTGATGAACCATTTTCTGACCTTGGCTTACTAATCGGACCATATCTACCACATGTGGACTCCAAATTGAATGATTCCAGTGACTAAAAATCCATGACACACATATCTTTAATTCTTATGTTAACCATTGATTTTAATTCCCTATCAATAATTCCCAGAAATTAAATTACCGAAGCTATCCTAACATATTCTTCCCTGATGATTCATTTTCTGACCTTTGACTACTAATCAGACCGTAGCTATCTCATATGGACTCCAAATGGAATGATTCTAGTGGGTGAAAATCCGTGAGACATATATCTTTAATTCTTATGTTAACCATTTATTTTAATTCTTTATAGATTGTTCCCAGAAATTAAAATACCGAAGCTTAAAATTCTGTCAACCATAGCCATACCCATGCAGAACTATCTACACCAACCTAAGTATTCAAACATACATCACATGCAAGATCAATATGTAACATGATATAGCAACATCCATGACCAATCATCAAAGTTCTAAGATCAAAATCTCATATAAATATTATGAGTTTCAAAGGTTTTCTTCAAAAAGAAATATTGTTAAACTTACCTGGAGCACTTAGTCCTCTAGACTTCTCCTTCCTCTTTCTTCCTTTCTTCCTCTCCTTTCCTCACACTACCTTGCTTCTATTTTTGCTCTCCCTCACTTGGACGAAATTCTAATGTTGTAAGGTTGGGTTTTCTTATATAGACCACCAAATAATTCACCTTTCATGATCATGGGTCTACCTTATCACAATTAGGATACACTTTGTTGAATTTTTGGAAAACAAACCACTTATGTTCTTGTCTTCCCCTTCCTTAGTCAAGATATGCATAGAAAAAGGAGATTTGTATTTTGAAAATTATGATGATATGTTCTTAAGATATGGGGCAAGATCTCTTTGATTTAGGGATTCATTTTCTTTTTCTTTTGTCTTAATCAAGTATGATAGATTTGCCTTTTTAAGTGGCAAATTTCTAGCCCTTGAATTTTCCTTACTTAACTAAAATTATTTGTGTAGGATAATGATGTTTTGTCATAATGCTATGTATTATTACCCACTTGCTAAATTTTTGTCTTAATGCCATGTCACTTAATCTTGATTACACCAATATTTCATCACTTTAATTTTATTTTTATTTTTATTTTTCCTCTTGGGTTTGGGCTCATTCTTGCCCATTTTCCTTACTTTGGTTAAAATTCTTCCTTTCATAATGGGCTTGGTCACATTTTCATGATTTTTGGGCTACCGGTCCAATTTCTATATCCTAGTCCAAGTCTATGTTTTATTTCTTGCTTGGGCTATCCTATTGGCTTGCTAAAAATTCATGTGAAGTAGAAAAAATCTATATGAAGTGTCCATAGGTTAAAGCCCAATTACGGGTGGAGATACTAAACTTAGTAACTTTTGCTCTTAAATTAAGAAAAATTACCATAATCCGATCTTCTTGAAATTTTAAGACCTTTACTTACTTCACAAAAATTTATCTTTCTTTACCTAAGAATTTCACCTTTCTTTAACATGTTTATTTCTAATATTTCCTCTTAGGTTTTCTTTCTTTACCTATTCCATTAATATTAGAACATTTCTATGCATATATGTAAGGTGAAGAATTTGTAAGGAAAATATCTAAAAAATTATGGGATGTTACAGTACCTACCTCCTGGGCATGCCTAATAGGAAGATCATGCCTAACACCAAATTGTTGTGAATTGGAAGCCATATTTGATATCAGAATTCTGGCTACTTCAGGAGTTTTATCTACTAGTGCTCCTCCACTAGCTGCATCTATCATGCTCCTATCTCCCTACAAAAGACCTTCATAAAAATATTGGATTAGTAGCTGCTCACTAATCTAATGATGTGGGCAGCTTGCATAAAGTTTCTTAAACCTCTCCCAATATTTATAAAGCGTTTCACCATGCAATTGCCTAATGCCGTATATTTCTTTCCTAATAGTAGCGGCTCTAGATGCAGGAAAATAACGTTCTAAAAACATTCTCTTCATCTCATTCCAGGTAGTGATAGTACCAGAGGGAAAATAATACAACCAATCTTTGGCTGAATCTTTTAAGGAAAAAGGAAAAGCCTTGAGTTTTATTTGTTCCTCAGTTACTCCAGGGGGCTTCATACTGGTACATACCACATGGAACTCCTTCAGATGTTTATGCGGGTCTTCACCTGTAAGACCATGAAAACTTGGTAAGAGATGAATTAATCTAGATTTCAACTCAAAATTAACATTGTCATCAAGATTAGGAAAAGTAATGCATAAGGGTTGTTGATGCAAATCAGGAGCTGCAAGCTCCTTCAGAGTGGGATGCCTGGCCATGATCACTTCCTCCGTATCCTGATCAATGTCTTCTTGAATTCCTCTTTTGTGCCTGTATACAGATTTTTCAATATCTGGATTGAACTGTAAATCTCGAGAATTAGAAGAATGAGTTACAGGCATAAATAAAAAAAATCACAAAAAGTAATGACGCAGTCCCTGACAACGGTGCCAAAATTTGGTGCGTACTGTCGCAGGTACACCCAAATTAATACCTTACCTCAAAACTAACCTGTAGTAGTGGGAGTAAGGGTCGATCCCACAGAGACTGGAATTACCTTATGTGATTAAAAAGAGGGGAATTGATAATCGCAAATTAAGTAAAGTAAACAATAATGAAAATAAATAAGAGAAAGTGATTAATGATAAAGACGTTGGTTTCGGTTGGTATCCACCGTCAAGGGATTACATTGATCATCGACAACATAATCAATCTGTAAATGAATATCTATCATTGGGGGTTTAACCCTGTTTCTCCTTAAGCCTAGCAAATTAATGACAATCGCACTAATAAAACCCTAATTAACAAGCCATCTTTTAGCACATCGGTAAAATAAAACTTGTTAACCGCATGAAGAACTAGAGAAACTGACAGAGCTAAAAAAATATAAACACATCGGCTATATCTAATTTAGTTAATCATTCATCATAGGTTCAATGATTTATAATCCAAAACACTCAAACCTATTTGCCTCACGAATCGCAGTATTCAAGACTTTGTTCAAAACACAATTCAGCGGTAGATTAAAACAGACAAAATACTAGTAGGCCTCCTAGCAATTATATGAATAATCATTAAGAATAAGAACAGATGAACAATCAATATTCAAATCAAATTGAAATAATAACATCAAATCCACATCTCACAATGTATAAAAATCCCTTGAGGTTTCAACTCACCTCAACCAACTAAAAAGAACTAGCCACGTAGGGCCATAAGAAACTCTAAAGAAGAATTGAAGAATGTAGATGAAGAATTCGATCCTCTTCTCTGCTTGCTTGCCTCTCTTTTTATAGCTTCCCTCCTCCTAATCAAAGTCAGAACGTATTTAGGTCAAATTCCCGTCCATCCCACTTCAATTTGGGCAAAAACGTCCTAAAATCACGAAATCAGCAAGTCTTGTACGGCGGGCGGGCGCCGCGGCGCGCTGGGTTGAGCGCTGTGGTGGTATGCGTCGAAGTTGCTCAGGCACTGCGGCGCCCTGGGTTGAGCACCGTGGCGCTCCCTCCTGGGCAACTCTACGCCGCGGCGCTTTGGGTAGCGCCGTGGCGCTCCAGATTTGTCCTAACGTGGCGCTGCGACGCTCTCTTGTGAGTGCCGCGGCGCCCAAAATCTTCTAGATTTTGCCAAAGAACCGAACGTAAAAGTTGTAACTCTATTGCTCTTCTTTTCATAGCTGCTGAAATCACCTTAATCGGTGTCTAAATGAGTGAGATATGCCTCCATTAGTGACAAAAGGTCAGCAATCAACATTTTTCTATGATTTTCTCTTTATTTTCCTCTTCATTTCTTCTTTATTATTCCTAAAACACAAAACACAACACTCAATTAATTCAAATCTATTTTCTACTAAAATTAAATAAAAAGCAACTTAAAACATGTCAAAAACATGCTTATTTTATAGCATGTCATAAGCCTTGGAATTTTTCCAGAATTTTTTGATGCTTGTGTGCCATAATTTGAACTTACACTTGCATAGGTTGGTCTAAACTTGTAATTAGCTGCATAATCCACATTCTCTATGCTTTAGACTCCAGATATTGAATATATTATGCATTTTCTTTTGCTTGGCATCCTGATCTCATTTGTTTGTTAGGTAGTATTTGAAACTGCTCATCCCACCCCTATTTTGCATTTGCTTGCTATCATTCTCCATGGGTCCCAAAAGAGTCAGAACTAGCCAATCATCCTCCCAATCCCAGCAACAACGTAGAGGACGAACTCTACAACCGCCCCAACTTCCTCACCAGATAAATGAGTATGGTATTGTGTTTGTTGATGATAGTCAACGAACACGATACGATACTCTAGTAAAACGGGGAATGCTGAGTACCCAGTATATGGATAAGGAATGTTTAGACCAGTTAGGTCTTTTAAATGACGTCCAATAATTAGTTGATTGGATTGGGTGGAATACATTCATCACCCTATGATACCCAGCCTATCCTAGGACCACTTTAGAATTTTTTAGCTCTGTTAATATAGTCCTGTTTAGGGGTCCCGACGTCCATCAAGGCCGCGTTAATTTTAGACTGTTTAACCGTACCTTTAGCTTAACTTTGCTTGACTTTAATGCATTATTTAGACTGCCTCCTGGGGGAACTAGATAAGTACCCTCAAGTTTTCTTGCCCAACCTTTTTGGAACTCTATTTCTATTGAGGGGCAGTATAGTGCATCAAGTCCCAAAGCCTTTTTCATTTACAACCCTACTTTTCGATATTTACAGCGTCTTATGGCCTATACTGTTTTTGGTAGGGATGAGAGTGACGGGGTTGCAAACCAAAGAGAACTTTACTTTATTTATGCTATGGTACACAGTACCAAGGTGGATACTGAAGCCTTCATGGCTCACTAGATGGCCCGGGTAGGTAGTGCAATGAATGGAAAGGTGGTCATAGGGGGCCTAGTTACTGCAATAGCTGGAGGGCTGGGATTTGAGGACAATCTCTGAGGATTACAACCAGTAGTTGGTAGTAGCAGGATTGATTTGGAATCCTGCCTATATATGAAACTTATTGTCAGGAAAAATGCTGACTATTTGTTGTATCTCAGAGGACATACAATATTCCGCCTCCCTAACCCTACTAGGACTACAGTCACCAATAGGGAAAACTAGATTTACACATTAGAGGAGGGTATAGAGGGTGATGAGATTCCACCAGAGGGGGATGATTTCCCCCTTGAACCACTTTTGGCCCTTCCAGCCCTACCCCACTCCCAATTTATTGACCATACAGGTTCATCTTATGCTCCCCCGGCGGATCAGGACTCCATTTCTTCACGGCTTAGTCGCATTGAGGCAGAGCAACTTTCACAGCATGCTACCCTGCATGCCATGCACAATTCCATCCAAAGCATGCAGGGCAAGATGTAGGCATGTTATACCTGGCACCTGGCTCAGAACCCACCTCCACCTCCTCCAAACGACCAATGAGCCAGTAAGTTACCTCTCACTTTGCCTGTACTTTTAGTTATTCCTGACATTGAGGACAATGTCAAGTTTAAGCATGGGGGAGTAGATTTAGACTTGTGGTTTTCTTTGATTAGTTATTATTGGCTGAATATCTTGGTTGAATATCTCATGATGCATTGCAAAATCACATAGTTTACTATTTTCGAGATAGATTGATGTAATATAGGTTGATTTTAACTCATGAACATGTGATGCACAATAGGGTATGAAATAGGTAGTTTAAATTTTAGTCTCTCTCTTCTAGCATTAAACCTTTAATTTTTTCAAAAATATCTCTCCTATTGTGCTTTGAATTGTATGTCTTTATTCATTTTTAACACTATGAGAGTATAAAGGCTAGGAGAGGTGAAAAATGAGAGAATATAATACCCAAAAAGTTTTCACTCTAAGTACCCCTTCAAGGCACCAAAAAGGCCCTAGTATGAGTACCTAGCTGCCTTTACCCTAGTGAGATGGAGCATAAAATGCACCCACTGCATATTTCTATTAAAAAAAAGATATGAATGAAATAGACAAAAGCAAAAAGAAAAAATGATGATGAGAAATAAAAGAAATTGAGTAAGAAAAAGAGTGAGAAAGATAGAAATAAAGGTAAGGCAACATAGGGAGATCTAAAGGATGAGGTGGCATACTTGAGTGACTGAAAATCAATTAGATACATACATTCAATGGTACCAATAGAAGCAGATATATAATAGGAGAATTTTGGTTTAGTTTTAGAAGAATAGAGACTATTTGGTAAATGTCTATTCATATATCTATTGTGTGCACACTGATTGAGTGAAGAATTTCCTGTATTGCATTTATCTATTATCTAAAATTTGATTGCATAATCTCCCTTTTTGTTTTGATATGTCATGTTATTTTCTTGAGGACAAGCAAAGGTTTAAGCATGGAGGAGTTGATAAAGGGGAAATTTGAGTGTTTATTGGTTATATTTTATCCCATAATTAGTAGTAAACTTGTGATTATTTCCTTGCATTTGGTTATGCTTTGCTCTGGATACTGCTTCGGTTTGTTTTATGCTTGTAGGTGAGCAAAAAAGGCTAAGAAGCAAGAGAAAAAAATCATGAGAGCAGCCACATGGACTTGGAATATGCTAAGGAGGAAGCAAGGAGGCAACACAACAAAAATTGATGAAGCAAGGAGGAAACACACCAGAATCCAGCTCGATGCATGGCAAGGCCGTGTCCTGAAACACGATCGTGCTTCAAGTCCGTACAACACGTGATTTTTAGGATTTTTGGCTGCCAAGTTGATACATATGCTTGGGAAAAATGCAGAGGAAGACATTCAAACTCAGAGAGACACTTTAAACTCAGTTTTTATGCTTAGAAAACACTCCAAGGTTAGGTTTTTACTTGAATCATTGTTGAATTTATATTCTAGAATAGGATTTACACTCATTGAAGGTTGTATTTCATCTTATTTTTTTGTAAACCAGGTTACATCTTTCTACTTTAATTCTCTACTTTTATTTCTACTCCTTCTCTTTAGATTGTACTGGACTTAAATGAAGTATTTAATGCAAATGAATTTGATTTCTGTTTCTATGATGTGTGAGTAAATTTGATCTAGGATTTTGGTAAACTCACTTATGATATGATAATACTATGTTATTGAGTTGAATGTTGGAACCCTCATTGTGATTCTTCTAGATTGATTAGGATTAACTATTATATGCATGAATAAGAGTTGGTAGAATGCCTGATCATCAATTTATCACATCTTAGGTTTTTAATTGATGAACTGAAAGGTGAAAATTAATACCAGAACTTAATAGTTAATTAGGGATATCTTAATCATGAAAGTAGTTTAAGATTCTCTAGGAATGAATCAATTAGTGGGCAAGAGAAAGCCGATTAATTGAATTCTATGGTTGGCATAGAACTTTATGAACATAGGTTAATCTAAGAACCACGAAAGTAGGCAATTTGATTAACCTAGGTATTATTAGTAATGCTTGAAAGAGATTGCTAGTTAATTAAGGCTAAACAATCCCCAACTAATCTAGATAATTGCAATAAGAGGTCTAAATTGGATGTTGAATATCACAAGTGTAGTGAATCATAACCCTAGGATTTAGTTAATTGAATCCTTAATTTATTTAATTGTGACAAACTCTCCCTTGAGTTACATCGATTTAGATAGCATATTTCACATCATTCTAGTAATTGACATTGTTCTTTGTGGGATACAACCCGTACTCGCCAGATTAGCTACAACTACACTGTGCACTTACGGTAATTATTAAAATAGACACAACACCCTTCTCCCAAAATCCCCATCTCAGTGTATTGACTTCTCCCTCTACAACTCCCGTACCAAATCTAGAAATTCGAGAACCTATACTCTCTTCTCATCATACCCAACCAAAACATTTCCTTCCCCTGCACATCTCAGGTTCACCTAGAACCATACCTTTCAACCCAACCGTTCTACCCATCCTTCTGCACTAGCATTCCTACCACCCCAGAATTCCCACTCCCCTGCTCCTAAATTCCCAAGTTGACCTTGCACTGAGACTCCATTCCCTGTTTCTTCCACTCGATTCTCTTTCTCCAGGTAACTTTTTATGGTTTATTTATTTGGATTGATGATTCCCTGGTTGTTAGAATGGTTGGACTGGTAGTAGAAAAACTCTACAGAATTTGGATTTGAGTGTGTTGCATTTTTTGGTTCCTTAGTTGTGTTATACTAGATTCCTCTAACTTGGACAATTTCTTCTATAATTTATTTTCTCTTGGATTATGTTTAGCTGGCTAAATTTATTTGAGAATAGATACACTACATGCTTGTGTACTACTTGTTTGTAGCTAGAAATTCTGGTTGATTGCTTGAACCTTACTTGTTGGTTACATTTCTCTGAATTAGAATTTCTTGCTGGAGTGCATTGACCTACACTTGTTGTTGCTGAACTGATATTGTTTTACTCTATTCCCTTATCTCTGCAGTTGGGAAATTTCTAATTCCTTAATTTCTCTCATTTATAATCATCTGGCAATTTATGTGTTATTTGCTGGTTAAGTTAGCTGGGAATTTGTTGGTTATTGTTACTTGATTTTTCTTGGCAATTCTCATGCTGAACTTGCAATTGATATTGGAATTGAATTTTGAGTTGATCATTCTCTGGCTTAAACTATATTTGAAATTAACTTAATTGAAAATAATCTTCACCTGGAATTTGCCGAGTTACATCATCATTTGAACCTTTTCTTCTTTGGAAATTATTGGATATTTTGTTTTGCCTAAGATTGGCCTTGAATTTGTTGGATTGTTGAATTATTCCTATTATTTGCTCATCTGGTTTGGGTTGGCATAAGATACTGTCTAAATTTGATTTGGATTGTTATTGTTGATGGCTGTGCACATTGATTTACTGGTGCTTTGTTTTGGCTATATTAAAACTAGTTTACCTGGAATTTTTTTTATTTGCACTTGATTCTTTTGGTGTCCTAGTTTAGCATTGTGACTGTATCTGTTTGTTAATTGGCTTTTGGTCCTACTCATCCCACCCCCCCTTTTGAACTATATTGCATATTATTACTCATGACCCCTAAAAGAGTCAGAACTAGCCAAAGCTCATCACAATCCCAGTAACCACATAGAGAACGAATTCAAAGATCATTGTTGTGGTTTTAATTAAAACTCACAAGTGCACGAATCTATTGGAGTATAGATTTAGTGGTATGCAAAGTCGATCACACAGGGATTGCCAATTGAGAGAAAATTCTAATTTAGATCTGAAATAAATACTTCTAACCTAGTTGCCAATGTCTTGTTTTGTGAGAGGAATATTGAACAAAGTATGCAAAGAACTAATATACTGAAATTAAATGAAGATGTATTCAAAGTAAAGAAGCATGCTAAGGTTAGGGGATCCACTCTTGGTATATCAAATAAAGATAAATTCAACTCTTTTAGTACTCAATTAGAATTCTTACATGAATAAGTTTCCAACCGGAAGATATGTTAATTTAAGCTCTCCTTTGTTTATACATAAATTATATTTACCTCCTTGTTATTGTATTACTACTATATAAAACATTCTTGTAAAATGGTTTCAAACGTACATTGTGCCAATCATCATATTGTCTACAATAAATCAAGATTGATTCAAGTATTTATTGTGCCAAAAATTGTCTACAATGTATTAAGATTCACACTTTACAAGATTAAAAATACAAAGATGCAAAAGATAACTTGTAAATGGATTCAAGCATAAATTGCGCCAATCATTATATTGTCTACAATATATCAAAATTCACATTTTACAAGATTAACTTATTCAAAAAATGAAAGAGGTAGAAAATTAATTAACATAAAAAAATAAAATGAAATAGAATAGGTGGCAAAGCCAACCAATAAAAAATTAAAATAAAGTAAGTGACAAAGCCAACCATGAACAATAAAAATAAGAAGTAGACGGCAAAGCCAGCCATTAAACAAGAAGGAGAAATAGGTGGCTCAGCCAGCCATTAAAACATAACATAAGAAAAGGAGGAGCTAAATACAACATCAAATATAAACATTTAAATTAAGAGTTAAATGAATTATTATTCTCATACCAAAAGTTTCATCCTTTCACCTTAGCATTAGGAGATTAGTTCTCCATAATTAAGGCAAGAAAGTAAAATGAAAGATGAAGAAACATAATAATATTACAAAAGAAAATGAAAAATACAAAATGTCTAAAGAGAGAATAACATTACAAGTACGTAAAATTCCAACAAAGCTTTCCCAACCTTTCTTTAAAAGCTCCCTAACTCACTCTTCAAGCCCTCTATTTATAAATACAATTAGGTATGGTAGGTGTGGTAATTGTTAAACTTGTTAGGTAAGAAGTTGTACAAAGTTGACAATTTGGATTCCATCATGTGCATCGAAATTGAACCTTGAATATCTTCTTGAAATCCGCCGACTTTGCTCCATCAACATGAAAATTGTAGAAAATTTCATTATCTTTTCTTCAAGACAAATTGTGAACAAATTGGATATGTAATTTGTTACTTATGGTCAAAATACTAGAGCAAAGTCGGGCTGGACTGCTGCAGCAGAGATATTCTTTTCTATCCCACTTTTGGCCCTTGTAATGTCTGAATTTTCTGACCACTTGAACATCAAAGTTGTACCCAATTATGTCAGCTACCCACCTACCAGATTTCATACATATTGAATATGTCTTTTCTGAGATATGGCCGAAGTACTACAGTAAGGTTAGGTTGGACTACAAATAGTAAACATATTCTCAACATTGGGTGCTTTGTCTTGAAATTTTATGTTTTAGTTCTTTTGGAAATGTGATCATAAATCAAGAATAAATTTGTGCATATACCCATTAGGATGCGTCTCAAGAGTCAATATGGTAATGCTCCTTACTCAGCCATCCTTAATGAATTTGTTTTATCTGCTTGATTTATAGACAACATTCCCAAAGAATCATAATTTAGCTCTAATTCCTCCAATTAAGTACATTTTCTACTCTTCTCTCCATCTGTAAGAAATACACAAAACTAAAAACAAGTAAGGGAGATATATGCTTAATTATGGCAAAAAAAAGATGAAAATATTTTATTTATGAGTATAAAACTCACTCATCAAATACCCCCAAACTTAATCTTTTATGTAACAACTCCAACTCAAATTTTTTTTTTCAATATTTATAAAATACCATGAAGTTATTACCTTTTTACTACTTAACTTATAATAAAATCTATTTAATTTAACCAAGCATTATTAAGGTGTAAAATCTACCATTATTATTATTACAATACTGAGTTCACATACACATCATTAATTTACAAACATCCGTACAAAAGTTTAACATATACATGTACATATGAGACCGAATCATCCACGTCGACTACTTCCGGAGACACAAGTACGAGTGCTGGCACCTCCACCAGAATCTTAGTCACGTCTACTACTGATACATCCGATATAATCGGTATTTACCCAAGGTAGGGCACCTCGATCCAATGTACAGCAATAATAAGAGTCATGGAAAATAGCTGCATATTTAAACTTTTAAACATGATATGGAAAAATAGCGAGAATTAAATCCTAGTAGGTTCAACAATAAATAATAATCATCATTAATATAGCTCATCACGTCATGTTCATCTGTATAAGCTACAGCAAAAACCTTTGGTCATATGAATGCACTTTGTCTATGCCTATGAAAATCGTACAGTAATGACATGTCTGGTAGGATTAACTATTTTCAGAATATCATATGATGACTATCAATTTATTCTCATATCAAGCTACCCCGGTCAGGGTGAGTACTTTCTACTCTTTGGTTTCTACTCTCTGGTATGGTCTTTTTTCGTTCCGTCCGATATGGAATACTTTCTCTTTCTTTTCTCATTATCATAATTATAACCGTTGGTAGGGCGTCCCCTACTGGTGCACCACACAGATCGCCATGTGATTGTGCTTATTTCTTTTCTTTTCATATTAATAGCCAAAAATCAATAACAAGTATGTTCATGATACTCACATGCCATAATGTTTCATCAAAATATTTCCATGTGAAAATTACACACTTAAGATGGTAAGGAGTTCATGCAATGGCAATGGCTATGACATATACCAATCATTTATAAGATTCTTCTTCTTTTTTAAATATTATTTTTATCTCTTCATTTTCTTTATACATGGCCTCTAGTCACTTTCTCCTACTTATATTATTTCCAACACATGTTCTCACAAATTTAATACAGCATTCTTCATCAATTTGGTTTATACTAATATCCAATAATTAATTACATTCATTTAGGGTAGACAAAATGTTGAAATTAAGTTTTTCCAGCTTTCAAAACGGCCTAAACGTATCCTATAACACGGCTTAGCCATTTACTATAAAACAGCCATGCTTTAGGCTTCAAAATGCCATTTCCAGCACAGAAAACAGCTTGGCCATGCCTTGAATTAATTATTGGATAGGTTATTTCTTCTCGGGTAGGTTCTGACCTCTACTTACTAATCTGTCCATATCTCCCTCATAAGAATTCCAAATTGATTGATTTCAATGGCTACAATTATGTGACACATATATCTATAATTTTTATGTTAACCAGTTATTTTAATTCCCTATAGAATGTTCCTAGAAATTTAAACACAAAATCTTTCCTAATAGATTCTTCCCTGATTAACCAATTTCTGACCACTGCTTACTAATCAGACCATATCTACCTCATATGGACTCCAAATTGAGTGATTCTAGTGGCTAAAAATCTGTAAAACATAGATCTACATTTTTTATGTTAAGAGGTTCTTTTAAATCCCTAAATATTTATCCCAGAAAGTCAAAAACAGAAGCATACCTGACAGATTCTTTCCTGGTTAACCATTTTCTGACAACTGCTTACTAATCGAACCATATCTACCTCATATGGACTCCAAATTGAGTGATTCTAGTGGCTAAAAATCTGTGAGACATAGATCTACATGTTTTATGTTAATCATTTGTTTTAATTCCTTTTCGATTATTCCCAGAATTTTAAAAATAGAAGCTTAAAATTTTGCCACCCAAAGCCATACCTATGCAGAACTTTTTACATCAGCCTAAGTATTCAAACATACATCACATGCAAGATCAATATGTAACATGATATAGCAACATCCATGACCAATCATCAAAGTTCTAAGATGAAAATCCCATATAAATGTACAAATTTTAAAATGTTTCTTCAAAAAGAAATATTGTTAAACCTACCTTGAGCATTTAGTCCTCTAGACTTCTCGTTCCTCTTTCTTCTTCTCCTTTCCTCTCTCTACCTTGCTTATATTTTTTATCTCCCTTACTTGGACGAAATTCTAATGTTATAAGGTTGGGTTTTGCTTAAATAGACTATCAAATAATTCACCTTTCATAATCATGGGTCTACCTTATCATAATTAGGATACACTTGGTTGATTTTTGGAAAACAAACAACTCATGTTCTTGTCTCCCTCTTCCTTAATCAAGATATGCATAGGAAAATGAGATTGGTATTTTGAAAATTATGATAATATCTTCTTAAGACAAGGGACAAGGTCCCTTTGATTTAGGGATTCATTTCCTTTTTCTTTTGTCTTAATTAAGTATGATAGGTTTGCCTTTTTAGGTGGCAAATTTCCAACCCTTGAATCTTCCTTGCTTAGCTGAAATTATTTGTGTAGGATAAGGATGTTTTGTCATAATGCTATGTATTATTACCCACTTGCTAAAATTATGAGTGTAGGATATAGATGTTTTATCCTAATGCCATGTATTATCATACCAATTGCTAAAATTATGAATGTAGGATATCACACCATTTGCTGAATTTTTGTCTTAATGCCATGTAACCTAATCTTTATTATTATTACACTATTATTTCATCACATGATTTATTTTATTTTTTTTTTCCTCTTGGACTCATTCCTACCCATTTCCTTTGCTTTGGATAAAATTATACCTTTATTTGAGGGCGTGGTCATATTTTCATAATTTTTGGGCTACCGGTCCAACTTCTATATCCTAGTCCAAGTCTATATTTTATTTCATGCTTAGGTTATCCAATGGGCTTGTTAGAAACTTATGTGAAGTGGAAAAAACTCTATATGAAATGTCCATAGGTGAAAGCCCAATTTATGGGTGGAGATGTTAAACTTAGAAATTTCTAACTCTTGAATTAGGAAAATTACCCTAATCCAATCTTCTTAAAATTTTAAAACCTTTACTTACTTCACAAAAATTTATCTTCCTTACCAAAGAATTTTTCCTCTTTTTAATATATTATTTCTAATTTTTTCTATTAGGTTTTCTCTCTTTACTTGTTCTCTTAATGTTAGAAACATTTTCTATGCATACACATAAGGCGAAGAATTTCTAAGGATTATATTTCCTTAGATATCTAAAAATTGTCTAATAAATTTTATTTCCTTAATTAAATATTTATGTATCTTTAAAGAAACAAAATTAGGGATGTTATATTAAATATTTATGTACCTTTATTAATAAAAGAAACAAAATTAAGGATGTTACATTTTGGTTGTCCTCAAGCAAAACAAATAAACTTCAAAATTCAAACGATTAGTGAGTGATGAGTTGTTTTTTACTTACTAAGTATTCCTCAAGGATCTAAAAAGTGCAATCAAGGAAAAGATCAGAATCCCAAGATTATGTAGAACTTTTATTCAAATGAAACATATGGTTTACTCTTGAATCCCAAGTGTGTGTGTAATAGTCTTATGACATTAGACTGTTTGCATTCAAATAAATTTATGTAATCAAATATTTAAAAATGATCTCTAGATATATGTATTTAAGACTCCATAAGCTTATTTTTCATGTCACTCTCCACTAATGTAGACTAGTCATAACATTGAAGATCATTAGGACTTTCATTAGGCTTGTAATGTATGGCATAGGTTAAAGTTGGATAAAATGATATGAATGAAAGCTCAATTCACTCTTCAACGTACATGATCATTTAAAGCCTCCCAAATACTTTTGATATTATACTATGAATTCTATCTCCAAACTTTTCATCATCCTTACATTATTTACTCATACTATTTTTTTTGAATATAAACACCCCCAAACTTATTTATTTAGGGAGTATTAACTTTTTTTTTCTTCTTCTTCTTCTTTTTAAAAATTCTACCTTCCACCCCTGAACCATAGCTTTTCAAATGATCATTCCTGTAAGTGAAAGGTGAGAGTTAGAAATATTTTTATTTAAAGGCTAGATAATAATACAGGTGTTCAAGAAAGGATAAATATAGGCTCAAAATAGGTTGCTAGGGATAGCATAATGTATCGGTTGGTTTGAAAGGCTTAAACGATTCCAACAATACCTAATTCATTTCTTAAATGGAGAGTAGTCTAGGATTTCACCTCAAGTGACAATCAAATAAGTTCTAAACTCTTATGAGATCACTCAACATATTTGAATCACATAAATCTTCTCTGAATAAACAATAAGTCAAATGTACAAGATTAAGTGCTCAGGATATTAGGATTCTCAAGTAAAACATAAGTTACAATAGAGTTCAAGTTCACACATAACACTCAGAACTCATCTATTTTCCAAAGGTTACAAGCATTTTAAACCATTTTCATCATTGGTGCTAGCTTTGCCTAATCCCAAAACATCACTCAAATTTTTTTTTTGAAGATGAACAAACACAAAACACACAACAAAGATTGAAAGAGATATTACCTGAAACGAGATCTAGGAAAAAATGAACCTGCAGCAAACTAAACAGAAAATAAAATTTTATTAAATGAAATAAAATGAGTTATAGATGAAGATCCAAGTCCAGTTTGCGTTTTCTGCAGTTTTTTGTTGTCCAATCTATTTGAGCTATTGTTGGATC
This sequence comes from Gleditsia sinensis, assembly GCA_037074535.1. Classification (NCBI taxonomy): domain Eukaryota; kingdom Viridiplantae; phylum Streptophyta; class Magnoliopsida; order Fabales; family Fabaceae; genus Gleditsia; species Gleditsia sinensis. The sequence goes on from CM073465.1 coordinate 25,717,813, forward strand.
AGGCACATGAGCAAATGCTTGTAATGCATCAATCAGCTCGTCAATATTTGAAGCCAAGATGAGAATCCATCTTGCTGATTGTGAGATAAAACTTTATTCCACAGTTTGATCAAGAAAAGACAATAAACCATCAAAGAAATTGTTAACATTTAACAAACCTATGGGTTTATGGTGGATATTTAGTTGTGCCCAGGAGACTATTTGAAAATTTTCCTACAAAGTATCAAAACCACCTGGTAAGCGGATAAAGGCATCGGGATTGCTCATCATTCCAGCAATACGCTCATGCATGGCAATACATTGCATCTGTATTGAAATCCTCTTTTACTTACAACCTCACTTTTAGATATTTACAACACTTAATGGCCCATAACATTTTTGGTATGGCCAAAAGTGATGGGGTTGGAAATCAAAGAAAGCTTTATTTTCTTTGGGCTAATGGTCATAAGGTGGACATTGGAGCTTTCATGGCACATCAAATGGCCAGGGTGAGTAACGCAATGAATGGCAAGGTTGTCATAGGGGGTCTATTAACTACACTTGTTAGAGGGTTAGGACTGGAGGTAAATCTACATGATTTGCAACCAATAGTCGGTAGTAGCAAGATTGATTTAGAATCTTGTCTTCATATGAAATTGATTGTTAAAAGGAATGTTGACAATTGGCTGCATCTCCGTGGATATAATATCTTTTGCCTCCTTAACCCCACTAGAACTGTAGTTATTAATGAGGAGAATTGGATATACCCTCTAGAAGAGGGTAGGGAAAGTGTAGATAATCCTAAGACGGATAACTTCCTCCATGAGCCACTCTTAATTCTACCACCTCCACCCTATTTGTAATAACCTTTTTTTTTCTTTATTATTATACAATATTGAGTTCACATACACGTCATTAATCAAAATGTACATGCAACATATCAAACACATAGATATTTACAGCTTGTTTATTTTGGTTGACCAATTCCGGAGATACAGGTGCGGGTGGTTGCACCTTCACCAGGATCTGAGCCAACTCGACCACAAACATCTTATTTGATTCTGAGATCTGCCCAACATAAAGTAACTCGATCCAATGTGCACAGAAACTATCCTAACATATTCTTCCCTGATGAACCATTTTCTGACCTTTGACTAGTAATCGGCTCATATCTTCCTCATATGGACTCTAAATTGAGTGAATCCAGTGGCTAAAAATCTGTGACACATATATCTTTAATTCTTATGTTAACCATGTATTTTAATTCCCTATAGATAATTCCCAAAAATTAAAACACAGAAGCTTAAAATTTTGCTACCCATAGCCATACCTATGCAGAACTTTCTATACCAGCCTAAGTATTCAAACATACATCACATGCAAGATCAATATGTAACATGATATAGCAACATCCATGACCAATCATCAAAGTTCTAAGATCAAAATCTCATATAAATATTATAAGTTTCAAAACTTTTCTTCAAAAAGAAATATTGTTAAACTTACTTGGAGCACTTAATCTTCTAGACTTATCCTTCCTCTTTCTTCCTTTATTCCTCTCCTTTCCTCACTCTACCTTGCTTCTATTTTTCCTCTCCCTCACTTGGACGAAAATTCTAATGTTGTAAGGGTGGGTTTTGCTTAAATGGACCCTCAAATAATTTACCTTTCATGGTCATGGGTCTACCTTATCACAATTAGATTACACTTGGTTGAATTTTTGGAAAACAAACAACTTATGTTCTTGTCTTTTTCTTCCTTAGTCAAGATATGCATAGGAAAAGGAGATTTGTATTTTTAAAATTATGATAATATGTTCTTAAGATATGGGACAATATCCCATTGATTTAGGGATGCATTTCCTTTTTCTTTTGTCTTAATCAAGTATGATAGATTTGCCTTTTTACGTGGCAAATTTCTAGTCCTTGAATCTCCATTATTTAGTTGAAATTATTTGGGTGGGATAAAGATGTTTTGTCATAATGCTATGTATTATTACCCACTTGCTAAAATTCTGAGTGTAGGATATTTATGTTTTGTCCTAAATTCTTGTATTATCATACCACTTGCTAAATTTTTGTCTTAATGTCAAATCACCTAATCTTGATTACACCATTATTCCATCACTTTATTTTTTTTTTCATTTTTCCTCTTGGGTTTGGGCTCATTCTTCCCATTTTCTTTACTTTGGTTAAAATTCTACCTTTCATAATAGGCTTGGTCACATTTTCATGATTTTGGGGCTATCGGTCCAATTTCTATATCCTAGTCCAAGTCTATGTTTTATTTCTTCATTGGGTTATCCTATTGGTTTGCTAAAAATTTATGTGAAGAAGAAAAACTCTATATGAAGTGTCCATAGTTGAAAGCCTAATTTATGGGTGGAGATACTAAACTTAGTAACTTTTACTCTTAAATTAGGAAAAAAAAATTACCCTAATCCAATCTTCTTGAAATTTTAAGACCTTTACTTCACAAAAATTTATCTTCCTTACCTAAGAATTTCACCTTTCTTTAGCATGTTTATTTCTAATATTTCCTCTTAGGTTTTCTTTCTTTACCTATTTCATTAATATTAGAACATTTCTATGCATATATGTAAGGTGAAGAATTTATAAGGAAAATATCTAAAAATTACGGGATGTTACACTATTCCCATTATACTAACACTACAAGTCCTTCTTATGTACCGAAAAAGGACTAGGATTCCATCTCCTCATGGCTTTGTTGAATAGAGGAGGAACAATTATCTCAAAGGGCCACCCTACATGCAATGAATGATTCAATCCAAAGCAAGCAAGGAATGATGCAAGCATCGTACCACTGGCACTTAAGCCAAAATCCACCACCTCCAGAAGACTAATAAGCAAGTTCCTTCTCTTCCTTTGCATGTTCATTAACTGTTAGTGACATTAGGGACAATGTCAAATTTGAGCATTGGGGAATAGTAATTACTTGTGATTACTTTGGTTTTCATTGGCTAAAATTATTTACACTTCATTGGCCGATTTCTCTTGTTTCATTGCATAATCAAAAAAGTTTGTTGTTTTGTTCTAGAGATAGGCTGAAGTAATAGGTTAACTTTAGTTCATGAAATTTTGATGCATAATAGAATATGAAATAGGTAGTTATCATCTTACTCTCTTTCCTCTAGCATTGAACCTCTATTTTTTTTTCAAAAATATGTCTCCTATTGTGTTATGAGTTGTATGCCTTTTTTTATTTTAACACTATAAGAGTATAAAGGTATGGAGAGGTGAAAAATGAGGGAATATGAAACCCAAAAAGTTTTCACTCTAAGTACCCCTTCAAGGCACCAAAAAAGGTTTTAATATGAGTACTTAACAGCCCCTACCTAAGTGAGATGGAGCATAAAATGCACTGATTGTATATTTCTAAAAAATGAATGAAATAAAGAAAAGAAAAAAGAGAGAAAAAAAAGACGAAAAAGTGAGAAATAAAAGAATTTGAGTGAGGAAAAGAGTGATAAAATAGAAATAAGGATAAGACAACATAGGAAGATCTAAAGGATGAGGTGGGCTACTTGAGTGTTTAAAAATGAATTTAGTGCATACAATCAATGGTAGTAAAAGAAATAGATATATAATAAGAGAATTTGGGTTTAGTTTTAAAAGAATGGAGACTATTTATAAATGTCTATTCATATATATGTTGTGTTCACATTAATTGAGTAAAGAGTTACCTGTATTGCATTTTTCTGTCATTTGGAATTTGTATGCATCTTTCCCCTTCCTGCTGATATGTCATGTTATTTGCTTGAGGAAAAGCAAAGGTTTAAGTATGAGGGAGTTGATAAAGGGAAAAATTATGTGTTTAATGGTTATATTTTATCCCCTAATTCTTAGTTAACTTGTGATTATTGTAACATCCCTAATTTCGTTTCTTTTATTGATAAAAGTACATAAAAATTTAATTAAGGAAATAAAATTTATTAGACAATATTTTAGATATCTAAGGAAATATAATCCTTAGAAATTCTTCACCTTATGTATATGCATAAAAAATGTTTCTAACATTTAGAACAAATAAAGAGGAAAGACCTAATAGGAAAAAAAATTAGAAATAACATACTAAAGAGATGCAAAATTCTTGGAAAAGGAAGATAAAATTTTTAGAAACAAGTAAAGGTTTTAAAATTTCAAGAACATTGGATTAGGGTAATTTTTCCCAATTCAAGAACTAGAGTTACTAAGTTTAAAATCTTTACCCATACATTGGGCTTTTACCTATGGACACTTCATATAGAGTTTTCCACTTCACATAAGTTTCTAGCAAACCCATTGAATAACCTAAGCAAGAAATAAAACATAGACTTGGACTAGGATATAGTAATTGGACCAATAGCCCAAAAATTATGAAAATGTGACCAAACCCTCCAAGAAAGGTAGAATTTTATCCAAAGTAAAGAAAATGGGTAGGAATAAGCCCATAATGGGTAGGAATAAGCCCAAATCCAAGAGGAAAAATAAAATAAAATAAATTAGGTGATGATATAATAATGTAATAATAAAGATTAGGATACATGGCATTAAGACAAAAATTTAGCAAGTGGTGTGATTCTACATTCATCATTTTGGCAAGTGGCATGATAATACAAGGCTTTAGGACAAAAACATCTATATCCTACACTCATAATTCTAGCAAGTGGTATGATAATACATGGCATTAGGACAAAACATTCCTATCCCACACAAATAATATCAACCAAATAATGGAGATTCAAGGGCTAGAAATTTGCCACCTAAAAAGGCAAACCTATCATACTTGTTTAAGACAAAAGAAAATGGAAAAGAATCCCTAAATCAAAGGGACCTTGTCCCTTATCTTAAGAACATATCATCATAATTTTCAAAATACAAATCTCCTTTTCCTATGCATATCTTGACTAAGGAAGAGGAAGACAAGAACATAAGTTGTTTGTTTTCAAAAAAATCAACAAAGTGTATCCTAATTATGATAAGGTAGACCCAAGATCATGAAAGGTGAATTATTTGGTGGTCTATATTAGAAAACCTACCCTTACAACATTATAATTTCGTCCAAGTGAGGGAGAGAAAAAATAGAAGCAAGGTAGAGTGAGGAAAGGAGAGGAGAAGAAAAGAAGGAAGAAGAAGGAGAAGTTTAGAAGGCTAAGAACTCAAGGTAAGTTTAACAATATTTCTTTTTGAAGAAAACTTTTGAAACTTATAATATTTATATGAGATTTTGATCTTAGAACTATGATGATTGGTCATGGATGTTGCTATGTCATGTTACATATTGATCTTGCATGTGATGTATGTTTGAATACTTAGGCCGGTATAGAAAGTTCTACATAGGTATGGCTATAGGTGGCAAAATTTTAAGCTTCTGTATTTTAATTTCTGGAAATTATCTATACAGGATTAAAATAAATGGTTAACATAAGAATTGTAGATATGTTCGTCATAGATTTTTAGCCACTAGAATCATTCAATTTGGAGTCCATATTATGTAGATATGGTCCAATTAGTTAGCAAAGGTCAGAAAATAGTTCATCAGGGAAGAATATATTGGGATAGCTTCGGTATTTTAATTTCTGGGAATTATCTGTATGGAATTAAAATAAATGGTTAACATAAGAATTGTAGATATGTGTGTCACGGATATTTAGCCACTGGAATCGTTCAATTTGGAGTCCATATTATGTAGATATGATCCAATTAGGTAGCAAAGGTTAGAAAATGGTTCATCAGGGAAGAATATGCTAGAATAGATTCGGTATTTTAATTTCTGGGAATTATCTGTATGGAATTAAAATAAATGGTTAACATAAGAATTGTAGATATGTGTGTCACAGATTTTTAACCACTAGAATAATTCAATTTGGAGTCCATATGATGTACATATGATCCGATTAGGTAGCAAAGGTCAGAAAATGGTTCATCATGGAAGAATATGTTAGGACAGCTTCTGTATTTTAATTTCTGAGAATTATCTGTATAGAATTAAAATAACTAATTAACATAAGAATTCTAGCTATGTGTGTCGTGGATTTTAGGCCACTGGAATCATTCCATTTGGAGTCCATATGAGGTAGATATGGTCCAATTAGTACTCAAAGGTCAGAAAATAGTTCATCAGGGAAGAATATGTTAGAATAGCTTCGGTATTTTAATTTCTTGAAATAATCTATATAGAATTAAAATAAATGGTTAACATACGTATTGTAGCTATGTGTGTCATGGATTTTTAGCCACTAGAATCATTCAATTTGGATTCCATATGATGTAGATATGGTCCGATTAGTTAGCAAAGGTCAGAAAATAGTTCATCAGGGAAGAATATGTTGGGATAGCTTCGGTATTTTAATTTCTGGGAATTATCTGTATGGAATTAAAATAAATGGTTAACATAAGAATTGTAGATATGTGTGTCATGGATTTTTGGCCACTGGAATCATTCAATTTGGAGTCCATAGGATGTAGATATGATCCGATTAGGCAGCGAAGGTCAGAAAATAGTTCATCAGGGAAGAATATGTTAGAATAGCTTCGGTATTTTAATTTCTGGGAATTAGCTGTATGGAATTAAAATAAATGGTTAACATAAGAATTGTAGATATGTGTGTCACAGATTTTTAGCCACTGGAAGAATTCAATTCGGAGTCCATATGTGGTAGATATGGTCCGATTAGTAAGCAAAGGTTAGAAAATACTTTATCAGGGAAGAATATGTTAGGATAGCTTCGGTGTTTTAATTTCTGGGAATTATCTGTAGGGAATTAAAATAAATGGTTAACGTAAGAATTAAATATATATGTGTCACGGATTTCTAGCCACTAGAATTATTCAATGTTGAGTCCATATGAGGAAGATATGAGCTTATTAGTAGTCAATGGTCAGAAAATGGTTCATCAGGGAAGAATGTTAGGATAGCTTCTGTATTTTAATTTCTGAGACTTATCTGTATGGTATTAAAATAACTGTTTAACATAAGAATTATAGATATGTGTTTCATGGATTTTTATCCACTAGAATCACTCAAGTTGGAGTCCATATGAGGTAGATATGGTCCGATTAGTAGGTAGAGGTCAGAACATATCCGAGAAGAAATAACCTATACATTTAGGGAGTAATATCACCTTAATTTCTTAATATTTCGCTACAATGTTCAACATAATAGTTTTAGATAATTGTTTTATCTTGAAATTGACACCAAGATCACCTACATCAGAGTTAAATTGAAGGATTTATGCTCTAATTAGTAAGAGAAGGTTAGATAGGATGAAAACCTGCATCAAGAAAATAAAGAAATAAAATTAGTATTTAAAAAAGAAGATGAATCTTAATAAATGACTAGTATAGCCATTGCCATTGCCATTGTATGAACTTCTTACCATCTTACGTGTGAAGTTCTGATATGAAAATATTTTATAAAGTGATATTTGAAATGGTTATGTTCATGGCATGATTATCAATGATTTATGGTAATAGTTATATTTTGATGAACATACTTGTTATTGAAAGCATATTTTTGGCTATCATTGTTAAAAGAAAAGAAATGAGCACGGTCACATGAAAATCCGTGTCGTGCACCAGTAGGGGACGCCCTACCAACGGTTATGATCATGTTAATGAGAAAAGAAAGAGAAAGTGGGCCATGTCGGACGGAGCGAGAAAAGCCCGTACTGGAGAGTAGAGGATACTTACCTTGACCGGGGTAGCTTGAAATGAAAATAAGTTGATGGCCATCATATGATATTTTGAAAATAGTTAATCCTGTCATACATATTATTACAGTATGATTCTTATGTGCATAGATATAATGCATTCATGTGACCAAAGATATTTTCTGTAGTTTATACAGCTGAACATGATGTGATGAGCTATATTGATGACGATTTATTGTTGAACTTACTGGGATTTAATTCTCACTATATTTCCATATCATGTTCAGAAAATTAGTTATGCAGATTTTTCTATAGCTCTGGCTTTTAGTGCATGTTGGATCAAGTACTTTATGTTGGACAGATCCCAGAAGCAAATAAAATATTTGTGGTCGAGTTGGCTTAGATCCCGGTGAAGGTGCAACCACCCGCACCTGTATCTCCGGAATTGGTCAACCAGAATAAATAAGATGTAGATTTTTATATGTTTGATATGTTATACGTATGTTTTGATTAATGACATGTATGTGAACTTTGTATTGTATAAATTAAATAAATGTTATATTGAGTTAAGTTGTAACGAGGTAATAACTTCATGGTATTTAAAAAAAAATTTGATACTTAAATGGAGTTGTTACAATTATTCCTTTGTTTTGGTTCTGTTTTGTATTTCTTGCTCTGGATACTGCTTGGTTTTGTTTTCAATTTGTAGGTGAACAAAAGAGACTAAGAATAGAGGGAAATCACTCATGTGAAGAGTTATCAGGACTTGGGACGAGTTGAGGAGGATGTAAGGAGGAAACACAAAAGAAATTGGCAAGATTTGACCTTAGCAACCTCCAACATGTACCTAGAACACGGCCAGACCATGCTTAGTGTACCTTGAACACGGCCAGGCTGTGTTCTGTGCCAAACATGAAGAAAATTCTCAGATTCTAGCTCGAAGGATAGCCAAGCCATGTTTTACACGGTCATGCTTTGAGTCAGTACAGTCTGTGTTTTTAAGGGTTTTAAGCAATCAAAGTGATATAAATACATGGGTGAAGCGTGGAGAAAGACAAAAAAACTTATCGAGACTCAAAGAAACTTAGTTTAGGATTAAGAAACACTTTTAGATTAGGTTTAGATTACGATCATTATTTACTTTATGTTCTTAGAGTAGAATTGACATCGATTGAAGCATTGTATTTCAATTTCATATATATTTTGCAAATCAAGTTTTATCTTTCTATTATACACCAATCTCTACTTCTACTCCTTTTTATTGGATTGTATTGAACATTGATGAATTACTTCATGAATTGGATTATGATTTATCTTTCAATCATGTGTGAGTAGAATTGATCTAGGGTTTCGATAAACCCATTTGTGATATAATTGATACTGCATTAGTTGAATTGTGAAACCCTAATTGTGATTTTCTGTGGTTAATTAGGATTAACTATTATGTATGTATTGGTGTTGTTGAATTTCTGGCCAATATTTATCACGTCTTAGGTTATTGACTGATGAACTGAAAGGTTAAAGTTAATACCGAAACTTAATACTTAATTAAGCATATCTTAATCACAAAAGTAGTTTAAGGTTATCTAGGAATTGAATAAATTGGTAGGAACGAGAACCCCTACGAATTGAATCATATGGTTAGCATGGAACTTAATGGACTTAGGTTAAACTAAGAACCACAAAAGTATCGACCTAGGTACGATTAGTAATTCTTAAAGGAGGTTATCAATTAATTAAGGCTAAACCATCCCCGACTACTCAGATAATTGAAATTAGAGGTACATATTGAGTGTTGAATATCATAAGTGCGGTAAACCCTAATCCTAGGCTTTTGTGAATTGATTATCTTATTTAATTAATTATGACTTCATACAAATCGAATTAGATTGATTTAGATAGATTGTTTCGTAGAATCCTAGTAATTGATCTTTGGTCTCTGTGTGATACGATCTGTACTCACTGGACTAGCTACAGCTACGCCATGCGCTTGCAGTTACTTAGTGAAACACACACAACAACAATCCCAATCTTTTTCCATAATATCTCTTATAAAATGAATCCTTACATCAATGTGTTTGATCCTCTCATGGATCATTTGATTCTTAATTAAGTGAATTAAACTCTAGTTGTCACATTTTACCACTAAGACCTTTTGACCAACCCCTAACTATCTTAGCATCCCCCTTAGCCACATAACTTCCCTCAATGATTTTATCATTATTATGTACTTAGCTATTGTTAAGGATAATGCCACTACATGTTGAAGGTTGGCCTTTCAACTTATAGCATTTTTAAATAGCATAAGCAGGTAACCAGTAAGAGACTTCTTTTTATCCAAATAACTAGCATAATATGAATCCACAAAGCCTTTTCCCTTATCTTCACCCAAACCAGATTCTCTATACATTAAACCTAAGTCAGAGGATCCCTTCAAGTACCTTAGAACCTACTTAACTTCCTGGTAATGCTCTCTAAATGGCTTCGACATAAATATACTCACAAGACTTGAAGTATATGCCAAATCAGGCTTGTTGTAGACTATGGCATACATAATGCTCCTTGCTGCATTAGAATACATAACTTTATCTATTTTCTTAGTTTTTTCCTCCTCATTTTTAGCCTTGAGTTATGTAAGCTAGAAGCTTTTGGCTATAAGTGTGCTTACTAATTTAGAGTTATCCATTCTGAACATCCTAATCCCTTTTTTAGATAACTCTCTTGTGACATAAACAAGGTCATTTTTTGCCTATCCCTTGTTATTTATGTCCTAAGAATCTTCTTGGCTAAGCCTAGATCCTTCATTTTAAACATACTTCTTAGCTTTTGCTTTAGATTCTTAATTTCTACCTTGTCTTTGCTAGCCAGCAACATATCATCAACACACAACATTAAATAAATATGAGTAGAACCTTTCTTCTTCACATACACACAACACTCATACTTGCTTCCTTCAAAACCATTTTTAAGGAGATAAAATCATCAAAGCATTTATACCATTGTCTTGGGGATTGCTTTAGGCCATATAAGGCTTTCTTTGAGAGGCAAACTTTGTCATTATTGCCTTTATCTACAAAACCTTCTGGCTACTTCATATAAAATATTTCTTTAATGGCTCCATGCAAAATAAAGTATTTTCTTCCATCTAGTCTAACTCCATATCAATTTTGGCCATTGTTGCAAGTAAACTCTAATAAAATTATGCTTTACTCCTAAAGAGAATATCTCATTGTAGTTTATACCTTCCTTCTAAGTGAACCTTTTAGCAAATAGTCTTACTTTGTATCTAGCCTTCTTAACACTACGAATCTCTTCCTTCCTCTTGTAAATCCACTAGCTTCCTTCCTTCTAATTTTTCTAATAGAATTCATGTGTTGTTCCTTTATAGGGAGGTAATTTCCTTCCTCATAGCTACTAGCTACTTATATTTCTTCTCACTCTTCATTGCTTTAGTAAAGCTTTCTAGTTCAAGGTGTATAATATCAAATGCAACTACTAATGTAAATGCTATCGATTCAGCATAACCATATTGGATCGCAGCCCTTGTATCCTTTCTCGTTTTGTTTGTTCCTATTGTTACACCCCTCTTAGATTGATGATCATTCAGGGGGTAGCTGCTTCCATAATTTTTTTATTCTTTCCCAACTTTATCATTTCTAAGATCAAGTTTTCTTCCAGTAGGCTCCACCTTAATTTCAAATATGTTTCCTTCTTTAAGGTTATTGTTAGCTTGTTCTCTTTAACTGTTTAGAAATGGAAATTCCCTCTCATTGAACCTCATGTCTCCGATAATTAGGCACCTCTCATAGCCTAGTTCAAGGTACCATAACTTGTATCATTTGACTTCTTTAAGGTAGCCAAAGAATAGAAATTTTAATTGTTGTATCTTATCTTGCCTTACGTATTCATATACAGTACAACCAAATGTCCTCATATTTGAGTAATCAAATGGTTTCCTATACCATATCTCTTGTGGATTTTGTAGTCCAATTGTAATATATAGATTATGCTAATAAGATAACAAGCTATCATGACTATTGCCTAAAATCATCTTGGTAGCCTGGTAGTAACTAGCATACACCTCACTTTCTCAAAGATGGTTTTATTTATCGTTTTTACTGAGCCATTATATTGTGGTGTGGCTCTAATTATTTTATGCCTTAATACCCTTTTATCTTTGCTAAAATCAGTGAACTCATTTGAGCAAAATTCAATGCCATTATCAGTTTTGAACTTCTTCACCCTTATGCTAATTTGCTTCACAACCATGGCTTTCCATTGCTTAAATTTCTCAAAGCTTTGTCCTTTAGACTTTAGTATACATATCCACAATTTCTTAAGTAGTCATTAATGAGAGATGGAAAGCAATTGCTCTCCCCATGTGACTCTATCCTTGTTGTCCCCCAAAGATCAATATATATATAATCAAGGATACCAAATTGTTGACCTTGTAAATTTGACCATACTATTCTTACCAAATATTAAAGATTGGTGGAATTCTAGGCTATTTAACATATCCTTTCCCATCAACTTTTGCTTTTGTAGCTCAATCAATCCTTTCTTACTTAAATGCCCTAATCTTCTGTGCCATAGGGCCGTAACATCTATCTTCCTCTCAATCGTACTAGCCATAGTCCTTATCACAGTGTCACCACCTAAAGAATAGAGTCCAGTTGATATTTTTGCCCTTCTTCATAAGCATCGCCTCCTTTACAACTGTCATGTAGCTATTTTCCACTTTAATTACACAACCTAATTAGTTTATCATGCCAAGGGAAATCAAGTTTCTTCTTAACTTAGAGACATACTTCACATTGGTTAGAAATCTATCATAGCCATCAAAAATCCATATTTTGATAAAAGCAATTCCAACTATGTTGTAGGCCTTATTGTTTCCAATTAACACATTTCCTTTATTACTTTCCTCAAAAGTCTAAAACTATGTTTCTATGTGGGCTCAAATGAAATGAACACTTAATATCAAGGATCCATTCCTTCTGGCCTTTAATAGATGAATGCAATAGAATCTCTACAGAATCATAACCTTCAAAAACTATAGAAACATCCCCTGAGTCAAATTTATTTTCCCCTTACTTCTTTTTCCTTTTTGGGCACTTCCTTCTAAAGTGACCTTTCTTGCAATGATGGCATAGTAGCTTAGATTTATCAATCTTCCTTGATGACGTTGACCTTAATTTCCCCTTTTGCTTTGAACCTAATCTCTTTTCAAGTTTTCCCCTTATATTCAGTGCCTCACTTTCATTTCCAAAGCTGCTAATCCTTTTTCTTACTTCCATTCCATCTCCTTAAGGTCCTGTTTGGTTAGTGGGTTAGTAAGGAATGAGAATGAGAATTGGGAATGAAATAGAATGAAATGTTGTTATTAAAATTACGTTTGGCATGACATGGAAAAGAATGAAATAAAAATTGAAAAAAAGGACAAAAATACCATTGAAGAATAAAATTATTAAAATAATATATTTTTAACTTAAAAAATTATTTTAAATATTTTAAATAAAAAATAAATTAAATTATTAGTAATATAAAAATTTGAATTAAATTTTGTTAAACAGTATTGAACATTTTAATTTTAAATATATACTTTTTATTATAGAAAAGTTTATAAATAAATAAAATGGTGAATGGCATTTTAGTCTTTATGTTTTCCTTTTCATTACACTATTCACTTTTCACCTGTTTTTGGAGATAATGTTAATTTTTTCACAGGATGTAATCAACATTACATGAGACCTACATTTTTCACTAATTCTATCAACTAAACGAGGGCATGGAACAAGGATTCCTATTTCCTCACCTTAAATCCACCAACTAAACTGGACCTAAGTCTTTTGGCAGACTTAAGCTCTACCTTGAATAATGTCTCCTTACTGAACTAAATTGTATCTTTCAATTGGTTATAGGCTACTATCAGTGAGTTCATCAAAATCATAGCTTAATCCTCATCTTTAATTTTCTCCCTAATGTTTTTCAAGTCAATCACTATCTTGGTTCACTTATCTAGATTCTCATTAAGGCTTCTATCTTTTCACATCTTGAATCCAAATTTTTTTTCCTTTAGATAGATTTTATTGGTTAAATACTTGGTCATATAAAAGCCCTCCAATTTAGACTAAGCTTTAGTTGAAATAGTTTCCTTTACCATTAGTCTCAGCACATTGTCACTTATATATAGAATAACTATGTGTTATGTGTATGTTTTACTAATTACCGCAAGCACATGACGTAGCTGTAGCTAGTCCGGAGAGTACGGGTCGTATCCCACAGAGAACAATGTCAACTACTAGAATTATGCAAAACGAGCTAACAAAGTTGATGCTCAACTTATCTAGCTTTTGAAACAACGCATCAACTTTGGAAGTAAGATGATCAAACATATCTACTTCATACATACCTGCTGGTTTTCTGGGTTGCCTCTCACTAGACCAAGAGTAATGGTTTTGAGCCATGTCTTCAATTAATTCATAAGCCTCATCAACTGTCTTGTTCATCAGTGCTCCTCCAGCTGCAGCATCCATAGACATCCGGGTGCTATAAATTAGTCCAGTGTAGAATGTATGGACTATCAACCATTTTTCCAGCCCATGATGTGGGCATACCCTGAGGAGTTCTTTGAATCTCTCCCAAGCCTCATATAAAGATTCTCCATCCTTCTGAGCAAAAGTAGTAATCTGGTTCCTCAGATGGGCCGTCTTACTTGGCGGGAAATACTTGGCCAGGAAAGCTTGAGAAAGCTGCTGCCAAGTGGTTATAGACCTTGATGGGAGAGAGTGCAACCAAGCCCGGGCTTTGTCCCTTAATGAGAAAGGGAACAACCTCAACCTGATTACATATGAGGAGACACCATTCAGCTTCAGGGTGTCGCAGTACTCCAAAAATACAGAGAGGTGGAGATTAGGGGTCCTCAGTAGGTGATCGTCCAAACTGGTTCTGCTGTACCATCTGTAAGAGAGATGGCTTCAGCTCAAAGTTATTAGCTTCTACCACTGGCCTGACTATGCTGGGTTTCAAGCTATGTGTGTCTGGGACAGTGAAATCCTTCAGTGACTGGTTATCTCTTTCCCCCATTGTAGCTGCAAAATTCTCTTACTGCAGTCTTCTTCTTATCCTTCATAGAGTGCGTTCAATTTCTGGGTCAAATTCAGCAATAATTTCACTCTGTCTTTGCATAAAAGAGAAACACACCCATGAAGGAAGAAAAGAAGCAAAATCAGCAAAAGAAAATTGTGCAGAAAAATAAAGAAGAAAAATAAAAGGAAATTAATCTAGTCTAGCTATTTTGTAAAATATCTAATATTGGCTTTGTTCCCCAGCAACGGCGCCAAAAACTTGTTATGTGTATGTTTTACTAATTACTGCAAGCGCACGGCGTAGCTGTAGCTAGTCCGGCAAGTACGAGTCGTATCTCACAGAGAACAATGTCAACTACTAGAATTATGCAAAATGAGCTATCTAGATTGATGAAATTTGATCAGAGAGTGTCACAGTTAAATAGATGCAAATAACCAATTAAACAAAGCCTAGGGTTACGGTTCACCACACTTATGATATTCAACATCTAATTTATACCTCTAATTGCAATTATCTAGGTTACTGGGGATGGTTAGCCTTAATTAACTAGCAACCTCTTTCAAGCATTACTAATCATACTTAGGTTAATCCAATTGCCTACTTTCGTGGTTCTTAGTTCAACCTAGGTCCATTAAGTTCTATGCCAACCATGGAATACATTTAATCGGTTTTCTCATGCCCATTAATTGATTCATTCCTAGAGAATCTTAAACTACTTTCGTGATTAAGATATCCCTAATTAACTATTAGGTTCAGGTATTAGTTTTCACGTTCCAGTCCATCAACTAATATCCTAAGACGTGATAAATATTGGCCAAACATTCATCAACTCATATAACCAATGCTTAATAGCTAATCCTAATTAACCATGTATAACACAATTAGGGTTCCATTAATTCAATTCAACATAGTATCATCATATCATAATTGGGTTTACCGAAACCCTAGATCAAAACTACTCAAGCATAATAGAAAGATAAATCAAAAGCATAATCCTTAAGTAAATCATCAATATCCAATACAAACCAAGAGAAAAAGTTGGAATAGAGATGAGTGCAGAGATAGAAAGATAAAACCTGGATGGAGAATGAAATACAATGCTGAATTGCTATCAAATCTAAGCTAAGAACATGAAAGTAAACTCTAATCCTACTCTAAACTTAATCCTAAGGTGTTCCCTAAGCCTAAAACTGAGTAAAAATGAGCCCCAATGCGTCTCCTCTCTTTTGGCTGCGTATCCCCCTCGATATATATAAGTTTGGGCAGCCAAAACCCTAAAAAATACGGTGTTCGCAGACCTGCTATACGGCCGTGCTTCGAGCGGGTTTTTGGAATTTTCTGCAGCTTCTTGCACAGAACATGGCCTGGCCATGTTGCATGCCACCAATCACAGCCTAGCCGTGCTTCATGCTGCCGTGCTCTTTTTTTCATGATTTTTGGTTGGCTTCCTCATTGCTTCCTCATCATCTTGTTCTAAGTCGATATGGCATTTCTCATGGGTGTTTTCCCTTGCTTCTTGGCCTCTTGTGCTCTCCTAAAAACATAAAACAAACCAAAGCAGTATCCAGAGCAAAGAATAACCAAATGCGGGGAAATAATCAAAAGTTTATCACTAATTAGAGGACAAAATATAACCATTTAACACTTAAATTTCCCGTTTATCACTATACTATATACATGCTTCATCATCTCTTTCTTCTCGTTTACGGGGATGATTTTAAGTAATTTGATAGCTACATCAAGTGCCAAGGCCACTTTCTACTACATCAGACTAGCTTCATTCTTTGGCACCATATATTGAAATCAACTTTTCCATTAAATCTTTCCATCTCAAACTTTGTCAACCCCATTTTTGGATTCAAGAACCTTCCTTTTACCTTTTTTGAACTAGGCTCTTATACTAGTTGTGATTTACACAACCTTTGATAACCATAAAAAATTGTTTCTACCAAAAATAACCAAAATGTCCCTTTGAGAATTTGGCTCACAAACACTGCTTGGTTGAACTAGAACTAATATAAACTCAATAAGAAAAGGAGAGAAAAAATACCTAAGAATTTATAATAGTTTAGCTAATTGTGCCTACTTCCACTTTAGAGAACTCAATAGTTCTTTTTCCTCAATCACAACAACTTTATTATACAATATACAACAACAAATGCGTAAAAGCTCTCTTAGGGTGTTTATCTCTCAATTTCTATCTTGCTACAAAATATAAAACCTCTAGACTAGTTTGCAATTACAAAAAAATGAAAACCAAATACAAGTGAATCCTCAAATCCCTATAATGCTCCTTGTATAACCAAATTTAACTAACTACCTTAGGCTACAATTAATTAAAGCTTAATTGACACTTAAGCACACTTCTTCAATGTCATGTTACCATATCATCAGTTAAGCTTAGTTTATCTTAGGCACTTCTATTTCTACATTTTTATACATTGATGCTTAGGTGCCTACTATCTCTCCTAATTCCTTTTTTCAACTCTTTTTCAGGGCTATCTCTTTTTATTTTTTTATCGCTTTCTCTTTTTTTCTTAAATTTTCTTTTCTTCCTTGACAACCACTTTTTCTCTTTTTGATTTTTTTCACATATAAGCACATAATAAAAAACCATGCCTATGAGGTGAAGGTTTAATCATTGGTTTTAGCACTAGACTAGGCTTTATACTTGATACTTTCAACGCAAGGGATATGATTTTTGCATTAAGCTCAAAAATAGGGAACTAGGGATAATTACATAGTAAAGAGAAGGCTAAAAAGGCTTAAAATTTTTAAAGAATGCCTAATCATGTCCTTAACTAGAATGATTTAGTATTTTTCCTCAAGGGTAAATCAAGAAAATTCTGGGAATGCAATTTCATTCTTCATTGGATAGTTAATCAATGAAACAAACACAAAGATTGAATCCATTATAAGCTCATAATGGGGAAAGTTTTGGTTTTGCAAACTACTCCCAATTGATTCAAATAATCCATGTTAAAATAGAATAATTAAAATTTCATGGACTGCTAAACATATGCAGATTATCAAGCAATGAATGGTGGATTTTTAGAGATTAGCAAATCATTAGCAAAAGTTTGACACCAAAAAGGCTAACAACTACTACTAACAATTGAATAGAAGAGAAATAACTCAACAACAACAATAACAACTAAGCCATTTCCTACTAGGTGGGATCAATTACATGGATCAAATAATGCCATAGTGGCCTATTATAAATAAGATTAATAAAGAGATTATTAATTGTTAAATATTTCTTAACAGTTTCACCTATTGTTTTCTTTGGCTTCCCTCTAACTAACTATTAGGCTACTCTCCATCTGATATACTTTTCTCAGTAAGGCTTTTACGTGTTTTCTTTACACATGGCCAAACCACCTTAAGTGAGATTCCCCCATCTTCTCCACGATAGGTGCAACCCTAACTTTCTCTCTAATGTACTCATTCTTAATCATATCTCTTTTAGTGTGTCTACATATCCAGTGCAACATTCTCATCTATGCGACATTGAGTTTATCTTTATGTTGTCATTTAACTGCCCAACATTCCATACCATACAATATTGTAGGTCTTATAGCTGTACAATAGAATTTTTCTTTAACTTTGAGCAGCACTTTTCTATCACAAATGACTTTCTGAGCCTTCCTTTATTTCATCCATCTCGCTTGAATCATATGGTTTACGTCCTCCTTTACTTCACTATTAGTTTGAATAATGGACCTAAGATATTTATAGCTTGTGACTTGTTTTAATAGATGGTCTCCAAGTTTTACTTCTAAATACATATTTGTTCACATTTTACTAAAATTGAATTCCATATATTCTATTTTATTTTTACTTATACAAAAGCCACGTGATTTCAAAGCTTATCTCCATGACTCTAGCTTCATATTTATTTTCTCTTTCAATTTACTTACTAAGACTATATCATCTGCAAAAATCATACATTGAGTCCCCAAATCTTGGATATATTTAGTAACTGCGTCTAAAATCAAGTTAAAAGGATATAGACTTAGAGATGACTCTTGATGTAGTCCTATAATTATGGAAAAATTCTTTGTGTCCTTATTTTGTGTCCTCACACAAGTTGTTATTCTATCGTACATATTTTTTATTGCTCAAATATAAGCAATATGTACTCTTTTCTTCTCTAAAGCTTTCCATAAAACCTCTCTCAATACTCTATCATATGTCTTTTCCAAATCAATGAAAACCATATGTAAATTTTTTTGCTTCCTTTGATATCTCTCGATCAATTTTTGTAGTAAGTAAATTGCTTCCATGGTTGACCTTCTTAGCATGAAACTAAATTGATTCTCTGTGACTTGAGTCTCCTATCTTAATCTCTGCTTAGTGACCTTCTCCTATAACTTCATAGTATAGGTCATGAGCTTAATCCCCCTATAGTTGGCTATCATATTAAATAGCTTAGTGAGTCAACTTATGCCTTTCCTGCCTAGACATTTCCACACCACAATAGGTATATTATTAAGTCCTACTTCTTTGCCATTATCCATTCTTTTCAAAGCTTTCTTTACTTTAAACTCTTGAATTCTACCATAAAATGTATAATTTCGGGCATCCTCTGTAATATTTAATATATCGGAGTAATAGAACAACTCATGTCCTTCGTTAAAAAGCCCTTGAAAGTAACTCTTCCATCGTGCTTGGATATCTTAATCCCTTACCAAGATATTACCTTCTTCACATTTCATTTGATCTAGGTTTATTTTCTTTCTTTCCCTACCCTTTGCAAGCCTGTAAATTTTTCTTTCACCATATTTAGTTCCTAAGGATTGATATAGCTCTTCAAAAGCTCTAAATCTTGCTTCATTCATACATTTCTTAGCAACTTTATATTTTTTCCAATTTTTATTATCTTTATATAAGTGCCACGCTTTATTACACTCTCTTTTAACCTTAATCCTATCTTGCACCTCTACATCGCACCACCAAAATTCTTTACCCTTTGGTCCAACACCTCTTGATTTTTCAAGCGTCTCTCTTGCTATTTTCCTAATCAATTTGGCCACCTCGTCCCATATATCATTAGCATTTTCCTGTACCTCCTAAAACCCCTTTTGCTCTACCCTTCTTTGAAAGCTCCTTTATTGTTCATTCTTCAAATGCTACCTTCTAATTCTTTCAACCTTTTTCTTACTCTTTCATTCGACTCTTCTCTTAACTCGCACATCCATAACTAAAACTCTGTGTTGGGTACCTAAGCTTTCTCTAGGTATGACTTTGCACTCTATGCAAATTTTTTTATCAAATTTCCTTAGAAAGAAGAAATCTATTTGAGAGCTTGCTCCCCTACTCTAGTATATGATAAGATGTTCTACCCACTTCCTAAGTGCTACTGTAAAATTAAAGGCTAGAGAAAAATTCAAGATAGTTTTACCCTCTTCATTTACTTCCCCTATTTTTAAACCTCTATGTATACCCTCTTATCTTCTAGATTCACTCGCTACATGCCCATTTAGATCCCTTCCTAATAAATTTTTTTCTCCTAAAGGTATTTCCTAAACCAAACCTTCTAGGTCCTCCCAAATATTTATCTTGTGATGATCCTCTAATCTAACTTGTGGTGCATATACACTAATCACATTAAAAGTGTACCGCTTCATTACAAGCTTTAAAGCTATGATCATATCTCCTAATTTTTTTACATCTACCACATTGTTGCTCCACTCTTTATCGGCTTAAAACCCGAAGTATCTAATTCTTTTGACTTTTCTCCTACCCACTTAGTTTCTTATAAGCATATGATGTTGTTCCTTTTCCTAATCATGACATCAACTAATTCCATTGATTTCCTTGTAAGCGTGCCTACATTCCAAGTTCCAAAACAGATCTTACCCTCATGAACTAACTTATTTACCTACACCCATTCACTAAAGTGTAGGAACCCTTGCATATTTTTCACTGTACCCGGGTGTTGATACAACGGTTCTTGCTCTTTTGACACTGTCCTCAAGCTATATAGCATGTTGCTTTTGGGCAACGACTATAACATCATTATAACTTCGTTGATCCATGCTTATGAAGATATGACAATGTTTAATGTTGGTTGTCACAAGCCTAACATAACCCTATTCTTTTATCCGGGCTTGGGATTGGCTATACAAATATAGGCAGAGTTAAATAACTCAACAAAACAACTCAAAAAAATAATAATTAAACAATGGCAAAAGTTTAAAAGTGCTACAATACATAGAATTAAATCAAAGTGGCCATTAGTAGCCACAATTAATCAAATTAAATCACTCCCCAAACTTAAAATCAACATTATTCCAATGTTGGAGATAAAATACCAAATTTTAAATAAAGAATAAACGGTCACAAAACTCCTCTAACAAAGGTGGTTGGTGGGTGGTTTCATGTCGTTACAAACACAGCAAAAATAATTAAATACCTTATCCTTATTGAAACAAATTAATGTAGCAAAGGAAGTAAGGGTCTTTCCCACAAAGAGTAAAATATGATATTTATGCTTTTGGGAATAATAGGAGGATTTAATTGAAAGTAAAATAAAATAAAATAAAATAAATAAAATTACGATAAAAAGTTTAAAAAAATTCATTGGTTGGGTCAACTTCCACCATCAGATTGTTCCATTGATCATTGATATAAATTATTCAACTCAAATTAGATATTCATTGTTGAAATCTAACCTAACAATTCTTTAAGTTTAGTTAATCTTTAACTGGGTGGATCTGATTAACCCTAATTACCACATAACATTATCTAAGGTGGAAAAATTTAACCTAATAATTGCAAAACAATCTAGAAAGATCGATGAAGTTAAATAACCCAAATACAAGCAGTAAAATTTAACATAGTTCATTATTCTCACTTAGAATTAATAATTCTCGTAATGTAGCAAACTTACTAATCCGAGCTGCCTCTTAAATTAGTGTAACCAAACAAGTTTGATTTAGTTTAATAATTCAACCATTGGTTGAATCAATTAACTAACTAATAGGCCTCATAGCAATCAAGAGATATGATCATAGAAATAGAAATAGAAAAATAATCAATACCTAAAATTTAATTGAAATAGATGAAATATAAATTATAATCTCACAATGTTAACATATATGAGGTTTCAGTATTTCTCGACCAATAAAACAAAATCAACCATGCAGGGTTACAAAACCAAAGAAAGATGAAAAAATGAAAAAAAAATGATGACTAGAGATGTCTCTAGAGGGTTAGAGATGCCCTTTGATGCCTCTTGGCTGTCTATTTATAATCATTGGCATCTCTAATGATCTAAGGTTTCTTTTAATCAATTTTTGTCCTATTGGAGTTGGTGTCTAACTCGAATTCTATTTTTTTGCATATCTTATTTTTGGACATTATTGGTGTAGCACCATGGCGATAGGTTTTCTACATAATTTTCCAAAATGCAAAGCATAAAAGTTGTAGCTCTTTATCTTAGTTTTCCACAGCCCCTTGAATTACCTCAATCAAAGTTTGGATGAGAGAGGTATGCTTAAATTAGTTAAGCAAGGTCAATATTTCTTTAATTTCTGTATTTTCCTTGAATTTTGTCTATTTTTCTCATATTTTCTACATTCTTAATTCCACCAAGAAAAAACACAAAATTAAATTAAATCCAAATATATGTCACTGAAAAACCAACAAAAAGCAAGCTTAGAGGTTCTAAATTTATGATTAATTATACACAGATCAAATACCTTCAAACTCAACATTTTACTTATCCTCAAGCAAAACAAAATCTAAAAACAAAAATCTCACAAATTGAAAATATGTAATGAGTGTCAAGTTTGCTAAATTTCTTGCCTCAAAGAATCAAATGAATTATTACTCAAGAAAAACTCAAAAGGATCATAGCTATATACAAGCTTAACTCAAATGTAATTAATATTTCATCATCTTGAATCCTAAGTGTCTATGTGTGTCCTGGGATCAATTAATTTTCTACACCTAAATGAGTTTATACATCCCAAAATTTTAATGTGAAAAAATCTAATTAATTTATTTTTATGAACTCCTTAAGATTATTTGTCATATCACTCTCCACTATTGCTGAGTATACACTACACCTAAAATCAATAGGATTTCATTAAGCTTGTAATGTGGCTGGGGTATGGGGTAGGATAAAGGATAAACATTTAGACTCAATCACCCAATACCTCATGACTATTTTGATTTCTTTCTTGAGCTTTCCTAAGTTTAGATGATTTTTTCCCCAAACTCAATTTCTTGCTTCATTCTTTCTACTTGAAATTCAATCATTTTTTCTTTTTCTCTTCATTTTCCCTTCTTTTTCTTTCCTTTTGCTCTTTTCGTCTATTCACTATATTATTCTTTTATTTCTTTTGATTTTTCTTCTCAACTATACCCTTCCACCTTTTTGACAATAAAGCTCTAAATAATACTTTTTAGAAAATAATCATGTAATGAATGAATAGGGAAAAAAATATAAGGATATATAAAATTTGGCTGAGATAATTTTGCAGTTATAGAAGAAAAAAGGTTAATAATGCTCAAATAGAGAAACAATTGATATAATCCCATTAGGGTATGCTTGAAAATACTTAAACTATCAAATAATGCTGAAATAATCACCTAAATAATAGTGTCAGCTTAGGATTTCACCTCAGGTGGCAACCAAATAAGTTCTAGAGTCCTATTGAGATCATTAAATAATTTTTGAGTTATATAAACTTTCTCTAAGCAATAAGAAAAATTAAATACGCAAGCTTTATGTGCATAAAATATTTCAATATTCTTAAGTTTAAATACAAATTTCGTAATAGTCAAAATTGCACATAAATATGATTTTTCTACATTTTTCAAGAGCTAAATTTTTTTAAATCAATCAAGTCAATGGTTGTTAGTTAAACAAGCCACTTGAAACATAAATTAAACACATTCACACAATCATTGGACTTGCTAAATGCAATAAAGGGGTAGTGATAATCAAATAATTGATGCTCAATTTAAGTTAAAATATACAGTCATGAATCATAAATGTTATTCCCACCCTCAAAATTAAATTTTACAATATCCTAAATTTAAATAAATCAAGATAAAATATAAAGAGGGAAAATAAAAATATTAGCTTAATAGACTTCCCTAGCTTGATGTTTTCATCCATGTTCAGGTCTATAGGATCATCTCCGAAGGTAGGTGGGGTTCTTTGAGAGGTTGTGGGTGCCATTACTTGAATTCTAAGTTCTACTACTCAAAAGGGTTGCTCAAAGGACGTTGTAAGGTAAGTGTCAATCTAGGAGTTAGTGGATTATTAATGGGTGTGTCAGTGGGCTAGTAAGGTGTGCAAGGATAGGTATCAAGACGAGTGTCAGTGGTCATGTTAGTGGCTTAGGTGGAGTGTTAGGATGGCCTTGGGTTTTTCCATGAGTCCCTAGTGTGCAACTGAAAGTTAGGTCTTCACAAAATTTGATTCCCACTCGAATTTGTCCTTAATACACTAAATTAGCCCAAGAATAATTAATAGTAGTCACACATGATCAAATTGCTTATCAAGTTCATTCATAGTTCACAAAAATCAACCTCAATTGTTGCCTAGAGAATGGCAATTCGGTTAAGGCTTCAATTTGGGATTTTTCAAGATTTTTAACCTAGTGCCACAACATTTGAGCTCTCAAGAATTTCTTTTGGCTACAACTGTAACATCCTTAATTTCGTTTCTTTTATTGATAAAAGTACATAAATATTTAATTAAAGACATAAAATTTATTAAACAATATTTTAGATATCTAAGGAAATATAATCCTTAGAAATTCTTCACCTTATGTATATGCATAGAAAATAATTCTAACATTAAGAGAACAAATAAAGAGGGAAAACCTAATAGGAAAAAAAATTAGAAATAACATACTAAAGAGATGCAAAATTCTTGGATAAGGAAGATAAATTTTTAGAAACAAGTAAAGGTCTTAAAATTTCAAGAACATTGGATTAGGGTAATTTTTCCTAATTCAAGAACTAGAGTTACTAAGTTTAACATCTTTACCCATACATTGGGCTGTTACCTATGGACACTTCATATAGAGTTTTTCCACTTCACATAAGTTTCTAGCAAGCCCATTGGATAACCTAGGCAAGAAATAAAACATAGACTTGGACTAGGATATAGTAATTGGATCGATAGCCCAAAAATTATGAAAATGTGACCAAGCCCTCCAAGAAAGTTAGAATTTTATCCAAAGCAAAGAAAATGGGTAGGAATAAGCCCATAATAGGTAGGAATAAGCCCAAATCCAAGAGGAAAAATAAAATAAAATAAATTAGGTGATGATATAATAATGTAATAATAATAAAGATTAGGTTACATGGCATTAAGACAAAAATTTAGCAAGTGGTGTGATTCTACATTCATCATTTTGGCAAGTGGCATGATAATACAAGGCTTTAGGATAAAAACATCTATATCCTACACTCATAATTTTAGCAAGTGGTATGATAATACATGGCATTAGGACAAAACATTCCTATCCCACACAAATAATATCAACCAAATAATGGAGATTCAAGGGCTAGAAATTTGCCACCTAAAAAGGCAAACCTATCACACTTTTTTAAGACAAAAGAAAATGGAAATGAATCCTTAAATCAAAGGGACCTTGTCCCTTATCTTAAGAACATATCATCATAATTTTCAAAATAAAAATCTCCTTTTCCTATGCATATCTTGACTAAGGAAGAGGAAGACAAGAACATAAGTTGTTTGTTTTCCAAAAATTCAACAAAGTGTATCCTAATTGTGATAAGGTAGACCCATGATCATGAAAGTTGTATTGTTTGGTGGTCTATTTAAGCAAAACCCACCCCTACAACATTTTAATTTCGTCCAAGTGAAGAAGAGAAAGAAATAGAAGCAAGGTAGAGTGAGGAAAGGAGAGAAAGAGAGGAGAAGAAAGGAAGGAAGAAGAATGAGAAGTTTAGAAGGCTAAGTACTCAAGGTAAGTTACCTTAATCTCCACTTGAATCCATTTTTCTTCTTCATCCTTGAGGTTCAAAAACTCACCCTCCTTCTCTTACCTAAGCTGCTAGAAAAGCAAAGGGAAGGGAGGAATCTTGCTACTTCTTTCAAGAGGAAACAATAAAACCAATTCACTAAGTAAGCTAGGGAGATTCTTAGGTAAGTTTAACAATATTTCTTTTTGAAGAAAACTTTTGAAACTTATAATATTTATATGAGATTTTGATCTTAAAACTTTGATGATTGGTCATGATGTTGCTATATCATGTTACATATTGATCTTGCATGTGATGTATGTTTGAATACTTAAACTGGTATAGAAAGTTCTGCATAGGTATGGCAATGGGTGGCAAAATTTTTAGCTTCTGTGTTATAATTTCTAGGAATTATCTATAGAAAATGAAAATAAATGGTTAACAAAAGAATTAAAGATATATATGTCACAGATTTTTAGCCACTGGAATCATTCAATTTGGAGTCCATATGATGTAGATATGGTCCGATTAGTAGTGAAAGGTCAGAAAATGGTTCATCAGGGAAGAATATATTAGGATAATTTTTGTGTTTTAATTTCTGGAAATTATCTGTAGGGAATTAGAATAAATGGTTAACATAAGAATTAAAGATATATGTGGCATGGATTTTTAGCCACTGGAATCATTCAATTTGCAGTCTATATGAGGTCGATATATTTCGATTAGTAGTGAAAGGTCAGAAAATGGTTCATCAGGGAAGAATATGTTAGGATAGCTTCGATATTTTAATTTCTAGGAATTATTTGTAGGGAATTAAAATAAATAGTTAACATAAGAATTAAATATATATGTGTCACGCATTTTTAGCCACTAGAATCATTCAATTTGGAGTCCATATGAGGTAGATATGGTCCAATTAATTTCTGGGAATTATCTGTATGGAATTAAAATAAATAGTTAACATAAAAATTATAGATATGTGTGTCACGGATTTTTATCCACTGGAAACGTTCCATTTGGAGTCCATATGAGGAATATATGAGCTGATTAGTAGTTAAAGGTCAGAAAATGGTTCATCAGGAAAGAATATGTTAGGATAACTTCTGTATTTTAATTTTTGGAAATTATCTGTATGGAATTAAAATAAATGGTTAACATAAGTATTATCGATATGTGTGTCATAGATTTTTAGCCACTGGAATCACTCAAGTTGGAGTCCATATGAGGTAGATATGGTCCGATTAGTAGGTAGAGGTCAGAACCTATCTGAGAAGAAATAACCTGTACATTTAGGGAGTAATATCACCTTGATTTCTTAATATTTCACTACAATGTTCAACATAATAGTTTTAGATAATTGTTTTATCTTAAAATTGACACCAAGAGTACCTACATCGGAGTTTTATTGAGGGAGTTATGCTCTGCTTAGTAAGAGAAGGTTAGATATGATGAAAACCTGCATCAAGAAATAAAGAAATAAAATTAATATTTAAAAAAGAAGACGAATCTTATAAATGACTAATATATGCCATAGCCATTTCCATTGTATAAACTTCTTACCATCTTAAGTGTAAAATTCTAACATGGAAATATTTTATAAAGTGATATTTGAAATGGTTATGTTTATGGCATGATTACCAATGATTTATGGTAATAGTTATATTTTGATGAACATACTTGTTATTGAAAGCATATTTTTGGCTATGATTGTGAAAAGAAAAGAAATGAGCACGGTCACATGGCAATCCGTGTGGTGCACCAGTAGGGGACACCCTACCAACGGTTATGATTATGATTATGATTATGATTATGAGAAAAGAAAGAGAAATTGTGCCATGTCGGACGGAGCGAGAAAAGCCCGTACTGGAGCGTAGAGGATACTCACCCTGACCGGGGTAGCTTGAAATGAGAATAAGTTGATGGCCATCATATGATATTCTGAAAATAGTTAATCCTGTCATACATATCATTACTGTATGATTCTTATGTGGATAGATATAATGCATTCATGTGACCAAAGATATTTTCTGTAGTTTATACAACTGAACATGACATGATGAACTATATTGATGGTAAATTATGATTTATTGTTGAACCTACTGGGATTTAATTCTCACTATATTTCCATATCATGTTCAGAAGAATAATGCAGATTTTCTCAATGACATTTATTATTTCCGTACGTTGGATCGAGGTGCCCTACCTTGGGCAAATACCAGTTATATCAGATGTATCTGTAGTAGATGTGACTGAGATTCCGATGGAGGTGCCACCCGCACCAGTGTCCCCGGAAACTCATTGCCCGGCACCTCTTGAGCCACCCTTTAGGCTTACACCTGAGCATGATGAGATGGATGGTGATCACTAATCTGGGAAGTTTCACTAAACCCCTCCTTATGTTTTTACTTGTCCCTATTATATTCTCTTTTATATTCTGACATTGGGGACAATGTATGTTTTTAAGTGTGGGGGGGTCACTTTATGATTCAGCTGGATGACTGTATGATAAATCATACACTTGTGTACTTTCCTACTTTGATGCATAACTATAATTTTATGATATGTGCACTTTTAATCCTGTTATGAGGTGAGCATGTGAACAAAATTTCAATTTATGAGTTTGTGTTAGCTGAACCATAGCCATTGATATAATTGTTTAAATTACCTATTTTCTAAAAATCCTGAAATTCTTTTGCACAGTAATTTTGTGATTAATACCTTTATTTTTTCTACCTAATTCACTCACTCCATGATTAATTTCTGAATACTTGTTTTGTAGATCTACATTAATGAAAGGGTGGAAGGGTGGAGCAAGGACAAAAGAAAAAAAAAATCTCAAAAGACTAATGAAAGTCTATCTAGTGATTGAAAAAGAAGAAATAGAGAATCAAAGAAAAGTAGAATGCAGAAAAGCAAGGAAATAAGTGTGGGGGAAAAATTACCCAATCTTGAGAATTAGCTCAAATAGATTAGAGTTAATCTTGTGGTGTTGAGAGATTGAGCTTTAAATTATATCTTATATCTCACCCCATAGCCTAGCCACATTACAAGCTGATTTTAGTCCTTTTGATCCTAAGAAGTAGTTTTAGCCTACGTTAGTAGAGAGTAGCATGAAAAATAAGTTTATGGAAATCTTAAATAGAGAGCCATGCTATAATTCTTGAGATATATAAACTCATTTAGGTAAAAGAAAATTAAATTATTCAAAGACACACACACACTATGGATTTTAGAGAATAAAATCATGAATTGCATTTGAATTGAATATTGCACATAGTCATTAAATTTTCTGAAATTTTTTTACGAGCATACAGTTTTCACTATGAGGCTACATATTGGTAAGTCTTTCACTCATCTTATTTGTTGAATATTGTTAACATAAATTAATTTGCTTGAGGACAAGCAAAAGAGTAAGTGTGGGGGTATTTGACATGCTAAAAATTAAGCATGTATTTAGCATATTTTATGTTACTTTTTATTTTATTTAAATAGTGAATAGATAGGATTTAATTAATTTTTTTGTTTTATGTTTTAGGAATAATAAAGAAGAAAAGAAGAGAAAAATAGAGAGAAAATCATGAAAAATGCTGATTTATGACCGTTCATCACTAATGGAGGAATATCTCGCTCATTTAGCTCCGATTGAGGTGATTCCAGCGGCTATGGAAAGAAGAAACATAGAGCTACAACTTTCATGTTTGGCACTTCAGCAAAATCCAGAGTTTTCTAGGTGCCACGACTCTCTCAACAGAGCGCCGCGGCGGCCAGTCATAACTGTTTGGAGCGCCGCGGTGCTTAAGTAAAGCGCCGTAGCGCCCGCCGTCGTATAGACTTGCTGATTTCATGATTTTAGGTCTTTTTCACTCAAATTGAAGCTGGATGGACGAGGATTTGACCTAAAGACATTCCTACTTCGATAAGGAGGAGTTAATCTATAAAAAGAGAGGTAGGCAAGCAGAGAAATGATCTAATTCTTCATCCAAGTTCTTCAATTCTTCTTTAGATTTTCTTATGGCCCTGCGTGGCTAGTTCTTTTTAGTTGGTTGAGGTAGATTGAAACCTCAAGGGACCCTTATGCATTGTGAGATTTGGAATTGTTTTCAATAGTTCAATCTTAACTAGGTATTGTTTATTCATCTGCTTTTCTTTTTTAAATGATTTTTCATATGATTGCTAGGAGGCCTAATAGTATATTGTATGTCTAAGTCTACTGCTGAATTAGGTTTTGAACAAAGTTTTCATTACTTGATTCATGAAGCAAATAGGATTAAGGATTTTGGATTATAAATCATTAACCCTATGATGAATGATCAACTAAATTAAATATAATCGATTTGCTTATATTTATTTAGCTCTATCAGTTTCTCTCGTTCTTAATGCAGTTGATGAGTTGGACTTTGCCGATGTGTTAAAGGATTTTTTTTCTCAATTAGAATTTAACTGGTACGATTGTTATCAATTCACTAGGCTTAAGGAGGAACTAGGATAGAGTCCCAATGATAGATATTTGGTTTAAGATTGATAATTTTTTCAATGATCAATGCAATCCCTTGATGGTGAATATCGACCGAAACCAACGCTTTTCTCATTAATTACTCTTTTCACTATTTTCATGATTGTTTAATTTACTTTATTCACAATTATCAAACCCCCTTTCTTAATCACATAAGGTAATTTCAGTCTTTGTGGGATCGACCCTTACTCCCACAACTACAGGTTAGTTTTGAGGTAAGGTATTAATTTGGGTGTACCTACGACAGTGCCACCAAATTTTACCATTAAATTTTCTTTTGACGAAAACTTTTGAAACTTATAATATTTATATGAGATTTTGATATTAGAACTTTGATGATTGGTCATGATGTTGCTATATCATGTTACATATTGATCTTGCATGTGATGTATGTTTGAATACTTAGACTGGTATAGAAAGTTCTGCATAGGTATGGCTGTGGGTGGCAAAACTTTTAGCTACTGTGTTTTAATTTCTGGGAATTATCTATAGAAAATTAAAATAAATGGTTAACAAAAGAATTAAAGATATATGTGTCACGGACTTTTAGCCACTGGAATCATTCAATTTGGAGTCCATATGACGTAGATATGGTCCGATTAGTAGTGAAAGGTCAGAAAATGGTTCATCAGGGAAGAATATGTTAGGATAGCTTCTGTGGTTTAATTTCTGGGAATTATCTGTTGGAAATTTAAATAAATGGTTAACATAAGAATTAAAGATATATGTGTCATGGATTTTTACCCACTAGAATCATTCAATTTGGAGTCCATATGAGGTCGATATGGTCCGATTAGTAGTGAAAGGTCAGAAAATGGTTCATCAGGGAAGAATATGTTAGGATAGCTTCGGTATTTTAATTTCCGAGAATTATCTATGGAGAATTAAAATAAATGGTTAACATAAGAATTAAAGATATATGTGTCACAGACTTTTATCCACTGGAATCATTCAATTTGGAGTCCATATGAGGTAGATATGGTCTGATTAGTTGTCAAAGGTCAGAAAATGGTTCATCAGGGAAGAATATGTTAGGATAACTTCTGTATTTTAATTTCTGGGAATTATCTGTATGGAATTAAAATAAATAGTTAACATAAAAATTATAGATATGTGTGTCACGGATTTTTATCCACTGGAAACATTCCATTTGGAGTCCATATGAGGAATATATGAGCTGATTAGTAGTTAAAGGTCAGAAAATGGTTCATCAGGGAAGAATATGTTAGGATAGCTTCAGTATTTTAAGTTCTGGGAATTATCTGTATGGATTTAAAATAAATGGTTAACATAAGAATTATAGACATGGGTGTCATGGATTTTTAGCTACTGGAATCACTCAAGTTGGAGTCCATATGAGGTAGATATGGTCCGATTAGTAAGTAGAGGTCAGAACCTATCCGAGAAGAAATAACCTATACATTTAGGGAGTAATATCACCTTCATTTCTTAATATTTCACTACAATGTTCAACATAATAGTTTTAGATAATTGTTTTATCTTAAAATTGACACCAAGATCACCTACATCTGAATTTAATTGAGGGAGTTATGCTCTGATTTGTAAGAGAAGGTTAGATGTGATGAAAATCTGCATCAAGAAAATAAAGAAATAAAATTAATATTTAAAAAAGAAGATGAATCTTATAAATGACTAGTATATGCCATAGCCATTTCCATTGTATGAACTTCTTACCATCTTAAGTGTAAAATTCTAACATGGAAATATTTTATAAAGTGATATTTGAAATGGTTATGTTCATGGCATGATTACCAATGATTTATGGTAATAGTTATATTTTGATGAACATACTTGTTATTGAAAGCATATTTTTGGCTATGATTGTGAAAAGAAAATAAATGAGCACGGTCACATGGCAATTCGTGTGGTGCACCAGGAGGGGACGCCCTACCAATGGTTGTGATTATGATTATAAGAAAAGAAAGAGAAAGTGTGCCATGTCGGACGAAGCGAGAAAAGCCCGTACCGGAGAGTAGAGGATACTCACTCTGACCGGGGTAGCTTGAAATGAGAATAAGTTGATGGCCATAATATGATATTCTGAAAATAGTTAATCCTGTCATACATATCATTACTGTATGATTCTTATGTGCATAGATATAATGCATTCATGTGACCAAAGATATTTTTTGTAGTTTATACAGCTGAACATGAAATGATGAACTATATTGATGATAAATTATGATTTATTGTTGAACCTACTGGGATTTAATTCTCACTATATTTCCATATCATGTTCAGAAGAATAATGCAGATTTTCTCAATGACACTTATTATTTTCGTACATTGGATCGATGTGCCCTACGTTGGGCAACTACCAGTTATATCAGATGTATCTGTAGTAGATGTGACTGAGATTCCGGTGGAGGTGCCACCCGCACCAGTGTCCCCGAAAGTAGTCGACATAGATGATTAGAACTAATATGTATCTTTGTACAAATGTTTATAAAATAATGGTGTGTAGTTTTTAAAATAATGGTGTGTATGGAAACTCAGTATTGTATCACTGTTAATAATAATTATGCTTGGTTAAAGTTATTATTATTACGAGTTAAGTGGTTAGAATTAAAGTAGTAATAACTTCATGGAATTTTACAAATATAAAAAAAAATTGTTACATTTACATAAATGGAGTTATTACAACAACAATTGATGCCGTTGTAGTAGGATATGGGTGTTGCGACACTAATGCTCTTTGGATTCTAGAATTCTCCTGTAGCTGGTGGCGTTGTGGCGTTACTGAGGCGTTGGACCTATGAAAAGTTTTAATTTTTCTAATATTTTTAGTCCTTTTCTTTTTTTTGAAAAGCAAAAAAATAAATAAATTTTTCAAAAGTATAAAATTCAACTTGACACACTCCCCCAGCAATGGTGAAAAAATTTAGTCTCGCATCATTGCAAACATGCCAAAAATAATTAAATACCTTACTGTTTTTAAAACAAATTAATGTAGCAGCAGGACTAAGGGTTAATCCCATATAGAGCGGTAGAAAATGTTTTTGGTTTTGTGAATAAAAATAAGATTTAATTGAAAGTAAAATAAAATAAAATAACATAAATAAAATAATGATAAAAAGATAGAAGTAAAAGACATGGGTTAGGTCAACTTCATCCATCAAATTGTTCCACTGATTGTCGATATAAATTATTCAATTCAAATTAGATATTCATTATTGGAATCTAGCTTAATATTTTCTTAAGTTCAGTTAATCTTTAACCAGGTAAACCTAATTAACCCTAATTATCAAATAACCTTGTCCAATGTGGCAAGATTTAACTCAATAATTGCAATACAATCTAGAAAGATCAATAAAGCTAAATAACTCGAACAAAATCAATTGGATTTTACTTGGTTGATTATTCTCCTTGATAATTAATAATTCCTATAATACAGTAACCTTACTAAACCCAGTTATCTCTTAAATAATAATGACCAATCAATTTTAGATTTGATTACATAATTGTCACGACCCAAATTTTTGAGCATGTCGACATGAAATTAGGGATTTCCTCACTATATAAGCTTAATGTAACATTTCTAATTTCGTTTCTTTTATTAATAAAGGTACATAATTATTTAATTAAGGAAATAAAATTTATTAGACAATTTTTAGATATCTAAGGAAATATAAGCCTTAAAAATTCTTCACCTTATGTGTATGCATAGGAAATGTTTCTAACATTAAGGGAATAAGTAAAGAGAGAAAACCTAGTAGGAAAAATTAGAATTAACATACTAAAGAGGGACAAAATTCTTGGGAAAGGGAGATAAATTTTTGAGAAGTAAGTAAATGTCTTAAATTTTTAAGAAGATTGGATTACGGTAATTTTTCCTAATTCAAGAGCTGGAGTTCCTAAGTTTAACATCTCCACCCATACATTGGGCTTTCACCTATGGACACTTCATATAGAGTTTTTCCACTTCACATGAGTATCTAGCAAGCCAATTGGATAGCCCAAGCAAGATAAAAAACATAGACTTCGACTAGGATATAGAAGTTGGACCATTAGCCCAAAAATATGAAAATGTGACCAAGCCCTTCATGAAAGGTAGAATTTCAGCCAAAGAAAAGGAAATGGGTAAGAATGAACCCAAATCCAAGAGGAAAAAATAAGAACCTTATGAGGAAATAGTAATGTAATAATAATCAAGATTAGGTCACATGGCATTAGGACAAAATATCTATATCCTACATTCATAATTTCAGCAAGTAGGTAATAATACGTGGCATTAGGACAAAACATCTATATGCTACATTCATAATTTCAACAAGTCAATAATAATACATAGCATTATGACAAAACATCCTTATCCTACATAAATAATTTCAACCAAGCAAGGGAGACTCAAGGGCTGCAAAGTTTTCACCTAGAAAGGCAAACCTATCATACTTGAGTAAGATAAAAGAAAAAGGAAATGAATCCCTAAATCAAAGGGACCTTGTCCCTTGTCTTAAGAACATTTTATCATAATTTTCAAAATACAAATCTCTTTTTGTTATGCATATCTTGACTAAGGGAGAGGATGTTACGCCCTTAATTTAAGGGAACGTGAAAACATACTTCACAATATATATTTTCCATAACATGCATAATACTCTCCTTTACAGATAAGTATTCCCATGTATACACAATATACAATTCAAGTTAATAAATATAAGAGTAATAACAGAAATAAGGATCTTGCTTGTGGCTTTTAGAGTATACTCTAGAGTACAAATACATTATAAATCAAAATCTATGAGCCCTGGAAACAAAATAGGCTCACTAGAAAATATGTCACCTAACCGATCACCTATCTAAAAGAAAATGACCAAACTCTGTATTCTTATATGAAAAATGTGGAAATATCGTGTAGTGAGTTTGACAACTCAGTGAGTAGATACTACCTCCTATGACCTCTTAGGTTAACATATGGATATACTCATATTTTAAAATTTGTCACATAGAAAATACAGTTAAGTAGTACATCCACATGGGACCCACATTTCAAAAATTCTCAAAATAAAGGATATTCAGATATCCAAAACCATATACTCTATTGTATGATCATTAAACAAATGTTGGTATGCATCAAAATATTTCAGATGAAAACATTAGGAGGATACCATATCAGAACCACCATATTAGAGTTCAAGCCCTTCCGTACTTTGGTGGTGTAGGATTTGACTATGTTTAACATCCCAACTAAGGTTTGCCCTACCACAATTGAAGAGGACACGTGAAGGGACTCTAATATGGGCAATTTTCCAAGCACACAGCAAAGGAGTGCAAATCATGTAACAACTCCATTTTTTTTACATATATACATGTATATATATATATATATATATGTATTAAAATCTCATGAAGTCATTACCTCTTTACTTCTAACTATTTAACTCATAATGACATTCAATTAAATTAAGCAAGCTTAATTAAGGTTTACACATCATTAATTAACAACATCCATACGAAAATCAAACACATATATGTCTACATCTTATTCAACCATGTTGACCAATTCCAGAGATATGGATGCAGGTGGTTGCACCTTCACTGAGATCTTAGCCAACTCGACCATAAACAACTTATTAATTTTTGGGATATGCCAAACATAGAGTAACTTGATCCAACGTACACTAAGAACCAGAGCCAATGAAAGATTTGCAAAACTAGTTTTCCAAACATGATATAGAAATATAGTGATAATTAAATCTTAGTAGGTTCAACAATAAATCATAATTATCATCAATATAAATCATCATGTCATGTTCATCTATATAAGCTACAACAAATATCTTAGTTCACATGAATGCACTTTATTTATGCACATGAAAATCATACAGTAATGACATGTATGACATGAATAACTATTTTCATAATATCATATGATGGCTATCAACTTATTTTCATATCAAGTTACCCCAGTCAGGGTGAGTACTTTCTACAATCTAATACATGTTTTTCTTGCTCCGTTCGACATGACACAATTTCTCTTTCTTTTTTCATTGACATAATCATAAATATGAGTAGGGAATCCCCTACTGGTGCACCACACGGACCGCCATGTGACCGTGCTCGTCTCTGATTTTGGACTTCAATTGACTTTTGGAATTTAGCTAAATTGGCATTTTTCAATATCCATTATTCCTTAAGGATTTTACATTTCTCTGAATCTTGCCTAGAATATTGACTGGATTTAGCTATATCAAAACC
Organism: Gleditsia sinensis; assembly: GCA_037074535.1. Classification (NCBI taxonomy): domain Eukaryota; kingdom Viridiplantae; phylum Streptophyta; class Magnoliopsida; order Fabales; family Fabaceae; genus Gleditsia; species Gleditsia sinensis. The sequence goes on from CM073465.1 coordinate 25,754,220, forward strand.
TATATACTGTTAAATTGCTCATTTTCCATTACCTGGTTTGCATGCAGGAGAATTTCTTGAATGCTCATATTGACTCTTACAAGTGGATTAGTTTATTTCATTAGTTTTTCTAAAAAATTTATGCACCATTGGAAATTATATGTTGCCTATTTTATACCTAGACATTACATTGTACTTTAACTAAATTTAACCTGACTTTGCATTGCATGAGCAACATGCTTTGAATTGATTTTTGGTTTAACCATATTGTTTTGATTTGATTCCAATTGCACAAGAGCATTGTTTAAAACATATTGAATATCTGATAAAATTCTGCTAGCTTGCATTATTTTTGATTTAAAATTGGCAATTGATCTATCCTCTAATTTCTTTCACATTGCCTCCTAAGTTTGGATTTGGAAATTAAACAAAATACTTATCTGGGTGCATTAGTGCGATAATTGGATTTTGATCCTGCTTATCCCACTCCCCTTTTGAACTTAATTAAACCTCCACCAACTCTAGAAGGACAGTAAGCAAGTAAGTTACTTCTCCCTTTGCCTGCACTTTCATTGTTATTGACATTGAGGATAATGTCAAATTTAAGCATAGGGGAGTAGTCCTTAAGCTTTTGGTTTCAATGGTTGAATTTATGGTCTTGCATGTATATACTGTATATATTGCTTCTCTCTTGTTTGATTACTTAATCATAAAGTTTACTGTTTTAGAGATAGATTGATGTATTGTAGGTTAATTTTAAACTCATGAACATGTGATGCACAATAGGATATGAAATAGGTAGTTATCATCTTAGTCTCTCTTTTCTAGTATTGAACCTCTAATTTTTGAAAAATATCTCTCATATTGTGCTGTGAAAAATATGCCATTTCTGATTTTAACACTATGAGAGTGTGAAGGAAGGGAGAGGTGAAAAATGAGGGAATATAAAACCCAAAAAGTTGTCACTCTGAGTACCCCTTTAAGTCACCAAAAAGACCTTAGTATGAATACCTAGGTGCCTTTACCCTAGTGAGATGGAGCATAAAATACACTCAGTGCATATTTCTATAATAAAAAAAGAATTAATGAAAAAGAGAAAAGAAAGAAAAAGAAAGTGATAAATAAAAGAGTATGAATGAGAAAAAAAAGAGTGAAAATAGTAATAAGGGTAAGGCAACATAGGGAGATCTAAAGGATGAGGTGACCTATTTGAGTGTTTAAAAATTAATTTGACACATACATTTCAATGGTAAGAATAGAAGCAAATATATAATAAGAGAATTTTGGTTTAGTTTTAGAAGAACATAGACTAACTGGTAAATATCTATTCATATATCTATTGTGTGCACATTGATTGAGTGAAAAAAAATTTCTTGTATTGCATTTCTCTATCATCTGAAATTTATATGCATCTTCCCCCCTTCCTATTTATATGACATGTTATTTGCCTGAGGACAAGCAAAGGTTTAAGCATGTGGGAGTCGATAAAGGGGAAAATTGAGTGTTTAATGGTTATATGTTATCCCCGAATTTAAAGTAAACTTGTGATTATTCCCCTGCTTTTGGTTATGCTTTGCTTTGGATACTGTTTTGGTTGGTTTTATGCTTATAAGTGAGCAAAAGAGGCCAAGAAGCAAAGGAAAACACTCATGAGAAGTGTCATATGGACTTGGAACATGCTGAGGAGGAAGCAAGGAGGAAACCCTAAAGAAATTGGAAAGATTTGAGACTTACAGCCCCTAACACGGCCAAGCTGTGCTTGGTGTGCATGAAGCACGACTAGGCCATGCTGTATGCAAAGAATGTATTTTTTTCCTAGATTTCTAGCATGAAGCACGACCAGGCAGTGTCAAGAAGCATGGTCATGCTTCGTGTCCGTACACCACATGATTTTTAGAGTTTTGAGCAGCCAAGTTGATATATATACATTAGGAAGCGTAGCCAAGAAGATCCAGAGACATTCAGACTTACTTTTACTCAGTGTTAGGTTTAGAAAACACCATTAGATTAGGTTTAGAGTAGAATTAGTGTTTACTTTCATGTTCTTAGGTTAGATTTGAGATTGATTCAGCATTGTATCTCTAATACATTCTGCAAACCAGGTTTTATCTTTCTATTCTATACCTACTTCTTCTTTTACTCCTTTGTTTTGGTTTGTATTGAACTTTAATCATTTACTTAATGAATATGATTTTGGTTTCTGTTTCTATTATACTTGAGTAGATTTGATCTAGGGTTTTGGTAAACCTACTTATGGTATAATGATACTGAACTATTGAATTGATTGTTGGAACCCTAATTGTATTATCCATGGTTAATTAGGATTGACTATTATGCATTGATTATATGAGTTAATGAATGTTTGGCTAATATTTATCACGTATTAGGATATTAACTAATGAACTGAAAGGTAAAAGTTAATATCGAAACCTAATAGTGAATTAAGGATATCTTAATCACGAAAGTAGCTTAAGGTTCTCTAAGAATGAATCAATTAGTGAGCACGAGAAAACCAATTAATTGTATCCCATGTTCGGTATAGAACTTAATGGACTTAGGTTGAACTAAGAACCACGAGAGTAGGCAATTGGATTAACCTAGGTACAATTAGTAATACTTGAAAGAAGTTGCTAGTTAATTAAGGCTAAACCATCCCCAATAACCTAGATAATTTCCATTAGAGGTATATATTGAATGTTGAATATCATAAGTATGGTAAACCCTAACCCTAGGGTTGAGTTGATTGAATTCCTTGTTAGTTTAATTGTGACAAACTCTATCATCGAATTACATCAATTTAGATAGCATATTTTGTATAATTCTAGTAATTGACCATTGTTCTCTGTGGGATACGACTCGTACTCACCGGACTAGCTACAGCTACACTGTGCACTTGCGGTTATTTATAAAACAAACACACGATAAGTTTTTTGGGCCGTTACTGAGGAACAATAGTCAATATTATATACTTTGCAAAATAGCTAGACTAGATCCATTTATTTTTCTTTTTTCTTTTTACTGCATATTTTATCTTGTTGATGTTTGCCTCTTTTCTTCTTTTGTAGGTGCGAGCTATTTTATGTGAAGAGGTCATGAACTCTTTGCTAAATTTGATCCGAAATTTAAATGCACACTATGAAGAAGAAGAAGACAACAGCAAGATCATCCCACTGCACTTACCATGGCGGATAAAGATATCTAATCTCTTAAGGATTTCACCACCTCAAATACTCTTGGCCTGAATCCCAGTATTGTCAGACCAATTGTTGAGGCGAACAACTTTAAATTGAAGACTTCTCTTTAACAGATGGTTCAATAGAATTAGTTTAGAGGGTCACCTACTAAAGACCCTAATCTCCATTTATCAGTCTTTTTGGAATATTGTGACACATTGAAGTTGAATGGAGTATCCTCTGATGCCATTAGATTGAAACTGTTACTATTCTCTCTAAGGGACAAGGCTCGTGCATGGTTGCATTCCCTTCTATTAGGGTCAATAACTACATGGTAGTAGGTTTCTCAAATTTTCTTGGGCAAATACTTCCCACCAAGTAAGACAGTTTATCTTAGAAATCAAATTACTACCTTTGCTCAGAAAGATGGTGAGTCTTTATATGAAGTTTGGGAGAGATTTAAAGAGCTCCTCAGAATATGCCCACACCATGGGTTGGAGAAGTGGCTCATAGTCCATACATTCTACAATGGACTAATTTACAGGACCCGTATGTCTATGGATGCTGCAGCAAAAGGAGCCCATATGAACAAAACAGTGGATGAGGCCTATGAGCTGATTGAAGATATGGCTCAAAAGCACTACTCCTAGTCTAGTGAGAGGCAACCATCTAGAAAACTATCAAGTATGTATGAAGTTGATGCATTTAATCATCTAACTTCTAAATTTGATGCCTTATTTAAAAAATAAGATAAGTTAAGCATCAATGATGTTGGTTCCTCTTCTCCATCTTCTACATGTGATATTTATGGAGTTGTTGGTCATATGGCCAATGAATGCCAGCTTGGAAACTCTGCACCTCAGGATTATGAGTAGGTAAGTTTTGTGAACAATAACCAAAGAAACAATCCCTACAGCAACACCTATAATCCAGGCTAGAGAAATCACCCAAATCTTTCATACAAACTGAATATGAATCAGCCTCAGAATAATTTTAAGCAACCTCCTGGGTTTCAGAATCAGAGGCCATTCAATCCTCCTCTGTAGCCAAATTCAAATTTGGAAGATCTAATGGAAAACTTCATCACCACATAGATGAAGAAAAATGATGAATTTAGATCCCAGAATTATTCAATGAATGAAGCAATACATGACCTAGCCTCTAAGGTTAACTCGCTTGCTTCTCATAGTAAGATGTTGGAAACTCAGATAGCACAGCAAGCAAGCCTATCTAACAAGAACTTTGGCAGACTTCCAGGCCAGATTGAGAATCCTAGAGAGCATTGTAATGCTATTACCTTGAGGAGTGTTAAGCAGTTAGCTGAATTTGAGAGAAATGGGAAGGAAAAAGAAGATGAACCTCAAGATACATCTGAGAAAAGAAGAGAAGATGATTCTAAAGAAAAGAAAAAGAACAAAGAAGAGGCCAAATATGTGGCTCTTGCACCTTACAAACCATCAATCCATTTTCCTTAAAGATTGGTCAAGGCTAAATTAGAGAAGCAGTTTGGGATATTTTTGGATGTTTTGAAGAAATTGAACATTAATATCATATTCCTAGAAGCTATTTCCCAAATGCCTTCTTATGCAAAGTTCCTGAAATAGATCTTCTCAAATAAGAGAAAAATTGAAGAGCATGTTGTTGTGGCACTGACAAAGGGATCCAGTGCATTAATTCAAAATAAGCTGTCACCTAAGCGTAAGGATCCCAGAAGCTTCTCAATTCCTTGCTCTATAGGAGACATAAAGATTGATAGAGACCTATATGACCTTGGAGCATGTATGAGCCTCATGACTCTTTCGGTTTGCAAGAAGCTTCAAATGGATAACTTGAAACCTATCATTCTTTCTCTTAATTTGGCTGACTGATCCATTAAGCATCTAGTAGATATATTAGAGGATGTTCCTCTAAAGGTAGGTAAATTTTTCATATTGGTTGATTTTGTTATTTTAGAGATGGAGGAAGATCACAAAATCTCCATCATTCTTAAAAGGCCTTTCCTAGCCACAGCTGGTGCAAACATCAATATAAAAGATGGAAAGCTTTCTTTGAATGTGGAGGATGAAAAGGTAGAGTTTAACTTAGAAAATATAATGAAATCCCCATCTCTAAATGAATCTTGTTGTATGATTGGTTTACTTAAACCAAATATGGATGATTATATCATGAATTTTTCTCCTTCTAACCCACTTGAGTTATGCTTTGTGGAAAGTTCTTTTGTTAATGATAAACAGGGGAAAGAAAAGCAAGTTGTTGAGGAGGCAATCCAAGCTCCAAAAGTATAATCTAAGCCAACTCCTCTCAACCTCAATGGAGCTAGGGAGGAAAAGAATGAGCCAAAGGAATCCTTGAAGGCTATTAGGTAAAGCTTTAAGCACCATACTAAGAGGCAATGGATAGCAAAGAGAGTTATTCAAACTTTCTTAAAACCTCCTTAAGTGGAAAGCATGAAAAAGAGTCAAGCTAATGACTTTAAACAAGCGCTTTGTGGGAGGCAACCCATATTTTAATTTTTAAGTTTCTTTTTTCTTTCTTTTAGTTTTTGTTTTTATCTTTAATTTAGTTAATTTCTTAGGTTAGGAGTTTAATGAGTGTTTCCATATGTTTTATAAGTAAATTTCCATGTCCCAAAGGTTGGAGAAAGGATGATGATCAAGGAAAATCAAAGGGAATCAAAAAGCAAGGCAAAATTCGAAGAAAAAAGAATTCTAGCAAGCAACATAGGTAGCCCATGTCATGCACTACGCCCGAATTTTGTAGATTTTGGCCCTTTCAGCGTCAAGCATAGGCAGGCCATGTCACAGGACACAACCCAGTGGAATAAACACCCTCCTTGTGTTCCTCAACACAGGTCAAATTTAAAGATTTTGGGTTTTTAGCGCCAAGCACGGTCGAGCTGTGTCTTCTACCATGGCCGTGCTTCGGTTTATGGCAAGCACTTCCACCCCATGCCATCCAACACTGGCCACTCTCTACGAATTTTTGAAGGTCTAGGCCGAAGCACGGGTTGGCCGTGCTTCGGACCTAGGGTCTTATTTTTCTCAAAATTTTCCATCTTTTTCCAGCCCGTGTTCACCCATTATATCCCTGTTCCTTTCTCGTGCTCTTCAGCTCTTTCTTCCCTCCAACTTCCCTACCAAATTCTTTGCAAATTCAATCCATTCTTGTGTTCCTCCCTTTTTGTCTCCCATCTTCTTCTTCTTTAAATCCTATGCACGTGCCCTAATCCCTTTTGCTCTCGATTTAATCCCAACCCAAAAATTTTCCCGTAGCCCATCATTACTTCCCCTGCATCACCTGTGTCTCCCCTCTTCCTTCTCTTACCCCCTTCTCTAACCTCTACCCCAACCCCAGCCCTTAATCTAGAAATCCCCCAGTTTTCGTGTTCCTTTCGGCCTGTTTCCCCTATGCTTGTGCCCACTCACCATTCCTTTTAGTCTCCCAACTCCCTCTCCCAGCGTATTCTCTCTACATCCCAAGGGCAATCCCATGTATCCCCTCGGCCTAGCTTCCCCTCCACACCCACTCCTTTCCCTTCATCATGTTCAACCAATTCAACCATCAAACCTCACACACACACTCGTGCCTACTCTCCCTCACCCAACTCCCTTTGCCAGGCCACCATTCCCCTATCCCTCTCTGTAATTTCCCCCAAAACTAGATTCCCATGATCCAACACCCACACCATTGTTCCTCTGCTCCCTGTTCGTGCTGCATTACTGATTACTGGTTGCTCATTACTGCATCTCCATTGTGCTTACATTCAGGTAACTCTAAAGTATAAACTTGTGGTTTATTATCTAGATTGGAATTCCCTTCTTATTGGAATTGTTGGACTTGCTGGATTGGATAATTTGCATCTATGTCTTAATTGGACTAGTTTTGAAACTTTCTGCAGAATTTGAATTACATAAGTATTGAATTTTATGGATATTGACTTAGAGCATTACTTAATTTAAATATTGTTACCTCTTGCCTTCGTCTTTATTTTTTTTTCCTATTGCACTAGGTTTTGGCAAAAATTCTGCCAAATTTGGAATGCCTACATGTGGATTTGCTGGTAGCACTAACTTGCTGATTACTGCTATCTGTTTATCTGCATTTATTTTGGCTTGAATTTTGTTATTGCCTCTACACATGGATTTACATGGTGCATTGCACTTGGGCATTTTAAATTAATCACAATCTGTTTGATTTAAAACTGAAAAAGCTCTTCTCTGATTTTGGACTTCAATTGACTTTAGGAATTTAGCTGAATTGCCATTTTTCAATATCCATTATTCCTTAAGGATTTTACATTGCTCTGAATCTTGCCTAGAATATTGACTAGATTTAGCTATATCAGAACCTATATGCTGTTAAATTCCTCATCTACCATTATCTGCTTTACATGCGGTAGAATTTCTTGAATGCTCATATTGACTCTTGCAAGTGGATTAGCTTATTTCACTAGTTTTTTTGGAAAATTTATGCTACATTGGTAATTATATGTTGCCTATTTTATGGCTAGACATTACATTGTACTTAAACTAAATTTAACCTGACTTTGCACTGCATGAGCAACTTGCTTTGAATTGATTTCTGGTTTAACCATATTGTTTTGATTTCATTCCAATTGCACTAGAGCATTGTTTAGAACATATTGAATATCTGATAGAATTCTGCTAGCTTGCATTATTTTGGATTTGAAATTGGAAATTAATCTATCCTCTGATTTCTTTCACATTGTCATCCTAAGTTTGGATTTGGAAATTAAACAGAATACTTATTGGGCTACATTAGTGCGATAATTATATTTTGATCCTACTTATCCCACTCCCCTTTTGAACTTAATTAAACCTCCACCACCTCTAGAAGGCCAGTAAGCAATTAAGTTACTTCTCCCTTTGCCTGCACTTTCATTGTTGTTGACATTGAGGACAATGTCAAATTTAAGCATGATGGAGTAGACCTTAAGCTTTTGGTTTCACTGGTTGAATTTATGATCTTGCATGTATATATTGTATATATTGCTTCTCTCTTGTTTGATTCCTTAATCATGAAGTTTTCTATTTTAGAGATAGATTGATGTATTGTAGGTTAATTTTAAACTCATGAACATGTGATGCACAATAGGATACGAAATAGGTAGTTATCGTCTTAGTCTCTCTTTTCTAGTATTGAACCTCTAATTTTTGAAAACTATCTCTCATATTGTGCTGTGAACTGTATGCCCTTTGTGATTTTAACACTATGAGAGTGTGAAGGTAGGGAAAGGTGAAAAATGATGGAATATAAAACTCAAAAAGTTTTCACTCTCAGTAACCCTTCAAGGCACCAAAAAGACCTTAGTATGAGTACATAGGTGTCTTTACCCTAGTAAGATGGAGCATAAAATGCACTCACTGCATATTTTTATAAAAAAATGAATTAATGAAAAAGAAAAAAGAAAGAAAAAGAAATTGAGAAATAAAAGAGTATGAATTAGAAAAAAAGAGAGGGAAAATAGAAATAAGGGCAAGGCAAAATATAGAGATCTAAAGGATGAGGTGACCTACTTGAGTGTTTAAAAATTAATTTCACACACACATTTCAATGGTAATAATAGAAGCAGATATATAATAAGAGAATTTTGGATTAGTTTTAGAAGAAGAGAGATTAACTGGAAAATGTCTATTCATATATCTGTAGTGTGCACATTGATTGATTGAAAAAAATTACTTGTATTGCATTTCTTTATCATCTAAAATTTATATGCATCTTCACCCTTTCCTACTGATATGACATGTTATTTGCTTGAGGGCAAGCAAAGGTTTAAGAATGGGGGAGTTGATAAAGGGAAAAATTGAGTGTTTAATGGTTATATTTTATCCCCTAATTTAAAGTAAACTTGTGATTATTCCCCTGCTTTTGGTTATGCTTTGCTCTGGATACTGTTTTGGTTGGTTTTATGCTTATAGGTGAGCAAAAGAGGCCAAGAAGCAAAGGAAAAAACTCATGAAAAGTGCCTTATGGACTTGGAACATGATGAGGAGGAAGCAAGGAGGCAATCCTAAAGAAATTGGCAAGATTTGAGACTTGCAACCCCCAACATAGCCAGGCCATGCTTGGTGTGCATAAAGCACGGCTAGGCAGTGCTCTGTGCAAAGAATGTATTTTTTCCTTGATTTCTAGCACGAAGCACAACCTTGCTTCTTGTCCGTACACCACATGATTTTTAGGGTTTTGAGTAGCCAAGTTGATATATATACATTGAGAAGCGTAGCCAAGAAGATCGAGAGACATTCATAATTACTTTTACTCAGTTTTATGTTTAGGAAACACCATTAGATTAGGTTTAGAGTAGAATTAGTGCTTACTTTCATGTTCTTAAGTTAGATTTGAGATTGATTCAGCATTGTATCTCTAATACATTCTACAAACCAAGTTTTATCTTTCTATTATGCACTTACTTCTTCTTCTACTCCTTTCTTTTAGTTTGTATTGAATTTTAATGATTTACTTAATGAATATGATTTTGGTTTCTGTTTCTATTATGCTTGTGTAGATTTGATCTAGGGTTTTGGTAAAATCACTTATGGTATGATGATACTGAACTATTGAATTGATTGTTGGAACCCTAATTGTATTATCCATGGTTAATTAGGATTAACTATTATGCATTCATTATATGAGTTGATGAATGTCTGGGCAATATTTATCACGTGTTAGGATATTAACTGATGAACAGAAAGTTGAAAGTTAATACTAGAACCTAATAGTTAATTAGGGATATCTTAATCACGAAAGTAGTTTAAGGTTCTCTGAGAATGAATCAATTAGTGGGCACGAGGAAACTGATTAATTGTATTCTATGGTTGGCATAGAACTTAATGGACTTAGGTTGAACTAAGAACTATGAGAGTAGGCAATTGGATTAACCGAAGTACGATTAGTAATGCTTGAAAGAGATTGCTAGTTAATTTAGGCTAAACCATCCCCAATAACCTAGATAATTGCCATTAGAGGTACATATTGAATGTTGAATATCATAAGTGTGGTAAACCCTAACCTTAGGCTTGAGTTGATTGAATTCCTTATTAGTTTAATTGTGACAAACTCTCTCATCAAATTACATCGATTTAGATAGCATATTTCGTATAATTCTAGTAATTGACCATTGTTCTTTGTGGGATACAACCCGTACTTGGCGGACTAGCTACAGCTACACCGTGTGCTTGCGGTTATTTATAAAACAAACACATGACAATAGCCAAAGATATGTTTCCAATAACAATTAAGTTCATTATACTCATATGCCATAATTTATCATCAAAGCATAATTACTACTAAAATTCATTGGTAAAATGAAATTATGTCATGATCATAACTATTTTTGAATATCACTTTATAAAATATTTCTATTTCAAAATTACACACTTAAGATGGTAAGGAGTTCATGCAATGGCAATAGCTAGGGCGTACACTAGTTATTTATTATTTCCATTCATAAGATTCTTTTTCTTTTTTAAATATTATTTTCATATTTTTATTTTCTTTATGCTTGGCCTCTAGTTACTTTCCTCCTACTTATATCATTTCCAACATATGTTCTCACAAATTTTATAAGGCATACTTCTCAATTTTGGTTTCTATTATTACCCTATAGTTAATGAGGTTCATTTAGAGTAGAAAAATGTTAAAAATAAGCTTTATCAACTCCCAATAAGGCTTGGTCATGTTTTAGGACACATCCATGCTTGAAAATACTTCAAACATACTAAAACATAGTCCTAAACACTGCCTACCAATGCTGAAGAAACCCAGAACACGGCCTGGTCGGGTTCTGTGACATTTCCTCAATTATTCACCCATATCTCCCTCATACAAACTCCAATTGAGCTCTTTCTAAAGACTATAAAAACGTACGACAATTATCTACAAATTTTGTGTTTATCATTTCTTCATATTCCATATGAATTATTCTCAAAAAATCGAAAACAAAAATGCTTACATTTATCACCCTGGATTCTAGATTGATTTTGGCATTCCCTCATTAATCAACCATATCTCCCTCATATGGACTCCAAATTAATTGATTTCAAATCCTATAGATCTGCAAGACATATATCTATATTTATTATGTTAACAATTTCCTTTAATTCCCTATAGATTTTTCCCAAAAAGTCAAGCACAGAAGCTTACCTAACAAATTCTTCCCTGGTTAACTAGTTTCTAACCACTGCTTACTAATCTGACTGTATCGCCCTCATTTCGACTCCAAATTAAGTGACTCCAGTGCCTAAAATTTCTTTTAATTTCTAACCGATTCTTTCAAGAATTTCCAAAACAGAAGCTTCCCTAGTTACTCCAAAATCCAGTTTCCTAACCAAACCTTTGCTAAGGTTTTAGTTCATCATTTTATTACGCCATTTTCCATTTTCTTCCTAATTTACATCTAATCATATTCCATCAACTTTTCACCACATTCAAATATACAAAAATAGCAGAATAAAAATTCTAAAATTTTGCCACCCATAGCAATACCTCTGTAGAACTTTCCACACTAACCGAATGTTCAAAACATACATCATTTGCAAGATAACATGTAACATGATATAGCAACATCCATGACAAATCATCAAAGTAGCAAATATTGTAAATTTCATCAAAGTTCTAAGATCAAAATCCCATATAAATGTTAAAAAATTCAAAGTTTTTCTTCAAAAAGAGATATTGTTAAACCTACCTAAAGATCTCCCTAACTCACTTAGTGAATTCTTTTTCTTGTTTCCTCTTGAAGGAAGTAGCAAGATTTCTTCCTTCCCTTGGCTTTTCTAGCAGAATAAATAAAAGGAGGGTGAGTTTTCAACCCCAAGGATGAAGAGAAAAGATGGATTCAAGTAGAGATTAAGTTAACTTACCTTGAGTACTTACTCCTTTAGATTTCTCCTTCCTCTTCCTTCCTCTCTTCTCCTCTCTTTCTCTCATTTCCTCACTCTACCTTGCTTATATTTTTCCTCTCCCTCACTTGGACAAAATTATAATGTTATAAGGGTGGGTTTTGCTTAAATAAACTATCAAGTGGTTCACCTTTCATAACCATGGGTCTACCTTACCATAATTAGGATGCACTTGGTAGTTTTTTGGAGAAAAACAACTCATGTTCTTGTCTTCCTCTCCCTTAGTCAAGATATGCATAACAAAAGGAGATTTGTATTTTGAAAATCATGTTAAAATGTTCTTAAGAGAAGGGACAAGTTCCTTTTGATTTAGGAATTCATTTCCTTTTCTTTTTTTCTTAATCAAGTATGATATGTTTGCCTTTTTAGGTTGAAAATTTCTAGCCCTTGAGTCTCCCTTACTTGGCTGAAATTATTTGTGTAGGATAAGGATGTTTTGTCATAATAACATGTAATATTACCTACTTGTGGAAATTATGAATGTAGGATGTAGATGTTTTATCGTAATACCATGTATTATTATCTACTTGTTGAAATTATGAATATAGGATATAAATATTTTGTCCTAATGTCATGTATTATTACCTACTTATTGAAATTATGAATGTAGGATATAGATGTTTTGTCTTAATGCCATGTGACCTAATCTTGATTATTATTACAATACTATTTCCTCACATGATTATTATTTTTCTCTCTTGGATTTAGGCTCATTCTGACTCATTTCCTTTGTTTTGGCTAAAATTCTATCTTTCATAGAGGGCTTGGTCACATTTTCATGGTTTGTGGGCTATCAATCTAACTTCTATATCCTAGTCCAAGTCTATGTTTTATTTCTTGATTGGGCTATCCTATTAGCTAGCTAGAAACTCATGTGAAGTGGAAAAAATCTATATGAAGTGTCCATAGGTGAAAGTTCAATGTATAGGTAGAGATGTTAAACTTAGGAACTCTAGCTCTTAAATTAGGAAAAATACCCTAATCCAATCTTCTTGAAATTTTAAAATCTTTACTTACTTTCCAAAAATTTATCTTCCTTACCCAAGAATTTCACCTCTCTTTAGTATGTTATTTCTAATTTTTCCTATTAGGTTTTCTCTCTTTACTTATTCCCTTAATGTTAGAAAAATTTTCTATGCATACACATAATGTGAAAATTCACTAAGGATTATATTTTCTTAGATATCTAAAAATTGTCTAATAAATTTTATTTTCTTAATTAAATATTTATATACTTTTATTAATAAAAGAAATGAAATTAAGGATGTTACAAATCACATATCATATAGTTAGCATCTCTCCCATATATGAGGTATTTTGTTCTCATTCACATATCATATCCCGTGTGTTGGCCGTCACACAAGACTAGCACTATCCCTGCTAGTTGAGGTGTCAAGGTGCACAAGGGCTAACATCACCTACTGTTAGCAAACATTGTTTTTAATAGGATTCGTCCACAAAAATCATATTATCACATATGATATATCGTTCAAAACAGAGGTTTCAATATAATACAGAATTTTCAGTCTCAGTATAATTCCTTTGTCAGAAATTTTCCAATTAGGGTTATCACATATATATGCCCTTTTCCAACGCAATCTTATAGCTTTACATATCAATAGCATATGCACAATATATTTCCTTTACCATATGATGAGAAATATATTTAAAATCACATATTCAATGAGTTCAAAAATCAATTTTTCAAAGCCATACTCTTCTTGAACTATATACTAGATTGTAAACAATTCAAATAATTTAATCCATTTCAAAGACATATAAAAGTATAAATAACTTGTAAACAGAATCAATTATACATTTCAAGTTCAAGAAAAGCATAGGGTAAATTATGGAAAGAATTATCTACTCACAACGTAAGGCTCCAAGTTTGACTTCCCTAAAATACAATTTTCCAATCCAAATTTGATCAAATAGATCTCAAAAATGAGTCCGGAGGGTCTAAAAACCTAGAAAATGACTCTGGAATTACGAAATTTGTCCTCTGGGAGCTTAGTCAACATTGGTCAACTAATGTATACTATTCACGGACAGAATTATTATTCACCGCCGAAATCAATATTCATACTGGCTGGAGTTACTGTTCACAATGCACAAAAAGTTGTTTGATGACTAAAATTTTTCATATCCTAAGGTTTATCTATCTCCTGAATCTGTCGACAGTGTTAGATTTTCATTTTGAGGTCTCTAAATAGGAGTTTCAAACCTTACCTTTTTATAAGATTTTTTACTTCCGATATGCGGTGATTCTACAGTCGATTTAAAAAATTGTTCAGCCAAAATTATAGTACTCTTCGTCCTGAATCCAATGATATGCTCAGTTTTGTGATCGGAGGCCTATAGGCACTTCAAATCTTGAAAGAAAAAAATAAGGAGAGAGAAAGACTATTCATCACTATTTATTCGGTTTATGAAGATTTTGCAGATTTCTTGTATCTGCCCTCCTTTTTCATTCTTTTTTTTGTTATTTAATTATTGAATAGTTGAAACTTTTTTTATATACATAATAATATTATTTTTATCCTAAAATATCCCAAAAATTTCTAAAAATTTATATTCTTACAAAACTTTAGTTGAACTCTTAAATCATGATTTTTCTTAATAAAAATTTTAATAAAACAAATCATAATATAAAATAACTTCATGCATGTTAAAAGAAATAAATTTATAAAAATTTATTTAAAGCCAAATATAATTATTTTAAGCAAAACAAAATCATTTTAATTAAAAGCATATTTACTTTTAGCAAAAAATAATCATTTAAAATAAAATATATATTTGTTTATAGCAAAACATTATTATTTAAAAATTACAGAATATTACATTCTTCTCCCTTAAGAAATTCGATCACCAAATTTCAAATCATCCCATCACAAGTAAAGAATGAAGTCAAGGCATAAATTACAATTATTAACTTCATTACTCAAGCAATTGGGGATAGCTCTTTTGTATATCATCTTTACTTTTTAAATAGTCTCTTTACTTGAGTGATTTTTCCATATTGTAGCACCTCGAAATACTAGCGTCATTTTTCATATATCTAAATCGTAGAATGTTTCTTATTATCTATAAATTCTTGGCAATGACCACCTAGACCATAAATTAACCTATTCACTTATATTGTTTGTTATCATTCTTGGGAAAGCGTAAAAGTGCTTCATGCTATCCCAAGTATTTTCAAATTTCATTTCCTTATAAACAACTAGCAAGGCATGATATGCATTACTTACAACAGAAAGGTTCTTATGCCATAAAAGAAAATGGTATCGTCCATAACTTATATTACATCACATTATAAGCTGTCTAAAAGGGACTTGGCACTCAATTAAGCCATCCCACAAAAATATTACACAACCAAAGAAAATACAATCATGATCACATGAGTTAACCTTAAGACCCCTGTTGCTCATCTCTTGTTGGAGTACCTAGAATGTGATTATATGGACATAAAAAGCGAGATGGCAATCTCAATAGCTAGCAAATTTTTCAGAAAAATAGTTCACATTCCATTTCTTAAAACATCTCAAATTATTTCACTGAAACATAAGTACTGACCATACATACATATATAATCTTGGTCACACTAGGGACTCATAACATTTTGGTTTACTTACTCAGTACAGTCACATACGGCCATACCTGCAAAGGGCTATGCATCTCTTATTATTGGCCAATCGTGAGGAAAATAGGGCTTACTTAGTACCCTTTTGTGCACACCCTAATTCCCGAGAATGCATACATTAGATATCTTTAGACCATCATTCATCATAGCATAAAATTCAGGCAACCAGTGAAATTTGATAAATTCGTGTTTATAAACATAAAGAGAGTTTTAAGGAAGAGCTAGCTACCTTAATTCGAGCACAATCACTTCCTTTCCAGGGCTACCAATGTTACTACCAGCAACTCAAACTAAAACATATAAGAGTTCTTGGTTAATGCGTGAATATTAGTACCTAAAGTCATAAATCTCTAGTTTAAGAGTTTCTGCTCCTCAAAACAAAACTATGATTTTGTTGAGATTTGAGGTTATTATTAAATATGACAAAAGTCCTCCAAAAATTATAAAATTTTGTATGTGGGTACCTTTACATGTTTATTTTATTTTGTAATTCTCTCAGCCCTTAACTCTTCCATTTAACCCCAAAAACTACCTCCATAACCCAAAACAGTGAAGATTAGTTTCAGTTCCATTTCTATTATGTTTTGCATTCATTGGGATTAGTAAAAATTCTTCGAAATTCATAATATTTTATATGAAGCATCGTAGATATATTATATAGTAACCATTAAAATTTCAAGTAAAAAATAATTCATTTAACCCCTCAAATAACCTGAGATTTAAAGCTATCTCCTGTTATGGTCTGTTCTGACTCATTTCTTGCCTTACCTAATTTCTACATTTTATTATATGCCTTATCCTATCCATAATTTTCAAATTTGGTGGGTTCCTTAATTAGGATCCGTATAACGTCATAAAACATTAATACAAAAATTCAACATTAAACCCTTCAATATTTTGTATTTCCATCAACAGTCTAAGCTATCCAGTAGATTGTTCTCAACACTATTTTAATTGCAAAAGGGCTAGTTGTAGGTTCTTAGAAATCACGAAAATTTCCAGAATTTATTATGAACATATTAATACTTTTTTCACCAAAAATTAGAGAATTTAAAGGCCATTTACTAAATTTAATAAGCTAATATTTTCAGGTGCTAAAAGGTTCTTATGTTCTCATCCTAACCCTTCTGTGCTCTATGACCTTTACTCACTAATCAGGCCCTAATGCACTCATATGGACTCACAAATGGGTGATTCCAGTGGCTATGTAACCGTGAGAAATATATCTATAACTTTCATGTTAATCATGTCTTCATATTCCTTATAGGTTAGTCCCAAAAATTCAAAGACAAAGCTATTCTTCACTAGTATGAATTCTAGACTCAATTCTTGTAACGTCTGGTTTTTTTTTTTTTTTTACATTACGCTTGTTAAAATACGCCATATGTAAAAAAACACTTTATATATATATATATTTATTACAAACTTCATACATGTTATAATTATACAATACATTTCAAAATACAATATACATGTTTACATATATATTACAAACCTCACACAGGTTACATTTATACAGTACACCATTTCAGTACATAAATAAAAGTCTTTATACAGCACTTCATCCTTGAAATACAAAGGGTGAGGAGGTGGTGCTGACATCTAGATCTCCATCAGTAACTCCCTTTTGTGTTGTAACTCATTTCTTTTTATCTGAACATAACACCACAATAATAGTGAGAACAAAGGTTCCCAGTAGACTTAACATAAATAAAATATGATGAGAAAACAGGGGTTATGTTCAGCTGTATAAGCTACAGAAAAATATCAAAATTTGGAAAAAAAATCATAATTTTTGTTTATGCATAATTATCATACTATACTTGCACTAGAAGTCTATTTTTTTTTCTAATGCTCAGTCTTATCACGGCTTTTAATATACTCGTTTACTATATGCATAGTTACCGATCGACTACAGTCACAATAAGTGATCAGGGAATGTGAGTACATCACCCTCCTGCCTCCTCACATTACCACTGACACTAGGTTGGAGCGGCCCTCCCTTGGCTCACTCAAGCTAATAGGGCGTCCCCTACTCGGTACCGTCATAAGCCATACAACCCGTCGATATTCATTCATACATATAAATACATATATATATTAATGCATATTCATCAAATAGAATGTAAAATTATCAAGCAACTCGCCATGAGTTTTACGCTTGCCATAATTATCAAGCAACTCGCCATGAGCTTTACGCTTGCTATTCAATTTCTTTCATAAAATAACATGCATAATTTTCATATCCAACAATTAATAATTATTCATCACATATCAAATGTCCAATATAATAAATTTTGAATCAAATAAAGAAAATGATAATTTTCTTGGACATTTGTCTTCTAAAAATATTTCAACAAATAAAACTATTTTTAAGTAAAAAAAAAATAGTGAAATGTTCTGTGACATTTGTTCACTTATTCAATAATATCTCCCTCATATGAATTTCGATTGAGGTGATTTCAAAGCCTATAAAAATCTAAGACAATTATCTACAACTTCTATGTTTATCATTTCTTCAAATTCTTTACGGTTTATTCCCAGAAAATTAAAAATTAATCACTTATTTTTACTATCCTGAATTCCGATCTTTGCTCAATTAATTACCCATATCTCCCTCATATAAATTCCGATTGAGGTGATTTCAAAGCCTATAAAAAGCTAAGACAATTTCCTACAACTTCTATGTTTATCATTTCTTCAAATTCTTTAAGGTTTATTACCAGACAATTAAAAATAAAACACTTATTTTTACTATCCTGAATTCCGACCTTTGCTCAATTAATCAACCATATCTCCCTCATATGAATTCCGATTGAGGTTATTCCAAAGCCTATAAATCCGTGAGACATATATCTACAATTCATATGTTGACCATTTCTTTAAAATCCTTCCCAAATTTTCTCAGAATTCCAAAAACCAAAGCTACCCCAATTATTCCGAAATTCAGCTTATATAATCCCATACACCCATATGCATGTCCAAACATTCAAAACAGAATTTCATATAAATATCCAAACCACATGTTATCCAAAATCACATATAAATAAATCTAAAAATTTATATATAATTTTGTACAAAATTTATTAAATAGATGTTAAACCTACCTCAGATAGATCCTTAAACTTGTTTTCCTCTTTCTTTACCTTCTTCTTCCTCTTTCTCTTCTTTCTCTTCTCTTCTTTTTCTTCTTTTCTTTCTTTCTCTCTTTCCTTTCTCTTCTTTTTCTTCTTTTCTTTCTTTCTCTCTTTCCTTCCGTCACCTCCCCCTTCCCCTTCTTATCTTTCATTTTTTATTATTATTTTATTATTATTATATTATATATTTTTCTTTCCCTTCTTACCCCCTACCTACCTCCTCCCTTTCTCAAAAATACCCTTGCCACCATCCCTAATTTTGATAAATACCATCCTCCATTAATTACAATAATTCCATTTCAATGAAATTACATAAATGTCATTTTAACCATCCTACTATCTTCTTTTACCTGAGTAAAATTGTAAAACGATTTAATCCTCCCGTGAAGTCCAAAATGCTTTCTCCTTTCTGAACAAAAATTCCAATTAGTAACATAAAGGAAAAATCGGGGATGTTACAGTTCTTCCCCCCTAAAAAGAATTTTGACCTCAAAATTCAAGGTTTACCTGTCTTCAAACAGTTGTGGATACTTCTGTCTCATGTCATCTTCCCTTTCCCATGTGGCTTCTTCCGTTGTTAAACTCTCCCAACCTACCTTCACCAATAGAATGGTTTTATTTCTCAACTGTTTCATGTCTTTATCTAGAATTACTATCGGCCTCGGTCGGTAGGTTAGATTCTCATCTACAGTTATTATTTCTTCTTGAATTATGTGCGACGGATCTGGTAGATACTTTCGAAGTTGAGAAACATGGAACACATCATGCAAATTTGACAAATGCGGAGGAAGTGCAATCTGATACGCCGATGACCCTATCCTTTTTTGAATTTGATATGGTCCTAAATATCTCGGACTCAATTTCTTAATTTTCATTGCTCGCCCAATTCCGGTAGTAGGAGAAATTTTCAAGAACACATGCTCACCTTCTTGGAATTGTATCGGTCTCCTTCTCCTATCGAAATAGCTCTTTTGTCGACTCTGAGCTATTCGCATTTTATCTCGAATTATCTGTATTTGCTCATAAGTATGTTGCACTAATTCGGGCCCCAATAACCTTTTCTCCCCCACTTCATTCCAACATAATGGCGATTTACATCTCCTACCATACAAAGCTTCATATGGTGCCATTTCGATGCTAGAATGATAACTGTTATTATACGCAAACTCAGCCAGTGACAGATATCCATCCCATCCTTTTCCTTGCTCTAGCACGCACGATCTTAGCATATCCTCTAAAGTCTGTATATTTCTCTCCGTTTGACCGTCTGTTTGAGGATGATATGCAGTACTAAAACACAAACGAGTACCAAAAGCTTCTTGTAGTGCTCTCCAAAATCTGGAAGTAAATCGAGGATCTCGATCTGAAATGATACTATTAGGAATTCCATGCAACCGTACAATTTCCTTCATATACAACTGGGCCAACTTATTCAACGAGTAGTTTTTCTTAATGGGTAGAAAATGCACAGATTTCGTCAGTCTATCAACTATTACCCATATCGCATCATAACCTGTTTGAGTCTTAGGTAATCCAACAATAAAATCCATAGATATACTATCCCACTTCCACTCAGGGATTTCTAAAGGTTGTAACATCCCAGAAGGTTTTTGATGTTCTATCTTCACCTTTTGACAAACCAGACACTTAGACACATATTCAGCAATGTCTCTCTTCATTCCTGGCCACCAGTATAATCTTTTCAAATCTTGATACATTTTTGTAGATCCTGGATGGATTGTATACTTACTTTGATGAGCTTCTTCCAGAATCTTAGCCTTCAAATTCTCTCCTTGTGGTATACATGTTCTGCCCCGGTACATAATAATTCTATCATCTGACATTGCAAAGTCAGGTTGATCTCTTCGATCTTGTAAAAATTGATCATGTGTCTGCGCTTCTTTAATCTGAGTCTTCAAATCACTTTCAATTTTTAATTCACTAACAATCAAACTACCCGGGACAATCATAACTGATAATTTCAAATTTCTGAATTCCTCAATTAACTCCATTTCCTTTATCAGTATTTGACTTAAATGCAACGACTTCCGGCTCAACGCATCAGCTACTACATTTGCCTTCCCTGGGTGATACTTTAATTCAAATTTGTAATCATTAATAAATTCCATCCACCTTCTTTGCCTTATATTCAATTCTTTCTGGTCAAAGAGATACTTTAAACTCTTGTGATCACTGTATATTTCAAATACAGCTCCATACAAGTAGTGTCTCCACATCTTCAAGGCAAAAACTATTGCAGCCAATTCTAAATCATGAGTAGGATAGTTCTCCTCATGCGGTCTCAATTGTCGAGATGCATAAGCAACTACTCTACTTTCTTGCATCAAAACACAACCTAAACCTTTCTTGGAAGCATCCGTATAGACTACAAAGCATCCAGAAGGGTTAGGAACAACTAGAACAGGTGGAGAAGTCAATTTGACTTTAAGCTCTTGGAAACTATTCTCGCATTCTTCAGTCCAATTAAAGAGACTTCCCTTTCTGGTCAATCGAGTCAAAGGAAAAGCTATTTGAGAGAATCCCTGTATAAACCGTCTGTAATATCCTGCTAAACCCAAGAAACTTCTAATTTCAGTCACAGTTTTAGGTCTCTCCCATTTTAGCACTGCTTCAGTTTTACTGGGATCCACTGACACGCCATCTTTAGAAGTTACGTGACCCAAAAACTTCACTTCTTCCAGCCAAAATTCACATTTTTCCAACTTAGCGAAAAGTTTCTTTTCCTTCAAGACCTGGAGTACTAATTGGAGATACTGGTTGTGTTCTTCCTCACTCTTAGAGTAGATTAAAATATCATCTATGAACACTACTATGAATTGATCCAAGTAAGGTCTAAAAATGCGATTCATATAGTCCATAAAGACTGCAGGTGCATTTGTGACCCCAAAAGGCATGACTAAAAATTCGTAGTGTCCATACCGAGTTCGGAAAGCTGTTTTTGGAATGTCTTCTTCTTTAACTTCGATCTGATGATATCCTGACCTCAAGTCGATCTTAGAGAAAATAGTAGCTCCCTTTAATTGATCTAATAGATCGTCTATTCTGGGCAATGGATACTTATTCTTAATAGTCGCCTTCTTCAACTGCCTGTAATCAATACACAATCTCAAACTACCATCTTTCTTCTTTACAAACAATACAGGCACTCCCCAAGGTGATACGCTAGGTCTGATAAAATTCTTTTCTAACATCTCTTCGATCTGTTTCTTCAGCTCTTGTAGTTCCACAGGAGACATTCTATAGGGAGTGATAGAAATAGGCCTCGCCTCTGGTGCTAGATCGATGGAAAATTCCACTTCTCTCTTCGGTGGAGGTTCAGAAATTTCAGAGGGAAAAACCTCTGGAAATTCACGAACTACCGGAATCTCAAGCAATTCCCGTTTCTCACTCGGATTGATGGTATACAAGAAAACACATGTCAAATCCGCATCCCTCATCTTTTTATAGAGTCGGTGAGCACTAATAATGCTATACTTTTAGTCCTCCGGTGGATCCGAGAGAAA